>JAWWMP010000081.1:10456954-10479983 GCA_035047865.1 Dendrocincla tyrannina | reverse complement strand
TCATTTTCCTTTAATTTTGCTTTAATAAAAAGTTTAATATTTCAAATTATCAAGATTGTGGCTTATTGCCTATAACATCAATGTTAGACACAAACAAGAGATATATAGATAGATGTATATCTACACCTTAGTGGGGTAATATTCCATGACTAGTTCATGCCATGTATGTTGTTCTAAAGCATGGCTCAAATGAGGAAAAGCATTTGAAAGTAATTAGGCTGGTAATTTCAAGGAGTACACAAATGTAATCATTGTGAATGACTGTATTCCATTTTTCACTTACTAGGTCTCCTTCTATTCAGATTTGTACTTTTTGCATGGATGACCTCAAGTAACAATTCTCCAGAACTCTCTTCTAGTCATCCTTGGCTTTTTATCTAACCTCTCTCCGTCTGTGTCAATTGTTTCCTATGTGAATATTAGTAATGGAAATAGACCTCTTTTTCACTGACTTGAGCTTTTTTCCATCACATAGGTGATTGTAACTCTATTTTGTTCAGTTTCTGCAAGCTGTTTTTGAAAACTGGGGTCTGACTCACATATTTATCACTTCTTCCTCAGAGTTTCTTTGAAATGTCTATTTTTTTCATAATTAGGCTATTTTTTCTTTTGTCTTCTCTACATTATCAAGAGCAAAATAACTATTATGTTTCTATTTTTTTTCTACTTTATTGTGTTTCATACAATAGGTATGAAATGAGGGAAGTTGTTCCTAATTAAAATATTACTTAGATTTTCTGTGTTCAGCTCCTTATATTTTTGGCTGTCATTATTGTGGCTTATGGTGAGACCTTTTAAAAAAAAAAAAAGAACAATTCACTGAGAGATCATGATGATATTCAGATATCCTTTGACTTCTGGAAGGAAAGACTTAACAGCAAATGACCAAACATGGTTAACTACCTTAGTGTAGTTAAACTACCTTGATTTCTATGAGCAGCAGAGCAGTCTTAATTTCTAAGGGAAATGAAAGGTGAACTTAGATGGGACTTAGTGTTCCTGACAGCCATTGAAACTTTGGAGCAAAAAAAAAATGTCTTTAGGACATCAGAATTAAGTGAGAGTGTTTTCCTTGTTGACCATCCACAACAAAATCAAGTCTACTAAGCACATGGAGACCAACCTGGCTTTGCCTTTCCATGTAGCTCAGAGGTGACAACAATTCCCACAGTTGTGTATCTTCCTACTCTTTTTCCCCATGACTCCTGTTTGGCTGCAAAAATGTATTTGCAGGGCTTCACAGCATGAACTGGTGTAAAAGATTTTTCAAACACTGAGGGAATGACCTTGTTGTAGGCTCAGCTCCCTTTCTTTGAATTTCAAAAGGATCTTTGATTTTTCTGTTGTACATCCTGAGAAGCGAGTGCAAGACCCAGACATGGAATTTCATAATTACATTCCTGGCATAAATCAGCCAAAGAAAACTCTGTTATTGCCTTACAGAAAGAGCAGCGTAGGGCAAGACAAATGAAACTGAGTCTGAACAATAGATTCAATGCAGTAGATTTACTATAAATCATGTGCAAACGTTATGGAATTTGGCTTGTTTCTTCACCTTGGAAAAAAATGAAACTTTGAGATGAACAGAAAACAATTTTAAATCCATCAGAAGGATTAGTAAAACTGCTAACATCACTTCTTTATGAATCCTTATAAGGTATTCAAATAAAAACTGGCAGACACAATCTCCTTGTTTCAAAATTTTTCATAAACAGTGCAAATACTTCCACAGTACATGAAATAAAATGACCTGATAGAAAGATATTCCAAGTCTTTTATATTCTTTTTTTCCCTGACTTCTGTGTACTTTATAATCAGGTCCTTAGCTGCCAGGAAGGCAATATCTTTGAAGAGCAGCAGTAAATTATAAAGACATTTCTCATCTTATTCCAAATATTCCATGTATTTACATTTCTCATTTGAAGATCATGTTGTAATATTTCCTGTACAACCAGGGTAAGAACATAAAAAATGGATCAGAAATGGACTGACAGCTCCTTGGATTTTGCTTTTATTTGGGACCATTGCTGAACAACCTCAGCTCTGAATTAGCACATGATCTAGAAGGTGTCTGACAGTATAGAATTGCAGAATACTAAATTCTTAGAGAAGTCATAGAGTGTATTTTAGATTTTCAGACCATTTAGTACTTCATCCCATAATTAGATTGACTGCAGAGGTGTTATTTGACTCAATAAAATGCTCTGTAATAAGAGCAAGAACAGTACAATTCAAATGAGATTATGCTGATATTCAGATACCCCTTAAATTCAGGAAAGAAAGATGTAACAGCAAAACCAACAAATTTATATTTCATTTGCCTAATAAACATAGGAGCACTGTGAAGGCTGATAACATCTAAACATAATCTTTCTTCCCATCACCTAAATATCCTTATTCCAGACTTTTCTACAAAATAAATGATCCTTAATTTCTGTCCCTCTTCCATTTTATTTCTCTTCAAAGGACCATTTTTCTCTTCAAATGGCAATGGCCCAGGTTTCATGACAATCCACTGAATTATGTAAATAAGAGAAAAAGTGTAAAACATTCAGCAATTTCCTTTCTCAGCTTTCTAAGATATATACCACAAATAAAAGCAAGGAAAATATATTTGGGATAAGGGAAAATGCTTCAGCAGTATCCTTCTTTTCCTCCTCTCAAAGCAGACTCTCTGAGTGTACAATGGACACAACTGTATCGACCTTTGAAGCACTAGGTGTATTATTTCATTAGTCAATGAAAGAGAATTTCTCTTTACTGCATAAGCCCTCTGTATAGCCATAAGCAAAACAGAACTTAGAGAAGTGTGTTGTTATTTGTTTGCCTTACAATTATTTCCACAATCTACAAATATGGTCCTTTTTTCATGGTTTGATGAGATTCAGAGCTTTTCATGCCTTGTAAGGAGGTATAGCTTGAAGAGGAATTAAAGGCTCATAGTTTCAAACACCACCAGGTATCTGACACCACTAGTCTTAAGAGGCTTTTTTTTTTTTTTTTTTTTTTTTTGGTGATCGGAGAATATTTTTTCTACTTTTGGAGAAAATTAGACATAAGTGGTTTAAGGCAATACTGCCGACATTTATGGATCTCCTGCAGCTCCCAGAATATTACCCACCATGTTTATAATGTCACTTGTGCAAACTTACTACCCATATGAGTACAATTTCAGTAGTGTGAATCAATTTAGAAACTCAGTGTGCATTTATGTAAAGCCTAGTTTGTACAGGAGGAGCTGTAAACACTTTGTCTCAGTTTCATCACAGCACAACAGCTTTGTTCCCTGCGATGCTCATTTTCCTTAGGCCTTGCACATAATACTGAGCAAGTGAAAATCCTATCAGTATGTGGTTAGCTTGCCCTTTTCTGGCAACTGGCTGATTTGTACTTCAGTAACAGTCAACAGGATGTTATTGTTTCCAAGTAAAAGAAAAATCAAATCTCTTTGAGACTGCAAGATATGACCCACTGTTTTAATTAGCATTTTTTGCAGACTATAATCTGAAATTATAGCAAATATTCAACAGGTATCGTTTCTTCATTCAATTGCAAATACAATTAAAAATCGGTTTTCATGCTATTTGAAAAATAACTAAGCAATTTTGCCTCTGTAATGTTGCAGAAATTTGTAAACTCTAATACAATCTCTGTAACTTGCTCTCCAGTTGGAAGTATAAATATTAGCTTTCTGAAGTATATAAACTGAATGGAAAAAAATAGCATAATTGTATGTTGATCCTGTCAAGGTATTCCAAGAACCCATAAATATTAGTGATCAGGGAATTCTAAACATCTTGCAAAATCTTCTGCTGTTTTCATTAACAAAGTTAGACTTAACATAAGCATGACAGTATGGATGAGGTTAGTAGAACACACCGTATTACCATCTCTTTGCCCTCCTGAGGGCAACAAATATAACCTGTTTATTAAATATCCCATCACAGCAGGAATTTGAGAAGTTGTCAACCTGTTTGCTGGTGACCTTCTGTTAAAATGCTCAGCTTGAAGTGGTCCACTTGTTGCCCTTAATCGGCCATCTGAATCCTTATTCTGCTGTAAATTCTCAGTTTATCATCTCAAATGCCATGAGAGGCTGCAGAATGGTGCGACTGCTCAGTCTCAGCAGAGATGGGGGAGAGATCATTTTGCCTACTTTGTGTTTGTGTTTAATTTAAGCTAAAGAAATAAACCTTTTCAGGATCCTTTCATTCAATGTTCCAATTCTGTCTATTCAAAAAACACACCTTCAGGCAGCAAACTATTTCCCAAAAAGCCAAATCATGCAAGAACAAGTGGAAGAATAGTGTAATGATTCTGATCTTGTGTTGATGTAGACTTTAGTGGGTGAGCAACTAACTGCACCACCCTGAACATGTTTTTCTTGCAGGCAGGAAAGGACAATTTCCTCTATCTATCAACCTCTGTTTTCATATTTATTCATCTTTTGTTGCTTAAAATATGTTAAGTTTTGTGTTCTGAGGTGGGCCACCGTGTTGCATAACATGCTGTCAAATTTCTACAATCCAAAGAAAGGGATAAATTCTGGACAGATAGATATTGTATCCCACTGAAGTAGCATCAATAAAAAAAATATTTTTTTTTTAAAATGAAAGATTTAGTATCTTGTTACCCTGGTGTTTTCTGAGAAAAGATGTTTTTAGTTCTGGAAAGGAGGTTGCTGTTCTGTTTACATCTAAATATTTGTATAAATATAATTATTCAGGTCAATAAGTACCTGTAACTGTTTATTTTACCCATCCACTGGTATTTTTTTACACTCTTCATCACTGTTTACAAGAAGCCCCTGCTGAGATCCTTCACATCTTTCTTTTTTTTTTGGTGACTGGTCCTAAAGTCCTTATGCTGACAGACATTATCTAAACACAAACTATTCAGTCTAACATATTTTTCATTATTAGAGACAGCTACAAAGCTATAGTTGGTAGTTGTATTCTTTTTGATATTGCAAAATGCTGTCTGAAATAGAGAAAAAGCAGTTTCATAATGACCACAACATTTTATGAGGTGAAAAAGCTCTAGGATTCAAGATCAAGGCATGTATACCTTCTTTTAGCACATAAGAACAGGTAACTGCAGCAAGTCTGATGTGTCCATAATTCTGAATATATCTTCTAACAAGGATGGGAATCAACTGCTCCTTAGCAGGTTCTTAGCTGTAAAAATGATCCAGGCAAGTTTTTCCTATGCTATTTGTTGACAGATGGATTTTGACTTACTGCATGACAAGAGTACTTTCAAGAAAGAACAAAAATCTAATATTACAAGTGTTTGAATTTATTTTAATAATTAAAAGTCCTTTTCAGTAAGTTTTTCTGCTACTGATTGTAGAAGAGTTTAAGTCATTGAGATTTCACTAGAAAATAACTAATTTTTTGAGATTTCTTATGTATTTTACTTTGGCAAGGTCAGGCTTTTTTTTTTTTTTTTCAGTTAGTACTAATTATGATTGTAGAGTATTGTTACACATGCCCCCTCTCAGTGGCCTGAGGAATCCAAAATACATTTTAGAGGTATTTATTCTACTTTCTAGCTTCTGTAATGCTTCAGACAGGTCTTTGCTGTAAACTAACACAACTCTAATGAAGCTGTGTGTGTCTTTCTGTCAGCTGGTGACCCACACTCTGTTTATTTTAATCTATTTTAAGCCAGCTCCTGGAGCAAGACTATAAATTTTGCAAACCAAACAAGCAGTACCACATTCTGCCTAAACATGCACACATACATGAAGTTCATGCATTAAACTGTTACGCCTCCAAAAAAAAAATTATTCTGAAGTCTCTTATAAGGCTTTCTGGATTCTTCTACCAACAAATTAGCATAGTGGCCGTGGCTGGAAGCCACTCTACCACAAAGTGTCACCCCATGTCACTGCCCATGCAACAGAGTTCGCTCAACACTCCTCCAGTAAGTTTGATGATGAACTGGAAATGCCACTTCAGATAAGCATCCAAAACTTCCAGATGCAGGGTTAGCCTGGGAGCAGGTGACTATTCCAGTGTAACCCTGGAGCAGACATAAGTGACTGTGGGTAAAGGTGAGTGTCAGGGAGCTGCTAGGGGATGTGGTCCCTGGGGAAAAGCATCTCACCCCAACTGACCACAGCTCTGTCCTGCAGCATATGAGGAAAACAGGCACGGAAGCACCCCTAGAGCATTGTTTAGAAATGTATTGCCCTGTTACTCCTTCACTTACCAACACAGTCATAACTAAGCATCTTGACAGTGTCCTAATTTTCACACCTAAGAAACAGGACACATAGAGGATCCGAACAGCCCTGTAAAAACCTATATTGGCCAGACCTGATAAAAGATGACAGAGCGTTATCTCATTGCTGGTGCTGGTGCAAGGAAAATCAGACTGATTTGAAGGTTCTGGCTAGAGAACCTTTCAAAGCCAGTAGTCTGGCCATGGTAGCAACACAAGTTGATGTTCTGCCCCTGGTCTATGCAGAAATACCCAAGAGGGCAAAGATCTGGACACCTTTCTTACTGCTTGGATAACAATCAAGCAGTCTTAAAGTGGCAAAGGGTCTAAGGGTTTCAACTGATAGCAGAGTGATTATAAATGAATGGCATAATGAGCTCAAAGAAACAGATAAAACTCACTCTCAGAAACAGAAGGCATAGGGAATACCTCATTTGTTCTGCTCAGCAGCTGAAACATTGTGCCTGCTTTTGGGAAGACCACTATAACAAAAAAATGTAGACAAATTTTACAAAATCCAAAATCAGGGAGAAAAAAGAAAAGATAGATTAAGAAAATATTCATTTAAATGAAAGAAACAGAGAATGCAGGAAGAGAAAGGAGTTTGCTTCTAAGAGAGACTGGAATTACAATCTCTTGCTATGTGTAGTATTCTTGAAATTTTAGTGGATTCTTTTGATTTTCACCTGTAATAAGGACTAGACAGTGAACACCAAATAAGAGGCATTTTTAAATATGCTACTTTCAAATTACAGTCTATAAAATCAAGGATTTTCAGCCATAGGGTTTGGTCTTTAATAGAGCTTGATTTTAATCTTAAGTGATTTACACGGATTAGAAATTAAAATTTGTAACAATTTTACACCTTATTTTTTTTATGGTATTTTAAATCTAAATTAGTCCACTTTTTCTCATTCCTCTCCCTCTTCTTCTTCTTCATGCTTTGTTATTTATTTGTTAATATTTTTTTGGGGGGGGAGAGGAGAGCTGTGGGCCTATTTTTGGCAAAATCAGCTCTATTTAGAATTTATCAATTTGCCTGGAAGAGCAAACTTGTTGCATTAACTGTGTAGAGAAAAATACCAGAATAAAGTTTTATAAAGTACTAAAAATAATTTTAAATTGGTTGTCTAACCTTTTAAATAAAAATTAAGGAAACCATTAGTTAAACCACAGTGAATCAATCACATCTGTAAAACCCCAGCAATTTATAACATCCATTTGCTATAATGCCTGAGATTGTTACTCCACTGGTTTACTGACAAAACCAGCTAAATATGCCACGCTGTTTTGGTCATTTCCTAACATACGTGAGCTTGCTAAACCCGACCTGTATATTTGTGTTGCTTTTAGTTTTGAAGACTTATTTGTGCTGCTACATGCCTCATTTCTAAATGTCTAATCTGAATACTTTTACATAAAGCAAATCTATCTGATCTTAAAGTAAAATGTAGTTACCTGAATGTAGTATCTAGTGCCATTTGAGCGGATCTTACGTTCTGAAACATGCACTGAGGTCTGCTGCAAAGGCAACGTTACTAAACTGCAGAGGACTTGCAGCTGAAATCACTCCTCTCTGAGGAGGTGGAACAGGGGGCAAACCCTGAACACAGATGTAGACTTGTAGATTGTAGGAGACCCAACACAGACAGAATCAGCTGAGGATTTAGTCCCCAAAGTCTAACAAGTGTTGCTTGAAATTGTGTGGACTGAACACTTTATAGGGCACAGGTTAAGAGAAGGCATCATTAATATAAAAATATTACAGGTTTTTAGTGCTTTCTAGGTCTTTATTTTAGCAAACAATTTAAGGAAATGTAAGCAAAACAAGTTTTCAGCAACTTATTCTGAAGAACTTCTAAATCATTCATTACTTCTCCTAACAAGTCTCTACAAGCATCTTCACCCTGAAGCAAGCACAGAAAAACACAGCCCGGATTTTCAGTTTGGGAAACAATTGGAAGACAGTAACGATCAATTGCAAAGTCTTAACTTCAGGCATTGCTATGTGTTCCCCTAATTAACAGGAGGCATCACTTCTGACCTGCTGTCATATTAAAATTCAGAATACAATACACAAACCCTGATAAAATGTTTCTACATTCAGTGAAATAAACAGAGGGGGAGAGCAGAGATGATCTTGGGGTAGGCGTGGGAGGAATTTTTATTTCCTTTGTGAGAGTTAAAGATTATTTTATTTACTGCAAGGTGTGCAGTTCATTTGCACTCCTAGTGTTCACTAGTGTTTTAACCACAAAAAATACAACTGCCTTCCCTCTAACATGCTGCGAGGCTCAGGATTGCTCTGCCACATGAGAATCTCTTGTTTGCAGCTTCACTTTCTGCCAGTTGTTAAAAGAATTCTTTGACTGATCATTATCCTATGATCAGACATAGACACCCCACGCAAAAGGATACTCTGCAGCTCCCTGTACAAGGCCCACACTCACTGTGGCATCCCTAAGGTGAAGGACATTTATCATATATAGAAATTACTAGAAAATGTACTATTTTCTCTGTTGAATATTTGTAAAGCATTATTTTCTGAAGCTCATAATTCATCCAAATAGAGAATTGTCATGAAAAATCTTAGTATGGGATTCCTGTGCTTTTTGGTAATCCTCTACTCAGGCAAATCATCAAGCACTTCTGTCACCCACTCTCTATAAATGACTGTACCATTTTTGCTAAAAGTATTTGCTACAATTTTTTTTCTAACAAAACCTGAAGACATCTAGCACTGAAGTATTCTGAAAAAAAAAACCATTGAAGTTTAAAAATTATAAGCATCTAATTCAGGACCTAATACTGGCAATTTTGGACCTCTTACCTGACATTTTTAATATGTAATAACTCCAGATAGAATGAAAAAAATAAAAAGGAGCTCTTAAGCAATCTTAAGAAGGAAAAGAGATAGGAAAAAAAAAAAGCAGAACATTTTGAAATTTCAATTAAAACACATTTTAATAATTGTTCCTCATCCTTTATCACTTGATCAGGTGATTCCCCTGATGTCAAAGTAAATGCTGTTATTTGCTGTTAAATTTAAAATGCAAAATAATTTAAAAAAAAAAAAAAAGAAAAAACAGAAGACTATTACTCTTCTTCAATATAACAAACAATTCAAAATTCCATAAATAAATGGAAATATCTGCATTCTGGTCACAAGAAAAGTCAGCAGAAAATGACATGAAAGCTGCATTTTAATTTGTCCCTTCTTTGTCTAGGGAGAACCTTTCAAGGTCGTTTGCAATTAGAAGAGCTTTGAACTCTTTTGTTGAGGGAGAGGAAAAAAAATGAAAAGGATTACCTCAGCAGCAGTTTGAAAAGACTGTGTAATGCATTTGAGTCGAAGAAGGACTTATCTTGAACCATCACTCCAGATCCACATCTGTGGATCTAGTTATCATTTAACAGACAAAGAATGAATCGACTTGCCATCATAGGATGAGAAAAGACTTGTTCTGTTCTTCAAATGTTTTTAACCTGATCCTGAGTAAGTTATTTAGGGGTAGCAACTAAATGTGACTTAGGTGTCTCAACACCTTTGAGGGCAAAAGGGTCAGATACTGAAAGGTGTGTGATTACTAGTGAAGCAGAGTTCCTTTCTAGGAGTTAAGGATTGAAAGCACTCCTTAAAAGCAGAAACCTCACAAGGTACCTCTCAGTGCTGTTTGATATCCAACACATCATTATAAAATTCCATCTTAATAGCAAGAAGGAATCAAACATCCAAACAGCACAAAGATTTGGGAAACAAATACATTGATACTTCTTTTTAAATGTGTCTCTTATGGTATTTAAAATAAATACAGGTGGTTAAATCCAACTGAAAATTTTACTTGAAGTTAGGCACATACTTCATTAGCAGTGGCCTGTATTGGCCCAGACTTCAACAATGATTTACATCCATGATTATGCTCTGTCCTCAGCCCTGCTGAGTGTTTCACAGAGTAAGAGAAAAAACCCTGCTCCTCAAGAGCCTATGAACATGCAGAGCCAGATATCTGCTCCATAGAGCCAACAGGAGCCTGGTGACAGCTCTGCTCACCGTGTGCCAGGTGGTTTGGGCCCCCACCTGGGGCAGAGCAGCCTCCTGGCTGCCCATCCATCTCAGAGAAGGCAAACTTCAAGGGTGCCAACAAAGGAGTGGGTTAAGAGGAGCCTTCTGCATTAAAAATAAAGATGCACACATGCATATCACAGTCTGAAAACCACTGGAGAGGTGCAATATAATCCCTTAAGCTTTGATTTTTCTCTTATTTCAGAGATGCTTTTTATAGGACTGATGTATTTTATACGAGTGAAATACGGCAAGTCCAATTTGCATAATGCTATTTATCACTACATACAAATCCTTTGCAGAAACTTAGAGAAACCCTGAGAAACCCTAGGGATGTATGTTCTCAGTCACAGCAAGCCTCTAAGTGATTTGCAGAAGCCCTTTACCTGCAGAAATGTCAAATATATTTTTAGCAAATATTCCAGTTTTTGTTACAGTCACTATGTGTAGTGTTTTGAACTAAGCTGCCCACCAAAGCTGCTTGTACCTTCCTCAGCAGGACAGGGGAGAGAGAATGTCATGAAATGCTCATAAGTTGAGATAAGGGCAAGAAGAGATCACTTACAAGTTGTCTTCATGGGCAAAAAAGGCTTAACTTTTAAATAATTAAGGTAATTTATTACCAATCAAGTCAGAGTAGAGTAACAAGAAACCAACCCAAAACTTTAAAGACTTTCTCCCCACCCCTCCCTTTTCCTGGGCTTAACTTCACTCCCAAATTCTCTCCATCCTCCCCACCAGCAACACAGGAAACGAGGAATGGGATGTGTGGTCAGTTCATCACACACAGTCTCTGCCGTTCCTTCCTCTTTACACTGTTCCGCTGCTCCAGCATGGGGTCCCTCCTATGGCAGACATGAACTTCTCCAACATGAGTCCTTCCCACTGGCAGCAGTTTTACATAACCACTTAGGTTATGAAGGTGGGTCCTTCCATGGGGGGTAGTCTTTCAGGAGCAGCCTGCTCCAGCCTGGGTCCCTTCCACAGGATTACTAGTTCTGCCAGCAAAGCCACTCCAGTGTGGGCTCCACAAGGCCACAGATGGTGTGGGGAGCCTGGTGTGAGGAGCCTGCTCCAGTGCAGGCTTCCCATGGGGTCACAGCCTCCTCTGGGCATTCCTGTGCTGTGACATGTGCTCCTCCATGGGCTGCAGGTGGATATCTGCTCCACTGTGGACCTCCATGGGCTGCAGGGGGACAGCTTAGTAGGAGACTTGGCTTAGATATATACATGATTAAATAAGAAAATAAAAAAAAAGAAGTGGGAAATTAGACTTGAGAAAATGTAAAGAAAATATTTGATGCAAAAAAAAAAGTACTTCCTATCAAGTCTAATTTCAAACACCTTATAGATCTGGTCACTTGTCATTGCATGTCTCAATTGCAGGTGAAGAAAAGCATTTTGTAAAGAGAGAGCTTCTTAGTAGGCACAACCTAATAAATATCTAGCCTGTAAAATCTATGCAAATATTCAGCCAATGCAACTGAAAAGCTTATGTTTTGTTGCACGTTCCCTCCAGCAACAATGTAACCCCATAAAACAGAAGCCAGCAGCCATGCAACAAACATCCTCATTTTCTTTGTCACTTCCATCCATCACTTATGTTGCACCAAAAAGAAATAGTCGCTTTACTCTCTTTCTTCATCAATTTGCAATTAAGAAATGACAAATAAAGGCTAAGAGGTTAGTTAGGATCATACAGTATGTTTATGTGGAGCACAAGGAAAAACACTGGGTTTAAAATAAATTTTATAAGACCACTGAATTTCACTAATGAAACTACCTTGAAAAGTAATAGTTGATCAATCCATACCAGTGATTGTTTTTGCATAAAGAAACCTTACAGAAATATTTTTAAAAACAACATGTATGTGTCGTTTTGTATGTTAGTAAAAATCACTGTGCAATAAATTTAAACTTTCTTAAAATAATTTTTGACAAAACACAAAATTTCAGTTTCTAAAGTTGCTGTGCCAGAGTTCAACATTTCAGTACAAAATTAGAAATATCATTTTGATATAACTTTTCAATTGAAAAATAAAATAATACTGAAGTATTTTAACATAAACATTAACAGAAGGTTCTGCACAAGGCCAGATTTTGTGATATATTATACTCAGAACTAAGAAAGTTTTTTAAACCAGGACTATAGAAGAGCAAGTAGTACCACATTCTCATCTCAGCCTTTCCAAGACTTTTCTGCTCTTTCTCTCCTGTATATGCATTCATAAAAGGAATCCACATACGAGAAAGGGTTTAGGAGATTTTCAGTCTCTTATGTTGGGCACGGTGACTCCTGTTAGAGAAATATGGGGAAAAAAACCCAATATTTATACAGTCAGTGGCACTGTGATACTTATGTCATCAAATCAAAGAGATTACTTTTTTTCTGCCAGAGGTAATAAAAATAAATAGTTATACAAAGTGAATGCTTTGAATCAACTCACAATAATTAGATGTACACCATTTAAATCCCTACTTTCAAATTCCATATCCTTCTCAAACTTCTAAAAGACCATTTATTGAATCAAATAGCTGTGGAAAAACAAGTATCCTCTAAATAATGCAAAATACCAAATGCATGGTAAGTAATTCTCTTAATAAGAAGCAAGATTGATTTTGCCTTTGATTATCTGTGCTATGCAGAAATACTTTTTCCAATTAAGGTTAAAAAGTTAATGTTACAGAGTCAACAACTTGACAAAGTATCACATTAATCAGGAAGTATGAACTCATTGGAATTCCACGTGTGGTGCTGAAGGAGCTATTTCTGGAATGCCAGACAAGTACTGAGTTACAGAGACATGTTCTGGAGCACTGATTAGCCAGGCCTCTTAACGCACATGTGGTTTGCACCCATAACATATTGTTAAACAAGGTACTCAAATATCGTCTCTCACCTCTTTTTTTTTTTTTTCAGGAACAATTAGGAGCCTAAATTGTTCAACTGATTTCTAGAAAAATGCTACATTCCATAAAATATTTTCTTCAAAAGTGGCTAAATGTATCCTTTTTAACAACAGTACCCCATTCAGCTCTTAACTGTAAAGATGTTCTTCCTCTCGGGGCACCCAGTGCTGCACCACCTGCTGGGACTATTTATCACTTCTTTGTCCATAACAAGTAGGCAAAGTTAATAAACCTGCTTGGACCCTGCTGTAACTGGGTCTGGATTAGTTGTGCTCTCAGCTTGACCAAAAGAAGCACAAGAGTTTACCACACTTCCCTTTCCTGGAAGGGCTCAGAAATAGGAAACAAGTGGACAAATAAGAGAATGGGAGGAAGTGATGGCACCAGTCCTTGTCGGTTTTGGGCATGGATGCTTGGCTTACTGATGAGTGCCCAGCTGGAACTGTTGGTGCTCTATACCTCTGAAAATCAGGCCAAAGATGGCTTAAAATACTCGTAAATCCTTATAATCAGAACAGTCCCATACCATAGTTGGGGTTCTTATGTTCCAGACTGGAGGCAAGATACAGTTTTCTGCACAGCAAAACTGTAAACAAGATGATCTATTGCAAAAACAACCTGCCAAAAAAATTCACTTCATCTGAGGTTCAATTGTTGGCTCCCATCAAAGTCACGGACATTTTCAAAAGACTACAATAACTTCAGGGTGTTATGTCTTTGCATTCCCACACATCAAACTCAAAATAAGATGCAGGAGTAATGTTTGAATAACATGTTGTCAGGTCGATAGAATTATGATCTCATAAGGATGACTGAGACATAAAAATGTATACAGGCAGATAATGTTGCCTGTAACAAAGAAGGGTATCAAAAAATGAATATTAAAGAAGAACAGTTTTGCTAATGGACAAGGAATCACAACCTGCTCTTGGATTTATACTGATCATAGTGAAGCAAATGAAAGAAGTAATAGAGATAAAATAATGATAATAATTATTTTTCAGATAAAGTAATAAATCAGAACACTATGAGGAACATGGTTGTTGTTAGTTTTCTAATTTTTTTTTACCTTGTACAAGGGATATATATTCTCCAACTATATAAACAGAAATAAGAAGATATAATTAAAAGAAAAATTATGGTCATTAATTTCATTTTGAAAACCTTTTTTCTTTATCCCAGATTTAGCTACACAAGGACAATTCATTATTTGGCCTCTAGCAGTGAGATACTCAAAAGGAATAAATAGAACATCTAGTGATGCCTGCAATAGTAATAGTCTGGCTAAGAACACCTCAGAGAGAGACAAAGATGAGATCACATCTTCATTTTGACAGTGAGGCAGTATTTGATATGCTATCTACACCCCATCACCCATATTTCAGATTTCAGAGCACATGGCATTTCTGCATCAGCTCCTCTAAGCATTGAACCAAATCCTGCTCACTGCTGCCTAAGCAGTCCCTTTAAAATCAGTGTAATTTTATAGGTTTAAGTAGAATAGTTCTGTTAGTACACCAAAGATGAAAACAACCATTTTGCATTTAATCAGGACCCTACCTGAACACTAACCATGCTTCAGACCTAAGACATCTGGAGGACTTGTTTTAGCAATGAAAGAAAAACCACCACTGCATTTTCTTGTGCACACAGCTGGAGTTGCAATGCTAATTTCTGTGTTGAATCTAACTGCTCATAGAATGGAAATAAAGACAGGCAAAAGAGTTCCTTTTCTAAACAGTCACATCATAAATTTACGAGTATTAAAAGAAAAAAAAAGGTAAGTTTCTATGATCATCAATATCAAGCTTTAAAAATTGGTTCTATCTCTGTTCGCAAAAGATTAGGAATAGATGGCAAGCATATGATCCTAAATATCATGATTTTATTCCTAATCTATGCAAATTACCTGATTTTATATGCTCCTTGAATTAATTCTGCATGCAGTTATAGTTTATCTCTATCAGAATGTGGTAAGACTGGAGAAGGTAGAGAGAAGGAAGGCAAGAACAGTGAGAGGCATGAGATGACATCTGGTGAGACAGACTAGGATTTTTCAATCTGGAGAAAATTTATAAAACAAGAAGTGTCATGGCCAGAGCAAATAGGGAAGCAAATTGCCTCTTGCAATGCACTTACACAGGACACATCAAGGGGTAGTAGAAGGTGATAAGCTGAGACTAAACTAAAGAGTGTTTAATTGATCTAGGAAATTACTTTTGGAGGATGAGTATTAAAAAGTGAATGGAAAAATGTACAACAATAGTGTTCACTGGGTGTTATTAAACAGAAAGCCCACACATGGAGTTCCTGAGTCACAATTGTTGGGTACTAGAAGAGCATCTGGAAAGGAACATGATTTTGTCATTCACTTCAGAACTTCCCCCAAAGAGGGTAGTAAAATACCAGGCTAAAATACATTTGGCTGAATATTCTTACAAGGTAAATAAGAGTTTTCCCTAAATATGTTGGTTAAATGACTCAATATACTTGACATAAACAATACACGTATAATAAAATGAGAAATAGCTTCAAAAATGCTTGAAGACTCATTAATATTCAAGTGTTATTTCATGTTATATTATCCTGGTATTTAGCTTGGGATTTCAAACTAACTCATACATTCACTATTTAATTTAATTGCTTCTTTTTAATTCATTAGCTGGAAATGCTTTCCTTTTTTCCAATGTGGTTAATATTTATCTGCTCTTATGAGGTCTCAATAGAAATATAGAAAATAACAAAACATTTGTTGCCATGCCTGTTATTGTAGAAAGATGTGGTATGATTTTCTCTTTTCAGAAGCTTTCTTGAGGTTTCATTGTAAAGCAAGTTTTCACCTATGCATTAATAACCAAACCCAAATTAACAAAATAATTGCTAGTCCTGGACGGGTTCTACAAAAGTCTGAGAGGTCAAAACAAATAAAATGAAGTAAATACATATTTATTCTGTATCTTATGGTATGTACTAACATTAATAATCATGCTCTCATTAGTCTATCCTCATTAGAAGGTAAGACATGATTGTTTCTGCCAGGCAGTGTTTACAAATGGGTTGATGCTGAATATACACAATTACTCTGCAGAGTAAATTAACACTCCATATCACTGTGACTTCTAGTACTCAGCTATGTCTGGGGACCTCTGCTCTATGCCATTATGTGGAGTGTAGATAGGTCCAGAACAACTTGCCTGTATCTTTCATACTAAGGAAATATTAACCTGGTCTAGTAGAAGGTGTCCCTGTCCATTGCAGTGGTGTTGGAACTAGGTGATTTAAGGACCCTTCAACACAAACCATTCTATGATTCTATGATTAGAGCCAGAAGCAAAACACAAGCAGTCCCACCTTCCTGACAACATTAGATCACAGTTCTGCAGGGATTAAACTGAGCGTGTTGACGCACTTCATCTCAGCTCCTTTACTTTGAATGCTCAGATTTTTCATTAAAAAAAATAAAAAAAAAATCTAATTCTGGACTTTCTCCATATATTCATTTAGATTTGTAATCAGTGAAGAAAATTAAAAAGCTGTAGATCCCCTGCTTAGCTGCAACTGACAGCTGCAAGAAGGACAAATGATGCAGGAAGAAGGGGGAAAAAAAATAAAAGCTTAAAATAATAGTTGAAGCAATTATGTCTTCCAATAACCCTCCCAACTACTGTCACACCTGCTCTCCATCTATCCTTATTAAAACTCTAATGCAAAAGATTCAAAACTAGAGACTTACAGAATCCAAACACTCATTACCAGCTGTTTTGTGCAGATGTCAAAAATTAGGACTTTCTGGTGGGATACCTGAACCATGAACAACCTGCAAAGGCCTGGGTCAGGTTTTTTGATCTCCTCATATAAAACCCATTAAGAAGACCAGTTTGTTTGAAACAAAAATATTTTAAAAATCTGCAGTATGACTACTGGGGACAAAGGGAGGGAAGAGACTAAAAAAAGATATGGCCTCAGCAGGAAAGTGCATGTCTTCATGATAGATAAGAACTTTTTGTTTCAAAGGTTTGCACTCCTATTCCATCCCAAGTAAAGCCATTATCTTGTGGCTCATGCTGTGAATTTTCAAAATCAGCAAACAGGTGTTAAATCTGATATTGGACAGCTATAGCAATGACAAGCATTGTCCTCACAGCTGTGGTATTTGGCAGCCATTGTTACCATAAGAAGTATTGGCAATTGAAAGAATAATTTGCATTATTTTGCAATTGCATAGAAATTACTATTGTGCAGCCACTGCAGCCATCAGTCAGCTCTCTGGGCAGAGTATTCAATATCTTTTGTATCAGTGGAGACAGTAGTCCATTTATCTTGCAAACTGGCACTTAGCATCAACTTGTTACTTAGTGGATTAGGTAAACGTGTGAACATAATCTCTGCAGCTTCATGAGTTATGAGATCTTCAGGCTATTGTAGTTAATGATGGAACGAGACTGGAACATCCACTGTGACCTTTCTTTCCAACACTGAACAAGTGTGGTCTCCTCATTATGGTTTTTCAGTATAAGACTGAAAGCTAAATTTTCACTTGAAATTGAGAATTTCCATATCTTCACCCTGAGACTTGATAGATCCTGAAACCCAGATCCACTTTCAAAAGTAAAGGGGTTATAATGCCAATGTCAAGGCAAACTTTTCCTATTTAGAGAGTTATAGCTAATTCAGGGATCGAATTACCACTGGGGGCAAGGATTAGGAACTCCCTTGAATGTTCTCTCCTTTCTCATTCATTTTTTCATTAGTAGCTTGCTGTGCATACAAAAGGCTACTTTTGGACCCCAGTATCACCTTCCTTCTTTCAAAGAACCCTCACAACATTTTCGTGCATGTTTTCAGCCATAGACTTCCATTCTGTGCCAAAATTCAAAATATTTTATTTCCAAAAATTAAAGTTTTTGTTACTAATGGAACTGAATGTACTGAAGGTACTTCTGCTCCATTGTTCATGGAAAGACAAATATTCTTTTTTAATATGACTTTCTCAAATTCACAGGGCCACAGAAGATGTTTTTCAGCCTTTGTTATCACTAAAATGGCAGACTAAAGAGCACATTTCTGATGATTTGTTCACCAGAAAATGTTCCAATAGACCTATAATTAAAAACTAAATGTTTTAAAATGAAAATTTGTAAATCAAAGTGTTTGCTTAACTTAATGTATAGATATATCCTAATAAGCAATGTATTTCCACAGTGAATCTGCAATAAATCACTTTCTGGATTTATTTATATTTTTGGAATACACAGCCCCAATACATAAATATTATGTTTAGATTGATTTATTTTAGTATTTATATACAGTCTGTTCTTCAAGCTTCTGGGCTTTTAATTAATCTGGATTTGGGGCATAAATTCTTTATGCTTTGATTAATACCAAGCAGGTTTTATTTAATTAAAGAGACAGACTGGTGAGAGACATTTTAATCAAAAATTTCATATGCATACAGTACATCTGTATTTTTTAATACAAGCTCAGGCACATTAAAACAAGATTTATTCTTTCTCAGCTGTTTTCCTTTTTGAATTATGGCATATTTCTGGTTCATGTGAGAAGTTACCTTCATGCACTCATTCCATACCCTGCCTTCTCTCTCCTCGGAACAGTAGAGCAAGAAAATAAGATGAAGTGACAGGAACAAACAGAAAAACAAGGACTAAAGTAAAATAATCACACACTCAAAAGCAATTTGCTGAATATCCCTGAATTTTCTGAAAGCAAAAAAAGCCATTTCTTGAGAAGTAAAGTAATTCCACGAAAATACAGGAAATTCTCTTGATTCTTATGAAAGAAGTGGATAACCAGAAGATTTCACAAAATAATCTAATGTGGTCATATCTTTATTATCTTTTCAGCCATGCATCTAAGATGTTAGTCTTAAAGTAATATACATTTGGTTTTGTATGGAAAATAACTGTCCCAGAATAATAAATATTTGGCTTAAGTTTTACATCTGTCTGCATTGTGTGGATCTGAAATTTGCCCCAACAGCTGTCTGTCTCTAAAATAAACATTCTGGAAAATTTGTGCCAGTATATGAACTTTCTGTAAAAGCTTTGGAGTTGATTTTTTTTAAAAAAATAACAAAAGCCACAAGTGTTTTTATTGTTTGTTTCTATCGGTTTGGTCCGAAAAGGAAATACCTCCACAATACATGATTACAAGTGAAATATTACCATCCTGGGCATTCTTGAAGGTTATCAGTGCACCTCTAAGAGAGCCACACAAGCTGACTGAGAAAAGCGGTTCACAATACATGATATTGCAAATAGAAAGAAGAGGAAGGTCACAATTAGGAAAAAAAAGTATATTGGAAACAGCTGACCTGGATACAAAAGGTAAAAAATAATACCATTTACAAACTAAAATTCCTCTTTTTAATAACAATCAACCATCATTAGTTAAATTAAAAATAAATGCAGGATTAAAATATCACACATCATAACATCATTCAAACACAGTTCGCATGGGGTCTTCAGATAAAATAGATTAGAGCAGTGGTTATAAGATGAGAACTAGCAATGATTTTAATTCTTTGCTGAATGTGAATGGCTGAGGGCAGATGTGGAACGTTTTGTCTGCCTTCACAAATCACTTCAGTGGTCACAACACTTTTTAGTGTTATGTCCTTAAGATATATTTTTGCCTAGATATTTGTGTTTTCAAGTTGTGAAGTGACCTGTTTTAGAAAAACACGCACAGATCTCTCTCAATCCCTCTTTCTGACATACTCTCAAACACTGATTTGTGTTTCATTGGCTGCTTCAAGGTTTTGGTTTCCTGTTTTACAGTAGTTTATACATAAACAGCACTCCTAAATATTATGATGATAGAAAATAATCATGTATTCACATCAGTGAGATGAACCACCAGAGCCTCTCAGAACTACATACTCAGAGAGGAGCTGTCACTTGTTGTCACTGTTATTCTGCGCTGGGTGTCACTGCTACTATGTCTGCTCTTTCCTTTCCATATATATGTAAGTCTTGGTTTATCTCTGCAGCTGCCTCCTGCAACATCTGGACCTATGATTTGGCTGCAGGAAAGGGCTTCATGAACATGTCTACCTACAAGTCAAAGTTAAACATCAAACAAGTTATGAATGGTATATATGTTTATATGTCATGTAATACATTATGTTCCTCTCATCATCATTCAGAATTGCTCTGGCCTAGACATACACTCCCTCTTTTCAGTCAGGGCTAGTAGTAGAGTGGTTGAACAATTCTCAGCAAGAAAATGGACTTTGAAGATGTGAATGATTCACAAAGCTTTTTGTATGTTTCTTGCACCTCCAGGTTGCTTTATCTCTAGTTTGTGTTTAATCTAGAATTAGCAATACCTTATTGTTTGGTTTTTAGGGATGTTTCTTATCATATCTCATCAGAAATTGTATTATGTGCTTTATTTACTTTTCAGAAAGATATGAGTTGATTTTTTTTAAACAAAAAAAAAAAACTTAAGCAGAGTGGATGGCAAAGGAATCTGAATCTCTGGTTTTTGGCTTAACTTCACTCAAGCTTTTGTAAGTCATATATTTTGCACAAATATCTGTATATAGAAAGAAAAACTGCTATAAACAAATGAAAGACAAAAATATTATTTATTGTGAGGTTATGGGACACTGGATCAGGTTGTGCAGAGAAACTGCTTGATCCCTGGCAGTGTTCAAGATGAAGATGAATAAAGCCTTAAGCAACCTGGTCAAGTGGGTAGTATTGCAGTCCATGGCAAGGGGATTGAAGTTAGATGATTTTTAAGGCTTCTTCTAACACAACACATTCTATGGTTCTGTGATTCTATTCTGATGGTTCATGATAAGCCTAAAGGCACAATCAAAAAGTTAATTTAGAGAAGAGTTGGTAAATAGTTTGTGCATCCCAAATGTGCTGAGAATCTACTTTGCCAAAAAGAAAAATTGTTACAAGTGTCATGTGAATGTATTTCTCATTTTTTCTCAGAATTTTCCATGTTGAAAAAAGTCTTCTCTGATTAAAACCTGATTTATTCTAGTAAAAATTTCAGTGGGAATTGATTTGTTTTATAAGTAAAACTTATATCATGATTCATTTGAGGAGGAATAGTTGCCAAATATCTAATAAATACTTGCTGTTCTGGTACTTTGTTGAATACTAGAATGAGAATTTATTTGGCTTTAAAAATTATATGCTAAACATTCTGCAAAGTGCAAATATCACAAAGCTCAGAAGGAGCTTTTCAGAAAGTTCAGTCCCTATATTCACTGAACTTACGGGAATTCACAGTGAAATTTGACCCAAATTTTCTGCAATCTTCATGGACTCTCAACAGATTTTGAAGAGAATTTGTTATCATATTCACTCTAAATCACACTCCATTCAGATTGTCATCACTAGAAAAGCAAGTGGTGCTGTTGAGACAGCTGAGGTTCAGGTCAGATTGAGCAAAGAAGATACTATTAGTTTTACCTTTAGATTCTCCCCCCCATCATGACCCACAGTTTTCCCAGGGTGTCCAAGAAGCAACAAGGTGTCCAGCTTTCAGTCATTGCACTTCCACTACAACTTCTGTCTCTCTGATTTCAAAGACCTTGAAGATCATGATATACCAGTAAAAGGAGTAAGGAAATAGAAGGATTTTGTTTAGATGAGAAGAAAAAATGGACTTTCTTTTTTTTTTTAAATCAGTAGGGAATAACATGCTATTCTCATGCTAATGTTCATTGCTGAGAACACCTTTTGAATAAGTTTTTTGATATAGACCAACAAAGTAAAATAACTGTTATGAGAAGAACAGCACCACGCAATTCTACAGAGCTGTCTTTATATATATTGAGGTTTGCACTGGTTTTAGCATATTAACATTGGAATTTATTGATTGTATTCATAGAGAAAATGCTTGCAGTGTTCCACACAGCAGGCAGACTTCCCGTCTAGAATGAAATTTTGAATTTCATTAATTACTTTATTACCACAAATTGTTGGAAGAAACATGTGTTCTTGGATGTTAATTAATAGCTCATTATTATTATACAAATTAACTTGGCAGCACTATGTACCGTATATTTGTGGAATAATGAATTATATTAAAGGGAAGCCAAGATGGCAAATGCTGAAGTGCATGCATCTATTATCTGCTTCTTATAAATGCAGAAACCTTTCCTAGGGCATTAAACAGAAATCCTAATGAGAGGCGACTAGAGTTAAAAAAAAAAAAAAAAAAAAGAAAAGGGAAAAGGATAAAGAGCAATGCACATACAGCTTGAAGGACTGAGCAGTGCACTGACTGAGAAGCTCCTGTTTTGGTCCCACAGGCATTTGCTCTAAATGGGTTGTCATAAAAGCTGGGGAAGCCGACAATGTACTGCACAGTGGTCTAAGTTTTGAGTCTGATCTCTTAAATTAACAGTAGCAATAGGCTCATCTCTACTACTCTGGGCAGCTGGCCTGGATTGTAACACAGGAACCAAAGGGTTCAAAAGCGAGGAAAAAAATAGTCATACCTACACTGGTGGAACACAGGAAACATTGTCTTGCCATTTTGATTTTTCCCTTTTCTTTTTGTTTCCCTTCCCTTCCCTCGCTCCTTTCTCTGTGTTAGTATAAGGGAAATCAAGGTGAATTTGTGTATATCAAAAGAAATAAGAGATATTCACTTGGAGAAGAATAAACAGTGTGTTCAAGAAGTAATACACTCTCCTACAGCTCCTGATTTTCCTTTCCAGTTGAAGTCAAACTGATCTAGTAACTCAGAGGCTTTCCATATGCATTTTTCCACCAGTCATGTAATTTTTTTTTTTTTTTTTTTTTTTTTTTTTTTTTTTTTTTTTTTTTTTTTTCTCTT
>JAWWMP010000081.1:10435057-10456812 GCA_035047865.1 Dendrocincla tyrannina | reverse complement strand
GGGGTTTTTTTTTTTTTTTTTTTTTTTTTTTTTTTTTTTTTTTTTTTTTTTTTCTGAAGCTGCAATATCAGAATCTGGACCCCACAGTGTTCAGGATCCCTGATGAAATTGTACAAAATTCCATATATTTGACTTCCAATTCAAACATAGTCATATTCTTTTCTGTGTACTCATTCCAAATGGTTTGCCTTGTCTCTGTTTTTATTATTTCCTTAAAACTAAATAAAATATATGTTTCGGGGCCCTGCTTAGAATATCTTCAAATTCTATATCATCTCTATTGATCTCTCTGTATTTATATACTGTTCTAATTTTTAATGTATTATCTTTATAACTTGACACTACTCATATAATTTCTCTAAATTTTTATTTATCCAGTTTTGTAACCTCTGCAGTTCTGTTCTTTGTCTTATCTTCTTTACAGATTCTCTACTTACTCCTACCAGTAAGATATTCTCTACTGCCATGTAGAGATGACTATGAAATTAATCTGGCCTGAAAGGTATTCCTTAAAAGTGTTTCCTCCTTCTGCACAAGGACAGCTCCAATGAGTTCCGTTCAGAATTTCTTCAAAATTTAATTCCAGAAGACAGCCTGACCTGTTGGCTTCCCTAATGCTTCCCTGTTGTATTCTACCATTTTTAAACCAATAGTTGCTGATTTGGATTTTTTTTTTTTAGTTGGTAGAGGAATCTAGAAGTTTTTGTTTTTATATCAATATCAGCAAACATATTTCATCCATAAGATGTTCAATATTCTTTCACAATAATAAAATTTCTAACGCTGTTTATTCCTCTAATTATGCCATATTCATAAGCAAACCCAATATTCACTGCCTATTGCAAACTCCTAACATTGTCTCAAGAAATCTTCATTTACAATATTTTAAAATTCTTGTTAGGAACCAAGTAATTTCTGTATTATCTGTACTGAAATTTCTTATTTCTTAAAAAAAAATATATATATATCATCACATTACTTAAAATGTTATATAAAATTATGCCAATTCAAATAGCTATAAAACTTCATTCTAAGTATAAAAAGGTTATCTTCTATTTGATCCAATACCTGAGATCACTTCAAGTGCAACTGTGCCTCCAGGAATAATCTTTTTATACAAAGTTTGCATTTTCTAGTGAACAGTTCAGCTTATGCTTCAGAGAAGTCTGAAGTAAGAAAAAGAAGCACCACAACTTTCCCAAAGTATGTTTCACAAGTTAATCATCTTAATAAGGTTTCAGAAAATCGGCTGTTTAGATCAATTCTTCAGTAAAATCTGGCTTTGAAAAATAAAAATGTTAGATTTTGTCTAGTTGTATATTAATTTTTCCTTACTTGTTTGGTAGTAAACTGAATTGCCAATGTATCAAATCATCAGGGCTATAAGCAAATGTCTTGTCTTTTTTTTTTCATTATTTCAGCTCCAAACTGTACTTCTTCAAAATTTCTTTTTATCACATTTAGATAGCAAAGGAAGTTATGAAAAAATGTGACTTGGAGAGAAGAAAGGTAAAAAAAGTCAACCTGAATACATCTAAGGGAATGTAAGGAAGGCAGTGAAAATATCTGATAACGTTAAAGTCTGGAACTAAAGCAATCCTGATATTATCAATAAAGGGGTTGATAACAGTTTCACCTGTCAGAAGAGGAGACAATTTCTTTTATGTTACCTTAACATGGACCTTTCATTTAAGTTTCTGTTCTCCTGAAATAAACCATCCTAGGCAATTTCTATCACTTTTTTACTTTGCAGTTTTAATTTTCTGTCATTCCAGTTACATTAACCTAGAGGACTGAATCATTATTTTATAAAGTTCAAGAAAGAATAATTTAACAGAAATATTGGGCTGTGGAATAGAGATAACTTACAAATGATAACCTGAATTTTCAAATTTAAAAACCCACAGTTAATCCCATTTTTTTTGAGTTAAACTTGTACAGTGGGGAAAAACACTGGGAGCACGTATCCTTCTCAACAGGACAAGAGGAGAAAAGTATGACCAAAAGCTCCTTTGTAGGTCAAGATGAAGACTGGGAGGTCAATTATCAATTACCATCATGGGCAAAACAGGCTTGAGTTGGGGAAATGGATTTAATTTATTGCCAACAAACTGATTAAGCTAATGAAAAATAAGAACAAATCTAAAAACTTCTTCCATCACCTTTTGTGGTTTACCCCCAGCCAGCAGCTCAGCCCCACACAAACCCTCACTGACTAGCCCCGCTTCCCCAAGTGAGATGGGTGTGGGACACCCTTCAGGTCATGTGGGGTCAGCTGTCCCCATGGTGCCCCCTCCCAATTTCTTGTGCACCCTCAGCCTTCTCATTGGTGGGGCAGTGTGAGAACCAGAAAAGACCTTGATGCTGTGTAAGAATCACTCAGCAGTAGATAAAGCATCAGTCTGTTATCAATGCTCTTTTGGTCACAAGTCCAAAACACAGCTCCATATGAGTTTTTATGATGGAATTAACTCCATCCTAAACAAAAGCAGCCCACTTCCCTTCTTCTCAGGCTTAAGTTCACTCACAGTTCTCCTGCCTTCTTTTCCTCTCCCCAAAGTAGCACAGGGGGATGGAGAATGGGGGGTGCAATCTGTTCAACGCATGTAATCTCTGCTGCTCCCTCCTCCTCAAGCTGTTCCTTTGCTTCAGTGTGGGGTCCCACCCACAGGAGATGGTTCTTCAAGGAACTTCTTCACTGTGGGTCCTTCCCACATCAAATACACAAACAAAATATATTAAAATGGGTAAGTATCATATTTCCCATTAAAAGATGAAGCAAGTACTTTGAGACCATTTTGTTCATCAACATCAGCTATCTGCCTGTAACTGCAATGCAAATTCTTGGATTATAATAAATTGAGTGCTCAAAAATTCAGTTCCGTCTAATAACCTTTCTTTATCTTTTCATGTGCAATAGAAAAATGCAGATAAATATTTCATATTTTAAAGCCTCAGCAAGGAAAATAGTGCTGAAGATAGTATCTTTTAAAACCCAGCTAATGTCAGAACTCCATGCTCAGACACAGAGGTCAGAGCTGGTGGCTCAGTTGCTGAAGTGCCAGACCTGCCTTAGATGTCTCCTTGTTTTCCTGAATTGGAGAGAGGCATAGTATTATACCTCATTAGTATTTCCTTTAACATTTAGAACTCTGAGGAAACAGATGCGAACAGTAAGAGCATGGTAAACATCAGAATCCCTTACCGGGCACTTCACTTATTGAGAGGTAGCGACTATCAAGCAACTAACAAGCTTGAAGACTGCCCAACCTTTATCAACAGGAATTGCCTGATCATCATTTTTAGCTTGCAATATTTCTTTGTAGAACTCTTGATGTCAGCAATTTTTGTACCAGAAGAAAGTATTATTTGTATTATGACAAGTTTTTAAAACTCAGTATAAAGTATCATATGGACAGATAGTCTCAACTAGGGTTTGAACCGGAAACAAGCTAATTTTCTAAGGGATTTCCTTTTAATGACAACTCTTCAGATGCTCACTAACTTGTCGTGTAATTATCATGTCTTGTACTATATTTTTGCACTGGTGGTTTCAGGGAAGAGATATCAGCAGGTCATGCTTGCTGAGTTGTATAGATTTAGTCAGTGATTAGAGTCTCTGTATCAATAATTATTTATAATGTATGTAATGTCTTACAAAGAGAAGATGAATTACATCAGTGAGATCAGGAGCTCATTCATCATTTCAGTGGGTTTAACCATTAGTATTTAGGCCTTTAGGCAGAATGCACAACTAGAACATTTTGTAGGTAGGAGCTGAGTTTTGTTTCAGGAAAATGACAGATTGTGCATAATATCATCCTTCAGAGTCTAGTTAAAACAAGCTGAATTCAAATCATACAAATAAAACCAAAATATCCTTTAGGATGATTCTTGTTATAAAATTCCAAATATTACACTTATGCTATAAGAGAACTTTCTACAGGGGTCTAATACCTATAATATTATGAACCTAATGTAAAAGTACTAACTTTTATTTTCTGTATTTCTGTATCTACTGGTATTTGTATGTCTAGAGGCAAAAGTCAAAGCTTCACCTTCACATAACATCTCGTGGTCACAAACTTTCCCTCTTCCAAAAGGCTGAGGGAAAAATCTGCCACTATCGTTTGAGTTCTCCTCAAGACTGGACATTTTGAAAATTCATGTATAACCATATAACCTGTCTGGACTGAACTGTGTTAGTCAGCCCTGAAGGGCTCTCTGTCAAATTGCCACTCAGGATGTCTTGAACATCTTATGCCTGTTGAAATTCCCTAAAAGTGAAAATACAGGAAGCTACTGAAGACCCATCAATTCCACAATCCTGCATTAGCTGCTGCAGAATTTCCCACTTCACTATGGCACTTTTAAATTTGTTTCAGAAATAATTTTCCATGTTGTTGAGAGCCCGTATGTGTGTATATTTTAATATTTTGATGAGAAAAAACAGTTTTTGGTTTCTGTGGAAAACAATTTTTTTCCACTGGAGGTAGAATAGGGGTTTGCAATCCAAAATGTTGCTACAGCATTTTGTGGGAAATTTATTTCAGTTTTCCTATTCTGCTGAGGTCTGGGCTTTCCAGCCTAAGATCTCTTACCATTTCACTCTCTGAGGAGCTTTTCTCAGAACATTTGGCTTCCTTTTAACCCCCTGCCTCCAAAAATGTTGAAGTTTTCTTTTAAATTTAACATAGACACTGCTGTATAATCAGAAATACTGTAAAAAAACCCAAATAAAATAAAGACAAGATGATGATATTCTCTAAAACTTCAAAGAGAGACACAAATCTTTTCATTTACAACATTTATATATACAAAGTGTGATATAATATATAGAGGAGAACCCTGTTTATGAAGGCAGTAGAGTAGAGCATATATGATGTGCTGTGTTTCTGGAAATTTAAATAAGTGAAAGGGTTTCCCCCAGGCTGATGGGTAGGAAGTGACATGCAAATCACTTTATGTGTGAAACTGCTAAGATAATTAAGATGTCTTATTTCAGGTCCAAAGCTGCAAAATATTAAATCTTCATGACTCACTAAAATTAAGAATCTGATTTTGCTATCTACTGAAATTCTTTAGGTGTTGTAATTTGTATAATTTCTGAGTAGAATCGTATTGGTATAATTAGGGTGACATAACTCCTTTATTTTAAAGAACTGTCTTTTGTTTCATGACTAAAGGCACGCTGATCCTTTGAATCCACTGAGAAGAAATTAAGTATAGTAATCATTAATCAAAGCCTGTTTAAAGCATATAACTCTGCCTGAAGAAATCTAGTATTTTAATAAAAAAATCACAAAGCTCAAATTGCAATTTGCAGGCTGAAACTTATATATGAGATTTGCATGTGCAAATATATTACCTGAAATTAGGAAATGTCACATGTGGAAGAAGACTTATAGAAAAGGGCATTAATGAGTGAGAAAATGAATGAGAGAATCATAGAATATCCTGAGTTGGAAGGGACCCACAACAATCATTAGGGTTAGGGTTAGGGACACCCCAAAAATCACACCAAGTGCCTGAGATCATTGTCCAAATTTTTCTTGAACTCTGTCAGCCTTGGTGCTGTGACACTTCCCTGGGGGGCCTGCTCCAGTGCCCAGCGGGTTGAAGAACCTCTTCCTGATACCCAACCTAAACCTCCCCTGACACAACTCCAGGCCATTCCCTTGGGTCCTGTCACTGGTCACCATAGAGAAGAGATCAGTGTCTGCCCCTCTGCTTCTCTTCATGAAGATATTGAGGACTGCAATGAGGTCTCCCCTGTTTCCTCTTCTCCAGGATGAACAGACCAAGTAACCTCAGCTGCTCCTCATATGGCTTCCCCTCAAGGGCCTTCATCATCTTCATAGCTCTTCTTTGGGTGCTTTTCATAGCTTAATATCATTCCCATACTGTGGTGCCCAAAACTGCACACAATATTCAAGTTGAGGCTGCCCCAGTGCAGTGCAGAGCAGAGCAGGACAATCCCCTCGCCCACTGGCGATGCTTTGCCTGATGCCCTTTAGGACATGGTTGGCCCTCCTGGCTGCCAGGGCACTGCTGACTCATATTCAATTTGCCATCAGCCAGGACCTTGCTCTCCAGTGTCTCATTCCCCAGTCTGCCCATATATCCAGGGCTACCCTCTCCCAGATGCAGAGTAGGTAATGTGTCCTTGTTAAACTTCAAACAGTTGGGAGTTGTCTTGCCTTCTAATTTATCTATGGTCTCTCTGCATAGCCTCTCTGCCTTTGAGGGAAACAAGAGCTTCTCCCAATTCAGTGTTGTCAGGAAACTTATTTAGTATACCTTTGAGTCCCGCAACCAAGCTATTTAGGAAGACTTTGAAGAGCATTGGGCCCAAGACAGACTCCTGAGGGACCCCACTAGTGACTGGTCACCATCCTGATGTAATCCCATTCACTATAAGCCTTTGTGCCCAAATCATTAGACAATTTTCTCAGCTTTGTTAAAAATGTTAAAAGGTTATTAAAGGTTGTAATAATTCTAATAAATCTAAAAATTAATTTGATATTCATGTTTCTATATGAAAACAATATTGTAGATGCTGTGCAAGCATCGACACCATAGTGTTGTCATTCATATGAACTGCTGTTCTGTGACAAGAAAACATATACCACAGTTTTACAAGCTTAACTTTAAGTAAAATAATGGATTTTGGTTGGGTTAAGCCTTTGCATTGTCCAGAATATGACAGGCATTTCTGTCTGCTTATGGCTCTGCTTCTTTTCAAGGAAATACTAAAAAGCTTCCACCAGTTATTCATTAAGACATACCTGAGAAAGAAATCTGGCTTCTTGATTGTTTTCGAGATGACAGTGATCCTTCAAGACAACTGTGCTAAAAATATTTGAAACATAGCAAGGGTATATAAAAGGATGAATGGAATTTTTTTGTGATTTTAATTTGCATCTTATAAAGGCAATGATTTTTTTCACATGCATTTTTCACTACTTCTGGCTGTCTGGTGCATACACTACTAGTGTATGTGCACACCCTACTAGGTGCATTACAATGTACTTTTTATAAGTCATCATTTATCTTTTGGATAAAACACATTTTTCAACATGTTTTCTATATCTGTCTTCATATTCCGTATTTTCTGTATTTCTGTTTCTGACTTTAAATACCTGGAAATGTAGAGGGTAATCTTTTCTCATATTTATATATCATAATGATTTCAGCTACAACATATAACATTTTCCAGTTATAAGAAGTAGAAAAGCACTTAGATATAAATATTGGTATTTCCTTATATTTACCTTTAAATAATGATTGCTCTATGTCCGAAGTAAACGTGAAAGGTTTTATATTAAACATACGCTATAGTGCTTAAACAGAAATTCAGTCCTGCTGTTTCACTGTTTCATTTTGTCCCTATATTTTCAAAGAGATTTTCACTTGCAGTAGATCAAGTAGATGGTACAACCAATCTGTGACAGTAATGTTGTACTGTACATGACTCTCTCAGCCATTATCTGAAATGACAGCAAAAGTTAAGTAACTAACTTGTTAATTTTAAGAATCACTGGAAAAGTCAAAACAACATCTGCTTATTCTGCCTTACTCTGACAGAATATACTGATCCATTCCAGTTGTCTATTTTCCCTAAGAATCTTTTATGAATATAAATCTTCATTGTATCAACCTCTGTCACCTTAGATATCAAAAGGTATTCTGTTGCCTTGACAGAATAGTTACACAGTCCACAGATTTTTATGTGCCATTTCTAACATATTTCTCTTATTATATTAGAATTCAACCAACCAGGTTAGGTGCTCTATACTGGACATAATGTTATAGGATAAGTTGTTGGCACTGCTTTCATCTACAAGGGAGAGAATCTTTTGCCCTCTTAATCAGTTATTTCCTGAAAATTATCAAAAGAATTATTCATAACTTCTCTGAAGCTTATTGCAAGAATTTGTTTTCACCAGTGTCAAGCAGATATCAGAGACTGAAGTAGAAGAATGATATAGCCATTCTGAGTCCACAGAAGTGATTTGACAAGGCTAAGAGTAAAACCCTCACATAACACTTTAGTGTGTGCTCAAAGGCAGAGAGACTGGTGCATTTCATCCCAATGAGGTGGAAAGACACTTATTAACCTTACTGTTTTTCAGTTGCATTTTCAATTGAAAGTGAGAATTTTCACAACTTTTAAGTAGGAGAGATTTTTAGGTATTGGCAAGACCTGGTAGTAACCCATTGTATTCATTCACTTATTATACTGATACTTTAATTATTGCTGATAAATATACGGCTTTTTGAGTACATTCTGAAGTAATAAGTTACTCAAAATAAGAAATTTTACTCCTTTTGTAGTTTTGGATTTACTTTTTTACTAGGTGTATACATAAGTATTATTAGAATAGGGGCCAATAAAATAAATGGCTTGTTTTATAGCATCTTACCAAGCACAACTTTATGTGTTTAATATAGCTTCACAAGTACCATACAACTCATACATTCTTAAGGCAAATAAAGGTCACTTGAACATGTTTCTATTGCTAAATCCACATTAAAATGAGCTGATAGGCTGAAGGGGCATTTCCACAGATCATGAAACTAGCAGTCACACACACTTTACCTTGTCAGTGTGTACCCTAAAGGTGTTCAGTGGTGGATATACTAGTACATTTGGTGACTTCATCATGTACATCTCCATGGAAAATGTAGATCATATCTTCATTCACCACTTTGGTTCAAAGCTTTTTCCTAATTAATTCATAGGCCTCTCATTTAGTTCTGATTTTCACAAGGAATAGGTAGGTTTTCCACGAAAGCATAGCTGGAAAGACTTTAACAAGAGGCTTTGAGGTCTGACATTCTACTAAAAATGCCCTGAAATGCAATGGAACCCTAAGCTATGGGATATCTCCCATCTCCACTCTTCACAATATTTTTTTAAGAATAATGACATCTTTTTCACTATATAAGTGCATACAGCCCAAAAAGCAAATTAATCTTTTCTGTTCTAGAATTATATTATTTCTGTAACAATATAGCCAGTAGCTACATTTACCACTTTATTAGATGATTGGGAAAATATGCATTGTCCTTCAAGGGATTTTCAGCTGTGTTCAGTATCATAAGTGTATCATTGTGGTAATAACACAAAATCTTTTAGATAATGTAGAGCAAAAGAATTTGCCGACAAGCACCCACCCTGCTTCTTACTCACCACCTCAGTGCACCTGGAGGTGGAAGAAGATTCTTGTATCTATTCAGTACCAGTCAGCATCATATGTGGGAAAAATGGGATACAGTTAAAGAGCCTCCATAAAAAAATGTTCTTTTGATTTTTAGAGAGAGCGTTACCAGCATTAGCATCACTGGATGTTTGCTTTTTTGTTTTCTGGATTTTCAAAGTGGCAAATGTAGAAGTATTGAAGAAGTATTACTCCTCCCTCCACCACCCTGCCCTGACTCCTTTATTTCCTTGTTTATCACAACAAGCATAATCATTTCTCATGCTGGAGGGAGGAAAAAGCAGCATGGTTGAGGCAAACAAACTAAATTTGTTTGATGGAAGTTGTACTAAACCATCTCTTGCCTTGCTATCTGTCATACAACATTCTCAACATTTCTTATCAAGGGTTTTATCTACTCTGTGGGAAGACATGCTTTATCAGAGCACAGCTTCTTCTATCAAAACTACTGGAGCTCAAAATACCTTCTTTTTCCCATGAACACTTTCTGCCACCCACCAGATTTGCCAATGTTCTGAGCACAGATTTATCTCAGCAGAGGTGTCTTGCTCTCTCATAAAGGGACAATAGTTCTCTCTGAGTTCTGACATCCTAATGGCTACCAGTTGGCCCTTTTTTCTGCATTTCACAGCAAATTTTCACAGAAAATTTTTTTTTTCTGAGTGTGCCATTTTTCAGCTGAATTTGACTTATAGTTCACAGATGGAGAGAGACTCCTGATAGAAGCTCGCTTTAGAAGACAGTGCAAGAAAACACATTTCTGCATTGTGACAGGTTAATATTCTACACATTGATTTGTTCATAGCTTTCAGGGTGTGATGCCAAAGCCTTTAGTAAATTGGAGTCAACTTTGAGAGTAATATAAGAGAATATAGTCTTACTAGAGAAAAAGGGAAATTACACAGTTGTTAAAATAAGAGGCTCCCACCCACAAAAAAAAAAAGCAGAAATTAGCCTTATTACTACAATAGCAACTCAGATCCCAAAGACTGGTATTTCACATCCACTGTAAAACTCTGGATATTGTGGCTATCTAACTTTTTTCAGTAAGAATTAATCAGCAAAATACATCTGCATAGTAATTAATCACTCCTCACACAAAGTGGTGTATTTAATAGATAATCTCCCAGGAATTCAATCTTTGTTTCTCACTCCTTATTCTCATAGGATCAACAGGGTCAAGTGAACAACTCAAGCTGCTCAAAACTAAAGGTTCACTTCACAAGATGGAACTATGACATTGAAAAATAAATACAAAGAAACACAAAATACATAGAAGTTTCTTCAGAGGGTTGAAATGGAGCCCTGGGCAATGGTATAACACATATAAGCAAATGGTGTATAAAACGCCCTTCTGGGAATTTTGTCAATACTTTTAATTTCCTTTTTTGGACTATATCCATGAAAATTCCTCTTTTTCTTCTTTTTTTTCTTTATTTTTTTTTAGCTAACTGCCAGCATCCCAATTGTACCCTGTTTGTCTCTAGCTCAAAATTACTGTTTACCTGACCACCTCAGTGCAGTCACTTCTGCTCTTCACGGATTATTACAGCCAAGCAGCTCCAGAGCATTCTCATTCCTTCAGTGCCTGTGTTCCCACTGATCAGTTTAGCAAGAAAATAAAATCTTCATCATACAGCAAATGATTCTAATTAATTCACGTCAGTCTCACAAGTCTGGCTGTCATCACTACTATCACACCTACTTAAGTGCATGATAGATAGTGCATCACCAGAGTCTATTTCTCAAATTATATGGATGTTTTCTTTACCATCAATATCTAAGGAAAAGGATTGGGAAGTATGAAGCTGGGTTTTGCCAATTATGGACCGGAGTTTTGGCTGGGAAACAACCTCTCAAAATCATTTTGGACAACTACTAAACATAAATTTTCAAATTAGGCTAAGTGATGAGGACTCTGTGATTAGAAGGTTTTATACAAGAGTCAGAGTTTGTGGGGGTTTGTGGGCATTTTTTGAGTTCAGTGGGGAAATTTTCACTCTCATCAAGGGAAGTCAAGAGAAGCAAAGGAAAATTGAACTAATTTGAATGATTCAGTGTGTATGTGCACACTTCATATACTAGTAAGAGAAATAAGGTGATATTTTACTTTGGTTAAGTGCAAAGTCACTTTCCAGAATTAAATCTTTACACTGAGATAAAAAAAACATACCTTCTTAAAACAATGCTAATTTTATTAGCTCAATAATAGGTATCTAGTAATGTGGAAACTATCTAGTAGTGAACACTTTCAAAAATTAATTTTAATTCTTGCTTTGGTCTCTAGACATCTTTCTGCTGTTTCTTAAAATGTATTTTTCCCACTCCGTTTTGACAGTTCTCATTCAGTAGTATGGTGTTGTTGTTTCAGTGGGTACGAAGATATTATGAGGCTTAAATTTAATAGAATTTTTATGATAGCTTATTTTAAAGTAGCCTGTCAAATAAATTTTACTCACTGTGTGTTTATCTATGGGGAGTTGCTGTAAAGTAGCTGGGAACATCTTAATTGTTTCTGTAACAAATCAAACTCTTCAAGTTACTTTCTGTAGAAGATTGGAGTTTGAGAGAGTGTAGTGAACTTGGAAACTCTGCTTCATCATGATACTGCAGGAGCTCGCAGAAATGTTCACTGAGCCTATTTCTATCCTTTATCAGCAGTCCTGGCTACCTGGACAGGGCCCAGGTGACTAGAAGTTGGCAAATGTGGTCCCCATCTGCAAGTCGGGCCAGAAGGAGGATCCAAAGAACTATAGGCCTGTCAGTCTAACCTTGGTGTCGGGGAAGATTTTTGAGCCGATCAATTGAGTGCCATCACATGCCATGTACAGGAGACCCATGGAACCCAGTCAGCATGAGTTTCGGAATGGCACTTTGCACAATAATGGTTAAGGAGGTATGAAAAGTACTCCAATTTTGCATCTCACCAGGGAGAACTCTATGCAAAATTGCTGGCACAGATCTACAGATTTGTCCTTCTCTCTTCTGCAGAGGGATGACTTCTGGTAAGCCTTGCATCCGCACCTATGCAGTGTGTTACCCCCAGAGAGTAAGCTCGTGATTGAAGTCATGTTGTTAGTACTATATATAACTACTCTGCGATCAATGAATTATCACTGGCAATCACAAAACCTTACATGTTGTATTCAATAAATTGTACTATTCATAAATTTAGCTGACTCTTTTGAACGTGACCAGACCTATAGTTCATAGACTATTCATACATCTGACATCAGACCTACAATTATGGTTTTGCAACAGTCAGGTGAGGGCTGGTCTTCTCTCTCAAGTAACAGGTTGGCAGGACAGGATGAAATGACCCCAAGTTACACCACAGGAGATTTAGATGCACAAAATTTCTTTACTGAAAAGGTTATCAAGCATTGTAACAGGCTGCACAAAGAAGTGATTGAGTCACCATTCCTGGAGGTTTTGAAAAGACACATAGATGTGACACTCAGGGACATGGTTTAGTGGTGAACTTGCAATGCTGGGTTAGTGGTTGGACTCAATGATCTTAAAGGTCTTTTTCAACTTAAACAATTCTATGATTCTGTGATTATATTTTCTGCATTTTATATACAGGGTTCTTTGTTGAAGATGGTCAACCCAAGACTGAAACAGTAGCCTAGACTATAAAACTGGAAGATATTTCAGTACATAATCTATTTCATTGCCTTATTATGATCTCTGACCACCTCTGATGGACATTTTTCTAACCTGTTATGGAAAGTGCTCTATCAAAGTTATTAACATTTTTTTCTATTGTTTCATTAGCCTAACAATTAGCCTTAAGCTTGTCTCCTTTACCAAAATGATGTTGAACTTGTCATATTAACAGGCATAGAGACCATAAAACATAAGATTGATCTATATGAATACAGATCATTTCAAAGACAGTTATGCTATCCCCTCAAAGTACCACAAAGTCCACTGAAAGTGGACTTTATAGAGCCTTAAGTTTGTCCATCTGCAAAATAACACTAACACTAACAAGTGTGTAATCCTAGCTTAATACAATTTGATTATTCCTCAATATGTGCAAGTATCTCATGGATGTTACAACTTCCTAGGAATCCTGTGGTCATGTTGCCTGTTTTGGAAACAAAAGTACAAAATATCAATTAGATGAGAAGTTTAATATCATTACCCATGTCAAATCAAGGTAAGTGTGGCAAACCAAATAGTGAAAGATTACTTTTTAATCAGTTAGTCTGAATACCTTGGGATTGGAAGGTGACAATGAATATGTCATGAGTCTCAGTCCGTCCCATTCCTGTCCTCATGGAAGCCATATGTCTTTCCCCTCAATCCTCTGCCAGGCAGAACCCAGGAGGAGGGAGGGGGCCAGGCCCTTCCCATGAGCAGTGCAATGCTCAAGGCTGCTGGCTGATAGCACTTCTGCAATCTCATACTCACAGATATTCTCAATCTGTAACTATGTTTCTTTTAATCACTTGCTCATCAAGAAGCTTCACTAATCAAATCAAAGATTAGAAATAATCCTGTATAGTTGAAATGTACTGCTCTTAGTTTTCATTCTAATTTGCAGATTGCTATCCAAACCTATTACATAATATTTAAAATAAAATCACAAGGGGTTATCAACAGAAACATCCTAAATTAGTAAGTTTGAAAAGCCCAGTTCCCATTTGACTCACCCAGAGTTAATGAAAGCATTTGACTTCTGCACTTAAGATCAACAAAGGAATTTTCATCACTAAGAAAAAGAAAATTTTATTTTCCTTAACTACTAGCTTGTTCATCATCATACTAAACATGTCACAAAAAAACATTTGTTTTTTTTTAAAAAAATTGCAGTGACAAAATTTTAGACTTCATGCAGCAGCTTCTGCTTGGCTGCAGTGCTTTCTAAGTCCCTAAAACTATTTTGGATTCACAGGGATGTATATCTGAATTCAAAGTCTGCCTAGCTAAAACAGAGGGTAAAAACAATAATGACAATATTTGAATACACTTTGAATTTTGGAGAAAATTTGCAATGCATATTCATGATTCAATTTCATTAAATAATGAATTGACTTTTAAAAATACTAAATATCTGAAGAACACATTTAACATTTAATCAGCTTCAGTGTGTTAGTAGAGCAGCATCAAAATTGTCATGATGAACTCTGAAGTTTCCTTTCACTAGGCAATGGTTGCAATTATTTATGCAGTCTAAGTATTTTAGTACCCTTTCACTGTGAAAATCTTTTTTGATTAAAAGACATATATCCTTTTTTATGGTTTTTTATCCCTTTTTACAATTTTCAGAAAAGATATTTTAAAGTATTTTAGTTATCTTAGTGAACTAAGTGCAATGTCTCTCCTTAACTATGCTGTATGAGAATTTTCATCATGTGAGAAGATTTTCCCCTAAACCTAGCAGCTCTTTTCCATCCTTACAACTTTTTCATATGTCTTTATAGAATCTTTCAGAGGCTTTTAAGATATATTAGTTTGATAATTTGAAAATTAGTTTCCTCTTTTAATAAAGTAACAAATGACATGTTGAAGGAAGAAAAAGGCTAGGGCTTTCACCCTGAGTGCTGCTACAGGAGAAATGCTTTTCTAAAACTCCAGCCATTAAAATACGTGTAAGATCTGGCATGCTACAGTTTTGGCATGAACAGGCCCACTGAATACTCCTCTGACACACAGCATCCTTCAAAATTTGCAGCTCACTACACTGCTATGTTCAAAATCTTGTTATCAAAGAATCAGAAAGGTTGATATTTAAAGGGATCGCTGGAGATCATCTGGTTTAAACCCCCCGCTCAAGCAGGGTCACCTAGAGCCATTTGCTCAAAATCTCTGATGAGGGAGACTCCACAACCTTCCTGGTCATCCTATGCCAGTGCTTGGTCACTGTCACAGTGACAGTGTTTCCTGATGTTCAGAGGAAACCTCCTGTGCTTCAGTTTGTGACTATCTCCTCTGTCTCTCTCACTGGGCATCACTGCACAGAGCCTGGCTCCACTCTGTTTGCATTCTCCCTTCAGATATTTACAAACATTCATAAGTCTTGCCTTGAGCTTTCTCCTCTCCAGGCTAAGCAGTCCCAACTCTCTCAGCCTTTCCTTGTAGGAGACATGCTCCAGTATATTAATCATCTTTGTGGCAGTCTCTTTGCTGGAGTCTTTCCACTATATCATGTCTCTCCCTTGTTCTGGAGAGCCCAGAACTGAACACAGCACTCCAGGTCTGTCCTCACCAGTGCTGAGTAGAAGGAAAGGATCACCTCTGACCTGATGGCAATGCTCCTTCTCATGCAGGCCAAGATACCAATAGCCTTATTTATGGCAAGCCTGTTAGGAAGACTATTTCCTAGACATTTCAAGTTACAAAATTAAGAGAGGGATATAAGGTAACCTGTTATTATCCCAGAGATTACACTGATTTATAATATGATGTGATATGGTTAAATACATGAATTTAACATTATCTAAGTCCCTTCATCCCCTCCTGTCCCCCAATTGTTTTTTTAATGTGATTAGCTTATTGTGAAAAGTAGTGAGCCTTAATAAAGGCCCTGCTTTTCAAAAATCCTTTAGAGTAAATTCAGAGGATGTTTGGGAAACTTGCTTCTAGTGCCTTCCATAAAGACCTGCAGAACTACCTCTGTGTGAAGCAATAGGGTTGTAATGCAGCTTCCAGGAAACTCACAATCTCTTACTGTTCTTTAAATTAATTTTTAGATCACTTACGCATTTCTAGGAAAATCTACTGATGAATAAAATCAAGGCTAAAGTTAAAAGTGACTTTTTATATCTAGTGCATTAGATTGAAAGACAGTAACAACACGTATTTTGAGGCATTGGACTTAGAATCATATCACCTAAAAAAGCAACTTCAAAATTAAATCACAGAAACATAATTGCTGTAGTACGGCTGGGAAACCCTGTGATGACCGCAGAGTTAGACTCCATGCCTCAATACTGGAAATGTTAAAGCATTCATGTCTCACTTTTCACATCCCAACCCAGCAGAGCAATCAGTTTTCAGTAGGAACTACCTATTCAGTGAAGCATTAAGGAAAATGCTCACGTCCAACCATGTTCAACAAAACACAGAAGCATGTGTTAAACTGTCAAGAGGACATCAACTATGCCAGAAAAATGTCTTGCTGAATATAGATGAGCTGTTGTAGATTGGGTGACAGCTGACCAGTACAAAAAACTTTAAAGACTATGTGTAAGTGAACTCCTGTGAGGTGATGAGCACTTCCACATTTCAGTGGGAGATCAGGATATTCAGCAGAGTGGCAGTTCAGGTCCATGAAGCATATTACTCTCGGACAGCAAGGTATGCTTGACAGCCTTGTCTACCTTCCACAGCTTTCCCAACCTGGATACTTTACAGATCACAAGTATAGAATGGTTTTCTGCATTGTAGTAAGAAATGTACAAACCATAACTCAGGAGCAAAGTGCTCATTTGAGCTGATGGTTATTTATTTTCACAGTTCTTTTATTCTGAACAATGATGCTTTGTGCTGCTGGACTTTTGCACTTTAACTGTCTAATAAAAACCGGTTTGTGTGTTTTGTAATTTTCAACCCTAAGAAACATGAATTCCTATAATTTCATCATTACACCATTGATACATAATGCCTTCTGGTAACCCATGGTAACAGTATTCCTTGTTTTAAGTAGCAGGTGTCGAGGACATGGCAAATGGCTGCCTATTCAGTTTAGACCACCTAATGGAGCTTTTAGGACTAGTCAACATTTTCATTTAAATTACGCCAGGATATTGTACATGCACCTCACACAGTGAGCTTTGCTGGAAAGCTGCAGGGATTTAATAAACCCTACATTACACAATCTGTCTCTGCAGACAATTTTAATACTGAGGGTTTAGACTGCTTTTATGTCTGCCCTGTTTAGCTTGGGTTTTTTACATATGTTAAACAAGTCAGACTGCATGAGCTGAAGTCATTCCTCCTACAGCCTAGTCAATGAATTTATTCCAGGGATGAACTTGCTCACCTTGGTCAGTGAGCCAGTTTTGTTGGTTTGGAGTTTTTTTCTATCCCTATCTGGGAAAGATTTCTACTTATGAAAGGGTAGTCAATGAGTCTAATTAAGCGACTCACTTTAAAATTTTTCTTCACACATTCTTCCAACATTTAAAACTGTATGACCCATATTTCCCATAGTTCTTAAAAAAGGTTAAATATGTTTATGAAAGTTAAAATTTGAAACCTTCATTATGCAATGCTCAGTGCTTGCCAAAACTAGAATTGCTAAGGTCAAGACAAGTCAACACAGTTTCACTATAAGGAACTTCCTTCTTAGATGTACTTCCTACATTTTTTAATCAAAATGAGTTCCTACTGTTTTTGGTCATTCATTCCTTCAAAATTTGTCTTTAAATCTAGGCCGTCAAAATATATGCATTTTCTTGGACACATTTTTAAGGATGCATAGGTCCTCCTCCTGTTACTTTCTACTCCAGAGATGAGAGTCTGAGGAGGAGGGAAATATTCAGCCACTGAAAGTAGTTATCTGTATCAAGAATAATGGTTTAGCTGCTCTCGTTTTTTTTATAGTGTTTCAATCCTTGCAATTCTGTTCCTGGAAAAAAAATAGCATGCAGCAAATTTGTACAGAACTCAGGTAGTCTGGGACAACTAAAACATATGTATGAGTAATTCTTTAAAGTATTAGTTGCCCTTTTCAAATCTTACTCAAAAAAATATTGTCATTTTATAGGTCTTGAAAAAATTATTTGACAGCTTATGCTTGTGTGTTGGTATTAATTCCTTTCCAGTGGCTGCAGGTGCAGATTCAGCATAACTTCAGCATGGGCTTACAGAGGTGTCAAGGTGAGATATAAGAAACTGCTTTATTACAAGATGCATTTTTCCTCATTGCAAAGGACAAACCAGAGGAAGCCTCATGGTCTGTTAGATGCACCATACCAAAATCTTTTCTCTCTTGTCCTTAAAGACAACTTCTGTGTTTTCTGTATTTTCTCAACACTGCTTAATTCTGATTTCAGGTTGGGGATGTGTGTGTGTGTATTTTAGGGTGGTTTTGTTGGGTTTTTGTTGTTGTGTTTTGTTTGTTTATTTGGTTTTGTTGGTTTGTTGGTTAGTTGGGTTTATTTAATCAGATTTACCCAGTGGCTAACTTCATAAATTCTGAACCTAAGTAATTATTTGATATCTAGCATTTGTTTTAATAGTAGCAAACTGCTGAAATAAAATGTAAGGTCAGATTTGATAGAATTTGTGTAGCATAAATTCAATGACTTCTGTGCCACGCTCCACTGCATAGTCTTACCTAGAGAACAATGATATTAAACACTGCCACAGCTCTGAGGAATTATGCAAAAGCACATTGATTTCCTGCTATTCTTAATAAGTTTTAGACAATTCAAAGCATCATGATTTTTTCCAAAAGAGCAGCCTAAGAATGCATTGTGTCACCAAGTCACAAGTTATAGATGGTATAATACCTGTGCATGACAGTGTAACAGCAAGAAGAAGAATATACATTTGTCCCCTCCCTGGTTGATATTAAAAGGATGCTTCACAGACTTATGAAAAAGTAATATTTCTTATTTTTTGAGCTCCAGAAAACAAGGATGTTTTATTTATTATTGTGTGGGACTCTCTTTGAACACTTCGAGAAAGAGTTTCTCTACATCAAGGTGTTACGTATCAGTGGTATGGTGATTCATTTTTTTTCATCCCACTTGGGACCCAGCTCCTGACCCCACACAGAACCATCGCCAAGAGTCACACCATGTCCGTGAGAGCATTGTCCAAACACTTCTTGAACTCTGGCAGGCTTGGTGCTGTGACCACTTCCCTGAGGAGCCTCCTTCAGTGCCCAACCACCCTCTGGGTGAAGAATCTCTTTCTAATATTCAGCCTAAATCTCCCCTGACACAACCTCATTATACTAGCAATTGCTATAGTTCAGCTGCTACAACTGCACAGGTATCATGTAATACATTATCACATCCTGGATTGCTTCTTTGCCCAATTATAAGATCAACGTCTTAAATGGAACTGCCCTATAGTGCAGTTCTGTAATGTGGCTCCTTTCACCGAGATTTAGTCAACAATTGATACACAGTCAAAAATGGCATGTGAACAGAGGAAGGACATCTTTCACCATTCTGTTCAGTTCACCTGCTATCATGAAGGACACATTCTTGAGCTCAGAAATGTAAGGAAATTGATTTAAAAGCATCTACCCCATTTTGCACACTCTCTTTATATTGAAAGGACATTGCTGGAAATTTTTTCTAGCTTCCAACTTAAATCCATTGAAACCGGTCCTTACAAGTATTTTCAGCACTGTTCAAAAATAATTTTAACAATTACTCCTTGCAGGCGTTTAATCCCTTTATGTAGAATTTAATCCCCCTATGCAGCTGTAGGCAGCATATCCCCTCCATGTCATGAGGATGAACAAGCAGTAGATCTTTTAGTTTCTTACAAAGAGTTGTGAGCTCCTGGCTGATCTCCAGCAGCCCATGTGTCCTGACAGCCAGTGAAGTGCCAGCTGCCTGTTGGGGAGCTCAAGGCAACCACCATTTGGTTTCTGCTTTGGACAGCCTCCTCTGCCCACTGACCTTACCGATGCTCCTTAGGCTTTTCCTACATTGAAGGCACATTTCTGGGAGCAGTAGTTAAACCTGGACTTACTTACTCTATAAACTGCTGCCAAAGTTAAGCTAAGTTAATCCTTCACGCGGTAATTCTAAAACATAACTCACGATAAAGTCTTCATATCATATAGCATAAATGTGTGCTGTTGCCAAAAACTGGACAGTGTATATAAAAACATCCCTTAGTCTGATTCAGATGCAAATTATGGTATTCCTCTTTTGATTTACGGGCAATAAAATGTTATTAAAAGTTCAGGACAACTTTGATCAAACGTGTGCTTGCTTCATTAGCATTTGATCTGCTACTGAGGGAGCAGGAGCTCTTTTGAATTACTGTGTAAGTAGCATTTTATCGAATTGTCTGCCTCACAATATGCTGATTTTGGGGGAGATTTTAACTGCACTATCTATTATGACAAAGACAGAAACCATTTAGAGTCTCATTCTCCATCTATAAAAGAATTGTCCTTTCTTACATATTTTTGATTTAACTGATGTGGTAGAGAAATTTTAATCTATAAAATTGGCAATATACATGACTCAGTACAAATGCTAACCTTCTTTCCAGAAAGAGAAGACAGGATTTGCCCTTACAAGAAACATTTAAATCTGTTAAAAATGAGCTGTATCCATTCTAATAGCTTTTCATTTGCTGATCACAGTGTAGTTGTTCTTAATTTTGTTTCATCTTCCTTGCAACTGTTAACATGCATGAGAGTCTGATGACATGCATTTTCAAAATTCTTTCTCTACCTGAAATAAATGTGAATGCTTTCACATGGAAATAATGTGTTTTCAAGACATCAGTTTGTGCTTAAAAATCAATTCTAATTTAACCTGTTTGTATTCTCATTTGGTTAAAGCTATTTTACACCATCCCAATATGAAAACCAGGCCTTCAGGCCATATAAAATAAATGAGAATTCTAGGCCAGGCATAAGAGCTTTGCTGAATCAAGACTCAATTACTAGACCATCACTGTAATATCATGATGCTGTATTGCAGGCTTTAACAAACCCATCATAGTTATTTCAAGGCATCTGTGCTTATATTCCAAGCATTACAAGGTCATATATTTTAAAAGTGGTAAGAAATTAGCTTGGTGTTTTTGTTGTTTTGGATTATATAAATTAATAATACAGTAATAAAGTTATTTAAACAAAGAAGCAAAGAAGTAAACAAATAACATTCTTTTAGCAGACAATCTCGGATACTTCCTAACACCTTATGAAACTTTAAAAGAAAGTGAAAGTCTAAATGGAGGTTGCTAGTGTTTCCACAGGTCACAGAAAACTTTGAAAGCTTGGTCAGGTTCAATAATGGAGAGGGTACTCATGGAGAGATACTGCAGGACTGTTCAGGAGTTCCATTGTGCCATGGAGTAAAAAACACATTTGCTTCTTTAATTTTACACTAATTTTTTACACTAATTTTTAATTTTTTAATGCGATGGACTACACATAAGAATTCCTTCTCTCACCTGGGAGGATTTCTTTTGCTGAAAATGGCAGAATGGGAGAAATCATATGACAATATATGAATCAATCACAAGGATTTGAGGGATTAATTCTAGGCAGTTGTGAAAAAGATAATGATAACTGAAAAACATTTCCCCTTTTATATTTTCCAGGTCCATTTTATAATTTTGCTCTCTCAAAATGTGAGCTGTGTCTACATCTGCACTGTAATTGCACAAGTATATTTACAGAGGTCGTGTCTCCTAAATCAAGCTTATTGCAGGAAGGCATGAGAAAGGAAGCTAGTTGTTTCGTTTTGTAAAAGACAAAAAAAAAAAAAAACAAACAAAAAAAACCCCAAAAATTAAAAAAAAAACCACCAAAAATAAAAAAAAAAAAAAAACAAAAAAAAAAAAAAAAAAAAAAAAAAAAAAAAAAAAAAC
>JAWWMP010000081.1:10399104-10434927 GCA_035047865.1 Dendrocincla tyrannina | reverse complement strand
ACCAAAAATAAAAAAAAAACAAAAACAAAAACAAAAAAAAAAAACAAAAAAAAAAAAAAAAACACCTTAAAAATTAAACCACCACCTTGGAAACCCTGAGCTTCTTCCTGCCCTTCTCCAGCATGGGCTCCAACGCCATCTGGGAAGGGAATGAAAGAATAAGAGGGCACAAGGTGCTCTTCTCTTTGCCAAGAAGAACCACTGGATTTTCTTAAGCCTTCTTGCCTGTTATCCAGGTTGATCATGGAAATTGTGTGTGACTAAAAGCATTCTTTATCATAATAAATTAAATGAGAAGATTGTTGTCTATGAAAACAGAAGTCAGAGTATTGCCTTGAAGTAAATTATATGAGGTGATGGAGTCTCACTAGGAACATCCTACAATATCCCCAACAGATTTGCTTTAGCTAACATGTTTTTGATCAAAGATAGAGCCATTTCAATATAATGCACTTTGAAATAGATTCTATCTTTTAGAACTAAAAAAGACCTTTGATCATCTTTGTTTTGTCTTGCTTTAAAAGCCAAACATTTCAGTTCAGGTTTGAATTTATGGTGGAAGTACAGAGAAAGGGATGCATCTGTTTTTATATAGCCACATCAATAAAAGCAGAAAGTATGAATTATCTGATTAGGGGATAGCATTGTTTACCTCAAAATCTCTGGGACTTCAGGAATTGGATTTCAATGGAGAAAGATCAAGTCCTTAATAAACCAAAAGCAAGACACATCTCTGTCAAGAATATTTTATTTAGTGTTTACAGAAGCCTCATTATACAGGTGAGAGAATGGCATGCTTTTTTCATTCCTTGCTTCCATCTACACTTCTTGTTCTTGTGGGATTCTAAAAGTTAGAGCAAGAGCTCAAAGACAAAACAAGAAAAGACCTGACTGGAAGCAAACATTGCATAGGGAAGTATTTTTCCATGAGAACAGTGTTGATACAAACAGCCCCAAAATATTTGCTGAAGGAAATGTAAGATAAGAAAAGTAATAGCTAAACAAGAAAAGATGCTGCAGGGAATGAGCTGACCTATGACATGGGGAAAGTTATAAAGCAAATGAGCCAATCTTCAGCTGCTGAAAATCAATGTCAGCCCAATTTTGGAAAGCTCATGCAGTAATTAAAAGCAAGTGCAATTTTTTTCGGCATATAACTTAAATTCCAGGGATATCACTTTGCTTTAAAAGTGCACTGCTTAAAAAAGTTATGCCAGCCAGCCTGCACCGTTTGATATCTTCCCCAAAATGAGAGAGTGTGGCAGTGTTCTGAGGGTCAACATGGCAGAGAGAGGAGAATCCTTCAAAGTATCAAGCAGTGATGAGCTGGGGAAAAAAGGACTTTAGAGAGGCATAGTCTGAAATAATCTTCCCATTATACTAGCTTCATGTCAATATAGCCTGCACTGCTTCACAATCCCAGGGCTAGTTTGTTTTCCTGAGACATTCTGCCAGATATTAGTAGAGACCTCATTTTTTGTGACACTCAGTTCAGTGGATTTCATTTTAACCACACATATTTTTAGTGATCCTTTGTGTCATGTTGACCTTAGTTTGTAAAGGCAAAAAAAACCCTCCCCCAAAAGCTTCTTTTGTCAATCATGTCATTCAGCAGAGCAGTAAAGTTATACCGTCTCTTTTGTACTACTAAGACAAAGCATGATTTTTGAAAGATGAATTAAACTCACCTTCTAATTGAACCTGTCTGGAAGAGTTCTATTTCTGCTGCTGTTACTAGACATATTTCCTGATTTTTGGTGGCATGGAAGGAGAAAATGGAAAGTAATTATTCAATGTTTAATGTATAATTTCTAAACAGGCTAAACTGATTGCATTTTGTGTTCCTGTTTCAATAATTCTTCCGCATTTGTATTCAAAGACAACTCTTCAACGTCTTAGCAGGGGTAAGATTTTGTTTTAAAATATTAATAAGGAAAAACACATATTCCAAAGAAAGGTGTTGGCAACTTTACATCACTTCATATAACAATATGATGAAAACCTTTGTTAATAATATTAAAATGAGAGCAATCGAATCTAATGATTACTGAAAATGGCCTCAAGCAGAGCTGAAATATTGATTCAGTGCAAAGTTAGATGCTCTTCATTATTACGTCTTTCAATTGCAGCTGAAAACACTTACTTCTTTGGTAAATTAGCCAGGGCAGGAGGAGCACAACCAGAAAACCCACAAAAAAACAAAAATGCTGACCTCTATTCTATAATGAAATATAATTTTAATAAAAGATTCGTCTTTTTTACTATTTTATTGTATCGAGAGTGCCGCCTTCTGATGAAGAGAAAGCAAAGTCTGAATCAAAAATGCTAACCTTTTAAGGTCTCTTTCCCAAAGGCAAGCTTGGATTTCTCACTTGAACTCCTTTAAAGCAAGCTTGGCAGATGATCTGTTTGCACTTGTAGAAGAACCAGTGGTAATTTTCAACAAATTTTGTTTGAATTATGTCAGAAAAGCTGGTTCCTTGCTGTCATACTATTGTCAACACAACTGTTTTGCAGAAAGGTGATCCTGCTTTTATACTAGCAGAATTTTATGGCAAAAACTGCACTGCACTGTGGTGCACTACAAGGTGTGTTTACACCTCAACAGAGATGTGAATGAGACTAAATCCAAGCAATCATTCAGAAGATAAGGAATGTACAATAGATTCATGAACTAATGTTCTTACAACTTAGATTATATCTGAGAAACTGTCTTTCTTATCCCATTTTTTTTGTTGTTTTTTTTTCTCTTTGTTTTGCTTTGCTTTTTAAAAGTCCAGCTTCTACCAAACCCCTGCAAGCACTTGACTTAAATGAGTCTCTCAGCCCAAGGAGTTGCACAAGAAAAAAATCATGTGGAGTGAAATAGAATTTGTGTTTCATTACCTTGCAATTCTCATATTTCTATTTCAATGCATGTTCTTTTCTATTATTATTATAAGAAAAGATCACACTATTCCCAGCTCTGTATTACCTATGCTATTGATTATTTTGTATATCTTCATCCAAGTTCCCCCCACCAGTCTTCTGTACAAAGCACACAAGACATCTTAGAGAGGTGTTCTTTATATCAACTTCTCCACAGGACTCATGGGGAAATTATTTTTGGCAATTTCCAACTGCAGTCATTTCTGCCACAGTCTTAGGGACCCCTTGAGTGAATAATGCTGTTCACAAATTTTACAGAGACAGAAATGAACAATTATGTTTCCAAAACAATTTCCACCAGTTCTTTAATTAAAACTAAGCTCTAGAGAACTTTTGGTTTATTAAATGATTTTCCTGTTTTAATATATTCTTACAGCATATCCACTCACTATTTTTCTTGAAAAACCAAAAAGACACACAAATATAGATGGGCTATTTACATAACTGTGCATTAAATATTGAACACGTTCTTATTTACCTTGTCAGTTTGATTAAACTGTGGCTGTCATCTGTCTGCTAGACGGAAACCCCTGGTATCCTAACTTGAAAAATATGCTCATCACAAGTGGACAAATAATGTTTCTCCCTAAATCATTCAGTCAGATTCTTACAGAGCCCAGAGCTGATGAAGTGAATGTTTGCAATCATCCTCAGATGTTCGTTCTTTTTTGGGAAGATGTTGCTAAATGGAAGGAAAAAACAAACAAACAAACACAAAAAGCAAACAAAAAAGCAACCAAACAAAAAAACAAACAAACAAAAAAAAAACACCAAAAAAACCAAACTACCAAAATCAAAATTAAAACCCACACTAAAAATAACCAAAACAAAAAAGAAAGCAGTTCTGCGGTATGTAGAGGAAATAAAATTTATGGGCTCTCTGGCATGCTGTATCTAAAGAGTTGGAGAAACAGGGGCAGCAACAGACTTATTTCAAAATGCATGTTAAATACTAATTTGTGTCAGGATATTTTATCTCCTCCTTCTCCTGTTCCCCACAATCTTTTTTTCACAGCATGCTCACACAGCAGAACATAATAATTACACTACTGTGCATTGTCTGTCACTGGCACACATTAGAAAATTATGAAATAAGACTGAAGAATAGCCAAAACTGTCTTTTAGAAACTCAGGGTTTTTTCATTAGTTTTCTGTGAATTTAGGTCATTTAAAAGGTGACATTTTATTAAGGCTGAATAGAGAAAAATAATTTTTTCTTTTCCAAAGGGTTCAGAAGTTCTCAAATTTGTTTTCTTTCTAACTTTAAACAGATTTCTTTTTTTCCTGTGAAAATGAAATTCGATATTACAAATATATTTTATAATCAGCCCATTCTGATAATTTGAAAGTAAATTCTTTGTGATGTATTGAAAGAGACTGAGAAACCCTCGATAGAGAATTTCACCTCTTGTGTCCTCAGAACTTCTCAGACTGCAGTATTTTTAGCTCAAGGAGACTGCTCTGACAGCTAGATGTTAGAAGTCCTGGGATTCCCATCTGAGCCCAGGTTTTTCTGGAAAAATATCCCAGAATAATAAATCATGGAAATCCAGGGAGGAAAAGAGCAAAGTCTATTTGAGAAGAGGTGAAATAGGCTAATTGGCTTGTTGAATATCTCCCAAAAAGGGTCTTGTCAACATTCCTTTTTCTCTTTCGCATTAGGAGTTTAGTGAGAAGACGACATCTGTCTGGAAACGAGGAGCAGTGCCCTGTCTGCTTGGCTCGGGGCTTCAATATTCAGTTTGCTGATGGCTGGAGTAACTGCAGTGTCCTTATGGTGTATCCTGGTTTTTAGAGCCCTTAGGTAGGACCCTGCAGTGATAAAACACGTTAACAGTATTTGTTTCAAATTGTGGGTGAAATTCAGCAGTCTATAATGAACATATTTCAACAAATTAAAATTTCAGTGAGAAATATAATTTTTTTTTGTCTCCTCCTCTGAAAATTTCTCCATCTTTTCATAAATTGGGATCCACAATAATGTTGATTCCTTAAAAGTATGTTTATATATTTTGCATTGTACATCACAAAAAAACAAACAAAAAATGCAGTCAGAAAAGTCTTCACTGCTAGAATAGCTAATCCAACATACTCCTACTCTTGTAAATACTGCAGAAAATTCTGGCATTAAATTCAAGTGTGCTCAGAGCTTTCAGTAACTCTGGGTTAGGTTAGCAAATGGCTTTTGTGGTTTTGGCATGGTTTCCCAATTCCAAACAAAGATAAACATCACTATAGTCGCTTCAGGACATCACACAGTATTCTGTTAAGGTATGGTACAATCAGTCAACACCAGAAAGAAAGGTACACATTTAGGATTTCGGAAATAAAACACACATTTCTTTGAAAAGAAATATTTGAACTATAGGAGTGGCTTTAGCACAGCTGATGTTCCTTCTGAATTCCAGGATGATAGACCTTTGCTTGTATTTGATTCTTAGTACTGGGAAAGGAAGGGTGAAAATGGAGGGTAGGTGTTTTAAACTGTCCTAGGGAAACACAATTCTTGTTTGTTGATAGAACAAAATATGCTGTACTGTAGGAACCTAAAACATAGATGCTTTCGGTTTGAGTGTAGCAGTGTGTATTGACACCACTGTTATAATACCACGACGTTAAAAATTTATCGGGACCTTAATTTCAGTGTGCGAGCACAGAAGTGTCTTTGTATCTCTTTTCTCTTTGTAAATGTTATAGATAATCACCAAACAAGATGCCAAACTCTTAGCTCATTGTCTGTGTTCATTGTTCCATAATTATATATGAAAACTAAACTCATGGTTAGAGACTGCAGTACTCTGTTATCAGCACAACAAAACACAGGAGGGAGATTTATAGCATGCCTGGTGTTACAAATTATCTACACAAGAAAGGAAGTAGAAATAGCTAATACTGGGACTAGCTATTAACTGTTCAGCTATGCTTTCATAGCTAAGTTCTCATGCAGGGCTATCCACCACAGTTCAAAGCCATCATCCACCTGTGTGTTAGTTACTTTCACATTTGTTACATGTTCATGCTCTTTCTCTCTCCTGAGAAAAGTATGAGCAGTGCACGTTTTGTTTCCATATATTAATTGCCGTAGGGAAAGAATCTGCCACAAATGCAAAAACATTTGAATTCATCTTTCTCCAACTGTTCTTGGAAAATGAACTATCATGTTTATACAATACAGGACAGACTCGGCAACTGTTAGATGGATGGTGCCTTCCCACAGATCATACAGTGCCTCAGTCTATTAATGACCTAAACTCCACTCAGAAGTGCCCTTGGAAAACTTCTGTTGCTAGCAAATGCTGAATCAGAAACACTCCCAAAACAAATCTGGTGTAAATTAATTTGATTATCTAAAGCCTCCAGGAGCCTGGGGATTTTCAATAAAGTATTTACAAAAGCAAAAAAAAAAAAAAACAAAAAATCAAGAACTAAGTAAAAAAAGAGATCTTCCAATATGAGCAATGAACAAATCTTAATCATTTAAGTCTCATGTATGTATGACTGCAAGGATGTTAGTACATATTACAGGCTAACATGGAGTTATTTACTTCTTACCACAGTCAATAAAAGTTCTCAGGGTCAAACCCTGGTTCCCTGAAGTCACATATCATTTAGTGGTCATGAGCATTCTCTTTCAATCTATGCATCATCTCTCATAGCCTTCCATTCAACAACTATGCCTTTTCCATTAGCTTTAGTAAAAGGATTTTTTCCTATTTCTTGTACCAATGTACCAATATCTAATAACTCCCACTGTTATTCTATGCTGAATGTTTTTGTTGTCTAAGGTTACCTGTGACTCATTTCCTCTCTGTCTATAGCTAGTGATGCCTGGAGACCAAGCACACTAAAAAAAGTTGGGGCTTCATTTTATACACAAAGTGGACACTTTCCCAGCTAAAATCAGTGCCATGAATAGGGATTATAACTGGCACAGAGAAGATAAAGAAGGATTTGTGTTTCTTTTACTTTTAGTGTAATGACAAACAGAAGAGAAGAATCATTTTTGTATCCATCTGAGATGTACAGCCTAAAGAAGGATCTCTCAAAGCAAGGGCCCATCACTTGATGTTATACAATCAAGTTGCGTTTTTTTTTTTGTTTTGCCTTGAGAACACTATAATTGCCATTACCTGTCTTCCCTCAAATATTAGTCCCTGCAAATAAGTTAAAAAATAAAAACAAAAACAAAACAAAAAAAAATAAACAACTACAAAAAAAACCAAACCAACAACAATAACAAAACCCCAAACCTACCAAATCAAGTTACCATGGTCTCATAAACCGTATTAAGTTCTGGGTAAACAGCTCAAAATAAAAGTAATGGGGAAAAGCAAATTGAATTTATGGAATCAGAGGGAAGAAAATTATTAAGATGAGGTATTTGGAATAAACCTTCCATTCTACTGCTTCACTCAATAACCTAAGCTTAAGTAAAGTCATGAGGCAGAGAGGCAGGTTATCCTACAGAAAAATAGCAAAAACCAGTGATCTGGGGAATGTTGCATTGGGCCTGTTGAACTCTTTTGGGTTTTTCTGCATTGTGAAGGGGACTAGTGGGGTGATTATCTTTCTATCTGAACAATGGTTCAAGCAAGAAAGAGCAGGCTTGGAAATATCTGTATTTTCAGAATTGGCCTCTATCATGCACTTTAATTCTCACTGTATTTCTCTAACAGTCATGCCCTATCTTTGTGAATGACAAAGGCCATTAGGTGAACAACCATAACAATTCATTACCATAATTAAGGAGACTATTTAATATGTCAAAGTCTACATTTTTTAATAGATCTATTTAACATAATATTTTGCATTTCTTGAATATTCACAGTATCCCTCCAAAATGAGGTAGCTGACCTGACCACAAGATGAAGTGTTTCCTGATGTTAATTGATGAATACTACAAAAGTGGCCTTAATAACCTATTCTATCCCTCACTGCCCATCCACTAGTGCTGCTTTTATCTCCTCTATTTTATGCCACCTTCTTTTGGAACAATAAGAAAGTAAGAAATCAGTACTCTAGCTTGGAGAGTAGAGTATTTCCTACCTATTAGGATTTGTACATTTCATGGATATCTATTACCCCGCTCCTTCTCATAAAAAGCAAATGGCACAGCAGTAACCCGATCATCATGCATGTTTCATATATAAAATATTATAATATATCCAGGTGCAAGGTCCTGTGCCTGGGTAGGGTTGAAAAGGTTGAGAGAAGGACTTGGCAGTACCAGTAGATAAAAAACTGACCATGAGCCAACAAGTATGTTCTCTCAGCCTGGAAAGCCAGACACATCCTAGGCCGCATGCAAACAAGTGAGGCCAGCAGGTCAAGGGAGGTGATTCTGACTCTCTACTCTGCTCTTGTGAGACCCAGCCTGGATCTCTGCATCCAATTCTGGGGTCCTCAGAACAGGAAAGACACGAATCTGTTGGAGTGGTTTCCATGGAGGGCCACAAAAATGATCAGAGGGCAGGAACACCTCTCCTATGAAGACAAGCTGAGATCGCTGTTCAGCCTGGAGAAGAGAAGGCTCCAGGGACCTATTGCAGACTTTCAATACTTTAAGGGGGCTTGCAAGATACACAGAGAGAAACTCTCTAGCAGAGCATGTTTAACAGGGCAAAGAATAATGGCTGTAAACTAAAAGTTTATACTAGATATAAGGCAAAATATTTTTACAATAAGGGTGATGGAACACTGAAATGAGTTGCCAAGCAAGATGTTAATTATCCCATCCATGGAAACATTCAAGGTCAGGTTGGACAAGGATCTGAGCAACCTGACCTAGTTGAAAATGTCCCTGCTTATTGCAGGTGGCAGAGTTATACTAGGTGATCTTTAAAGCACCTTTCCAACACAAACTGTTCTATAATATCAGTTTAGCATAGTCCTTTGACAAATACACTCAGCATGAAAATCCTCCATGACCCTCCTGCACCCATACGCAGGATTAAACGTTTGTCTTGATACTTGTAAATATTTATACAAAAAAAAAGCATGTATTATGTATTGTGCAGTTTATAGTTCAACTGAGGCTGAAGCAAACTTAAAAACATAATGGAAGAAATTTTTGGGTCTAAAAAATCCAAAGTCATAATATGCTTATTTTAAACAAATACATTATTTCAAGCAAACTCCAGATTTTGACATTGAAGTACTTTTAGTGAAGTATATTGAACTCACAGAATATGTCTGCACGGGCATCCTCTCTAAGTAGGACCAGAACATTTACAAAGTGACTTGTACTTTCAAAGAGACTGACCAGCACTTGCCTCACTTTTTTATTGAAGCGTCTGACTATCTTTATTTCACAACGTTCTGAGCTGATGCTTATTCACAATTTGGAGGTGTTTATAAAAAAAAAAAAAAAAACAACAAAAAAAACCCCACATACTTTACCTATCTATAGTGCTGCCCACCTGGTAATCTCAAAATGCAGAAAAACATTAATTAAGCCTCTGAAGTTGTTGCAGGATAAATATATTTCTTTAGTGATGAACGTTTCTTTTATTTCACACTCAGATATGCATGGGCTCACTTAAGTTAATATTTTAGACAATTTTTTCCTGTATTCCATTCTTGGATAAACTCTTTTTGTTCTATGTAAATACTTCACTTAGTATGAGACAGCATAAGAAAAACATAACTGTAGAAGGAGAGTCTGTTTTCTTTCTTACAGAAAGAGGATTTCCTAACCACCTCTTTCACAGCTACAATTTTAGTGGCTCTATAAACGTCCTTTTGCCTTTTCTGTTATGGCTAGTAACATGCTTGCCCTTCATATTTGGTATCTATTTGAATAAAAGGTTTTATTCACAGCAGTGAAGAATCTGAGAAAGTAAGAATCCTTATATGAGCCAGTCCAGCCCACATATCATCCATAAGGTTTATGCCAGGAGCTGCCCATCCAAAGCAGTCACATGTGCATGCCAGTCTGCAATCTGTTAAAAGTCAAATTCTCTTTTCTTTGAAACTGAAATGGTAGCTATTTGGAAATATTATTTAAATTACTTAGAAATTATTACAAAAATATTCAATGATTGTAAAAGGATGATTAAGTAAGGCCTGGTATGGAGACAGTTCAAATGTCCAATCCAAAGGGGAAGAAAAAAGATCAAAATGACTGGAATTTTTTATCTCCCCAGCAAATGAAGGACATATCCAGAAAGCAAGTTCTTATCCAGTGCAGGGAGACGATATCTACTACAACCCATGTAGTAGATATCAACCAATTCCTGGTTCTGTACCTGTTTGGGGGGAATCTGTTTTTTTGGAATCCAAGGGGTTTTTTTCAGGTTTTTTTGGGGGGTGGGAGGGATTGTGTGGTTTTGCTGTTGTTGTTTGGTTGGTTTTGGTTTTGGTTTTTTGTAAACCTAAGCCAGATTTCCCAATATCAGTGAAAACTTTGACTGAACATCTACCCTTGCATTCTTACAAAAAGGTCTTGAAAAGACATCAGAAAAATATTTAACAATATTAAAGAACCTCCAGGTCACCTCTACTATGTCAATTTATGCCAATTCACCAAGAAACACAGCACCAAACAGCATCTGTTTGCTCTGCTCGGAGTCAGTTAGGAGATAAGACATTGGCTCAGATACTGAAGGTGATTCTTGGACTGATTGATAGTGATCACACAGGCTTAGTTTAGGGACTCCAGCCAGCTTTAAGTAACAGAAGTATTTTCAGTTTTATCCACTCAACAGAACCCTTTAAAGGACTGTAAATGTTTTTCTCTGTACACAACAGAAAACTTATATCTAAAGATGTGTGGGTCTTCCTATGTCCTCAGATGAATATATTGGGATTTTGAACACAAACAACAACAATTAGCTCGAAAGAAGGAAGTCTTAAATGTTGGATGACAATGGAATCAGATATTAACAGAAGAACAAAAGAAGTTAACCTTGGGGCTGAACTGTCCTGTTTAAAGAAGGATTACTAATAGGGCAATGTTTAAAATCTAGAACAGAGAGAAATAGAAGTAGTAGTATTTCAATGTCATATATATATATATATGTGTATATATATATATAAAGGAACGGAACAAATTAAAGCAGTTGTTTATTACTTTTCTTTTTATACAGAAAGGATGAGCTTGAGGAAGAGTTCAAACTGAAATGGATTGGGGAAGAAGGAAAACCAGAAAAGTTTTGTGTGAAGTTACACATTACTAGAGCTAGAGGATAAAGGAAGGCTGTTGTGCCTTTGAAAATGTTCAATTCTAAAGGCAACTGTTTTGCAAGCCTTGCTTCATCTATGAGGATAAAGTGAATGCTGAGTTGCCCTTTCCACATAATTTGCCTTTCTTTAGATTTTTATTCTTTTATTGTGGGGAACATAAGGGTATAATTTATCTACAAGTAAGGCAAACAGAAGGGTGACACATATTTTTTAATCAGATAGTAAATATGACCTGAGAAAAGATGGGTTTGTGGTATGTGTGTATCAGTGTCACATCAGTGAAAATCTTATTGTGAAACAGAGGGATCTGCTTCAAACCCAGGGTCTCTCATCAATGACTGTATGTAATGATATAGTGTGATGCCAGGGATGTGCTTCATAGCTTTGTGAGCCCCTCAGAATTACAATTCAATTCACAAATTACAATTCACCCTTGAAATCTTGGCTTGGATGAGTCATTCAGCTCTTTCTCTTCATTTGCATGCACAGAACAAGGTACATTCTTTCTTCATGCCCATTGCCCTCTGGGTTTGCTCTTCAACCATGCCTCATGCACACTGACAATATTCTTTATGTCTTTATCTAAAACCTCCATTCAGCACATCAGAGCTCGCTGCAGGTAAAAAAAAAGGACCTTGCATGAGCATATCTCCACCGAGTCACAGATTTTCTTCTTATGTATGGGTCCTTATCGCTTTTCTTCTCCCTCACACTGACCTGGTGTCTGGTCTCCTTTGTGGTAAGTCATCCCTACCCCCGAGTCACCACAGCTTTTCCAAATACATCCTAGCCTGGTGGAAAAAGTTTTGCTGGGGAGCTGTTCTCCTGTCAAGTTCCTGGGCACACAGTACAATTAATCTGTGATGAGGTGACTGAACTGGCCCTCAACCATGCTCTGAGCAGGTAACTGGAGTGTGTCCTGTTGGTCTGCAGGCCAGCAGCAGGAACAGCTTCCCCTAAATTTTGGTTCATTAGCTGTGTGAGAAGAGCAAAGATAAAGCTCTGTGAGGACAGAAGTTTCACCAGCAATGTCAGATGTGTGAGATGTGTCAGTATTTACCCAGAATAACAGAGAAGACTTGCAACTTTTGAGATCGTTATCAGTTTGGGGGATTTTTGTTTGGTTTTTTTCTTTGAAGAAATGACTGATAGGAAAGGGGGATGGGATAGACAGGCATAAATTAAAAATGTGTTACTAGATTACACTCTATCTTAAACCATAGTTATGTATTGCAGAAAATGAGCATGATGGAGAAGAGAGGAAGGGAAAAAAGTACTTTATTTGAACTGGTGATATATTAAGAACAGGTTGAATTTTCAAGGAAATTTCTGTGAAGAATGACTTTAAACTTCCCTTTCCTACTGATGGAAGCAGATGTTCTCTAGTTAGGAGTTAGAGCAGACTATTTGCTTTGCTAAATCATCTGGAGTTCATCATTGCTCCTTCCCATCTTTGCATTCCCAAGTTAAAGATCAGGGATAACTGAAAGTCATGGGGAATGTACAGGGTTCTGGAATCAAGAAATAACATTTTTAATGTTCAGGAGTAATTTGAAAAATACCTAGAATTTGCTTTATTAACCCTCTCCTCTAAAAAAAAAAGAACTAAAAACAAACAAACAAAAAAAAAAAAAAAAGAAAAACCAAAACAAGCAAGCAAACAAACAACCTGGGAACATATTTTTTCCTTTCAATTCTTCCTAATATAGCCAAATGATGAGATGCAATATTGTCGCTCCTTGAGTCAGAACACACAAAAAGTCTTAAAAAGGAAAAAGATGCAATCTGTTAAAAGACCTCTGCCTTTGCTGCTGAATCCTCACCAACAAGCAAAAAGCATGATAATATGAAGGCTCATGACTGTCACCTACAGATAACAAAGTTACTTTAGCCTGCTAAGGGGGTTTTACTAGAAGACTCAACTGAGATTAGAATATGCTCATTTTTGCCAAAGGCTTCCTTTTGGTGCACAACCCTACCATGCAGTTCTTTACTGTCCTGTACTTGCATAGTAATGAGTACTGGCCCAGGAGAGCTGCTTAGGTAAATTAGGTAAATGTTCCACTATTGTCTTTCTAGGGCAGGGATACACAGCCCCAGGGGTTCCACATATAAAAAATTAGTAGAGATTAGGACAATACACAGTAATAAAAGAGGAAAGGGCAAAAGAAAGTCAATGCATGAAGCAATGGTTGAAGAAATGGAGGGCATTTTGAGGTCCTGTATCTTCCTCTTATTCCACTGCTGCATGTATCCTCCTTAATTTCTGGGTTTGAATAATTTGTACCTCAGACAAACAAATATGAATTTTTTAGGAAACATTACAAAATTCTTCATATCTAGTGCCTTCTGATCAGTTGTAAACCATCAATTCTAAATAATCTAATATTTATTTTAGACATTCCTTGTTTCTGCATGAATCTGTCCATCTGAAGCTTTCTTCATTAAACTGTGAGTATCCATATGCGTGGAGTTCAAATTTGTTATATAGTTAGTTTAATGACCATGAAATAAACAATGGCTCTGTTCACTTTGAGTTAAAATTCAAATATCTGTTGAAGGAATCCGTGAACAGAATTAAATAGGATTTCCAGGATATTTTTCCACTATCATAAAAATAGGTAAACATTTCATTTGTTACTATACATTAAGTCAGCAGACACCTGCCCTTATCAGACAGGTATAAGGTATAAAGAACCTCTGTTTTTCAGATGAAAGGTCACAATTGATTATTGTTGAAGTATCTTGGCATTTGTAATTGTTTTTCTTTTAATTTCTGTCTCACAGGGAACCTCACACACTCTTTAAGTGATTCCCTTTTGTTCTAGGATCATTTCAGAAGTGCACATGAGCTGGCATCATCCTATTGTGTAACTGCTGCAACTAATTTTTCCTGTCTGTTTGGGCCTTCCTGACAAGACGACAAGCTGTTTTATTTCTTTGCTCTTTGAGGATATCGTAACATGAGCAGAAAAACACCAGGCATAATAAGACAGAATTATGTTATAAATCCTCAGAGGGAAATACATTTTCTCAAAATTCTTGGCACAGAAATTTGCAGAATGACCTAGTTGGTAAGTGGCAAGAAACAAAAAGTTAAGCAGCATAGTATAAACAAAATCCTACCCTAAGGAACATTAAACTAAAAAAAACCCCTTCAACTATCATTTAGGCATTATCCCCTTCACATTTCTCATATCTTTCATGCAGATATATTTAAATTATGGAATGTCTGATTTCATTTTCCAGTGATTTGTATGGGATAACAATGCACTCTCATTTTGGCTTATTTCAAGTTTGTATATTCCGTATTAGGACATGAGAGTCATAATCTAGAACCAGCCTGCCCAAAATATATTTAACAACCCCAACAGGTTAATAATAACTTGTCTCATAAAGTCTAAAAACATGTACTTTTCAGTAATTCAGTTAATTTAAATACCTCCAGTCATATAGCTGTATCCCAAATAATGATGGTGCTTTCACTATATCTACTGCTAAAAATTAATTGCTGAATTGTAATTTGACTTCTGCAATGAGACTGTGCATAAAATGATCTCACATAAATATTCTGCAGGTTGGTTGAAATACATTTTTTAAGTGCCTCTCAAAATAAAAGTGTATTTCATTTAATTAATCTATAGCAATGCGATAACGGGAAATGCAGAAATCTCTGATATTTCTGCTTTAAATACCTTTTTAAAATGAAAAATATCAGGACTTCACTCTCCATTATCTGGAAAAGTCAGTTAGAAAAACAAAATCAAATGTAAGCAGATGATAAAGTGAAGAAAATAAAGGCTGCATAATATAAAGCACTCAGAAAAAGCTCAGAGATGCAGCTTGTCCCATATTCCTCCTGGAGGTCAGCCTTGCGCTCCTAACAAATGCAAAGGCAAAACTAGTGATTTAAAGAATACCAAGGCAAAAGACAATTTATAAAAAAAAAGCCTCAAAGCTTTAAAACTGAGACAAACAGTGACAAAAAGACTTCCGAAGGTCCAAAAGACATTGAGACACACATGAGAATTTTGCACATAGCTATCCTTGAAAACTTTGGAAATCTATGCTAGAAAATATTTGATAAGTGCAGACAACGTTTACCGTCCATGATGTCTGTGTTACTTACACTTTTAATCATGCCAGCAGCTGAGTGTAAAAGACGAGTCTTCTGAACAAAACTGCTCAGTCCCGTCTGAATCTGCGAGTTATTCGTTACTCAGTGATCATTAAGCTTTGCTTTGAGTCACCCTATTGATAGTCCCGTAGAATTTACAGTACTGGTGGTCCCTGGGCATAGCACTAAACACATCAAATATCTCTGATTTGCACTAGAGGAGCCTCTGTCTCTTAGTTTCTATTTTAACTGGCACCTTTTTATCTAACATTGAAGAGCGTATTTCAGTCCATGTATACGTTTAGCCATTTGTTTTTCAGGTACATGTTTGTGTATATGTGTTAAGGCTATTTAGCAATGCATGCAGCATGAGAAATAAACAAGAGGAGCTCAAAGCTTTTTCCCAGTCCCAGAGATTCAACATCACTGGCATAAATGACACCTGCTGGGATGAGACCTGTGACTGGAGTGCCCTATTGGACAGTTATAGTTGGACAGTTTTAGTTAGACAGTTATATATAGTTGGACAGGGCAGAAGAGGCAGAGGGGTGGCACAGTAAAGCTTTCAATACTGTCTCTCACAGAGTCCTTCTGGACAAACTGTCCAGCACACAGCTGGATAAAAATATCAGGTGGTGGGTGAACAACTGGCTCACAGATCAAGCACAGAGTGTAGTACTGAGTTAAATAATATCAGACTGAGGACCTGTCACCAGTGGGGTTCTGAAGGGCTCCATCTTGGGCCCTGTGCTCTTCAACATCTTCATAAATGAATTAGATGCAGAACTGAAGGGAATACTGAGCAAGTTTGCAGACAACACAAAACTGGGAGGAGTTCTTGATTCCCTCGAAGGCAGGGAGGCCCTGCAAAGAGACCTCGACAAATTAGAGGGCTGAGCCATCACCAACCATATGAAACTGAGCAAGGGAAAGTGCCAGATTCTGCACCTGGGATGGGGCAAGCCTGGATGTAAGTACAGACTGGGGAATGACTGCTGGAAAGCAGTGCCATGGAAAGGGACCTGGGGCTCCTAGTCAATGGCAAGTTGAATATGAGTCAGCAGTGCCCTGGCAGCAAGGAGGGGCAACCCTGTCCTGGGGGGCATCAGGCACAGCATCGACAGCTGGGCAAGGGAGGGTATTGTCCCGCTCTGCTCTGCACTGGGGTGGCCTCACCTTGGATATTGTGTGCAGTTTTGGACAATGCAATATAAGATGTTAAGCTGTCAGACAGTATCCAAAGGAGGGCAATGAAGATGGTAAAGGGCCTTGAGGGGAAGCCATATGAGGAGCAGCTGAGGTCACTTGGTCTGTTCAGCCTGAAGAAGAGGAAACTGAGGCGAGACCTCATTGCTTTTACAACTTCCTTGTGAGGGGAAGAGGAGGGGCAGGCACTCATTACCTGGAATAAGCTAAAAGGTTTTTGATTTGAGAATGGTTCAGTTGAGGAGTTGTCACCTACTGTTCGTGTTAAACTCCACCTTGTATCTATATTTTGCAAAGTGGAAAATATCTGTAACTTTCCTAATAGTAAGGACAGAAAGGCACAAGAAAAGATTACCAAAAACATTTGTAGAACTAGTGTCATGTACGTTTTAAAAAGCATGCAAGAGCCTATTAAGAATATTTTTGGTACAAGTGACCCTCCTTTGGGCAAAGAATGGACTAGATGGTATCCCAAAATGCTGTTACCTCACATATCTCCTTATCAGACATTCTGAAAGATCAACACACATATTTCGTATACAAATCCTCCTTCAGAATACTTTTCTCGGTATGACTTAGATAGAAAAAGCCAGCCTAAAATGTTGAAATAAAAAGTTGTACATTAACTTCCTCAAACCTCCAAGATATAAACAGGATAAAAGACCCACAGATAATTAACCTTCAGGAAAGTATAAAAAGGCCAAGGACAATGCCACTAAAAATAAACAGGATTCTTAATTCTTGCAGGTCAATATCTATCATTCTACAGTTCTCCCCATCTTCATTAAGAAGATGAAATACATGATGGAATATTTAGAGGAGTACTGATTCTGTGAAATATCCTATTGTCTCTCTAGCTTAGTCTTATCACCTCATACTCAACTATTAAAAATGAAAAATCCTCTGAGTGAACTCCTCCCTTCCATATGCATATTGTTTTCACAAAGCTTTTCCATAATCTCTGCACTCTTTCGGTGTTATCCCCATGAAAGATAACCAGCTTCCACAGAGACCTCTTCTTAGCTAAGATCATAGAGCTTAAGTTTGTCATATCCTACATAACTAAGCCTTCCAGCTAAAGTATATTTATAAAGCTCAAGGCAGACTAGATCCTTTCTTGTATTATCAACAGATTCATTAAACATGATCATCTATTTCTTTCACAGGGGAAGCCTGGGGTGTCATGTTATGTACTTTGTCATTAAATATAATCATGCTATCTTTTCAGCATTAGCAAAGGAGAATTTATATATATATATATATATAGCTTTAAAGAAGGATTGTGATAAAACATTTTGATAAATAGCAATAAATAAAGGAAGAAAATCCAGAAAGAGGCTACAAAATAAAGAGCAAAATGAAAGGACAGGTTCAGGGAGAATAGAAACCAAAGAATTTTTGTAAAGTCTCTGGCTTGGAGACGAGATTTTAGTTCTAATTCTGTCTCTACTGCTGGCCAGCTATGTGTGTTAGAAACCTCAGCTGGCTCTTTCCTCACCTCAGCATAGATCTCAGCATCACATTGGCCACCTCCTGAGTGAATAATGGTCATTCCCTGCTAAGTGGAATATGAAATTCTGTCCTATCCAGTCACTAGCATCCACCAGGGCAGAACTCAGTTGAAAAATCCAAGGTTGGCTTGTCCTACAGCACCCCCATATTAATTTTTCTGAATGTCTTTCAGTTGCTGACGATTCTCAGTTCAGGCTGCCCTACAAATATTTACTTGGAATTTTGTCATCTAGGCTTTGGGGTTTTTTTGTTAGTTTATTTATTTATTTATTTATTTCAGTTTCTTAGAAAAGCTGCAGCTATGGACCTCTCTACATAAATATTTACAGCTAGAGATTTTTATGTGAGCTAGATACGGGTGTCCACATTATAATTGTTAGAGATCTTGTCAATACAGTCTGAAGAGTGACTCAGTTCATTGTAAAGTTGGCACCTACACTTGATTAGTCGTAACATCTGATCACACATCCACAGACCAGAGAAAATACCTATTGCTTCCACAACCTCTGAATGAGTCTATCATCCAAAACACCACCCTGTCTTCCAGGTTGTTATTCCAGTTGTCAGTCAGGTCATAAAGTTCCAGAGCATTCTCCATCATATCTAAAATAAACCCTGCATGCTATACACTGCTTTTCTTTTTTTTTCCTCTCAAACTTCTCAATCAGTTTAAAGCATAATAATCCATTTGCAATATATGGTTGGCATTTACTTATTGTCTGCTTGGAATAATTTCTTGACTTTATCAGGTTTATGAAGAGACAGAAAATCCAACCAGCCTTCATGTGTCTTGCACTGTACAGCAGCAGAAATATGGCATTTTTCTTATCTCCGATGTTGTTTTCAGTGAAGCACTGACTAAACCTATTTACATATGCCCACAAATGTCCATCAGTCTCTAAAATAAAAACCCAGTGAAACCTTGCAATTTTCTCTTTTGTCTGTAAGCATTTTTTCCTCTTTCATATATAATTTCAGTATATCAAACACCATCTTTTTATAGCCTTTTTAAATAGCTAACCTAGGATTGCCTTGCTCTTTTCACATAGGGAACATAACTAATAGATTGGCCTAAGTAAATCTGTATTTTTTTTTTAAGCAACCTTAGACAAATAATGTTATATAAATTATTTTTCCTGATTCCTCCTGCAGAACCTTAATAATTGCTTCCTCTTTTAACACCTTCTGCAGTCTGACAAATAGGCCTTCTAAAAATGGCATATTTCCCCCAGGTAAAAATGTGCTTTTACTTCCTCTGAAATCATAAATAACAATGTGAAAAAGGCTAATTTAAAATGATTTTTTTCTCAACAAATTTGAAGGTCATCTTGTGCCAATGTTGAAACAGATTGAAGCTGAGAATAGACAAAATAAAAGGTGACTATTTCACCATATTAAAAAAAAAATTATCGTATGGCCTCAGCTTGTACACAAGTTAGGGTAATCTGACCCACTGTCAGGTAATAACACAGGTCAAAAAATTTCAGCTAACACCTTAGGTGTGAAGCTGATTAATCTCACTCAAGCTAGAACATAACTTTTAGGAAGTCATACACTATTGCCCATTGCTTAATACTCTGACTGCAAGGTCTTTAAGGCAGAGATCCTCCCACTGCTCAGATAGCTCTTAGTGCAAGCAAATCTTGGTTAAGGTTGACATTAGGACATAGCCTGCTACTGGTTTCTACCTAGATAAAAGTAAGCTTATATTGCCTGTTAGGTTCTTTTCAACATGACTTCTTATTCAGAATTTACTTCTGGTGTGTGTATATCCAGAGCGGACCAGTCTCCACACTGAGAATAGAAAAGCTCCCTTGCTTTGCTGAACACTTGGGTAATTCACTACATCAGTAGAAAGGGGAAATACTTCATCATTAATTGTCCAACCATACTGTTCTCCTGCTAGTTTGACTAAGCCACTGTGTCTTAAAAAAACTGGACCTTACCATGGCACATTTCTACCTTTTCCTTATGAAGAGCATCATTAGCTGGGATATTGCCCAGAGTGTAAGATATCACTGCTGGATAACTTTTATAATTATTTCAGTATTCGCTTAAGCTTCCTTTATTTCCTTACTTTCAATATGACTTGGGAAGAAATTATGGAACAGGAAATGAGAAAACCCTCTCTGGTATGATGGACAATGATTGAGAAGTAGGGCCTGTGTTTATAGGCATGTCTGCAAGTATGATAAACTTTTATTACACCTTTGTGACTGCAGTTTGAAAGTTTGAAAAAACCAGAAAGGTTTATTTGTCCCAAAATGCTATTTCAAGTTGAGCAAAGATATTAGTGGCTCTGCTGAGCCCAACAAAGAGCTATGTTCCTAAAAGGAGGTAATGTAAATAAATGTAATGCAATAAATATTTAATTTAAACTTTTTCAGAATTATAGTTTGTTTTCTAATTGAAAACATTTGTTCTAAGATTTGCCTGGATCTAAAATTTTTGTTCTATATGTTTGATCCTCAGTTCCTTTCCAAGTTTTATTTGCTGAGACAGGTTAAACAGGTTTTTCGGATCAACTTGTTTTTCAGTTTGGTCAGTGAATTTAAATTTTAGAAATTCTCACAGTGCTAACTAAACAGCAGTAATTTTTCAGGTGTATGAGTTTCTCTTTGTGGCAAGGGCAATGGGGAGCTGAAAACTATTCTGGTTTTGTCAAAATGCTTTTTAAATGTAATTCACAGAGAGCTAATTCACCTTCTGCATGAAACAGGAGGCTCACATTAATTTTTTGGGAGCCTGTCTGGTGAGGATTGTGTACAGTGATTTCAGTTGCAATTGTTTGTGTCCTACCATAGAAACATAAGGCCATGGGAGCCATAAAATCTATGTCCTGCAGGACAGAATTATCTACACTGCAGGAACTTTCTGTAACTGAGAGAAATGCATTCTGCAGAAAAGATGTATTTTTTAAGTCCAAAGGTCTATATGTGTAGGTTAGATTTAGATAATTAGGCTCCATGATGTTTATAATTTTCAAACTGAGCAAATACCTGTTTAAATCTGAGTAACATTAAAACACAGGTTAGAATTTTCTTATAATGAAATAAATTAAGTCTTCATAAATTAAGTCTTAATATCATACAATTAAAAGCAAAGCATAATAATCTAAAATTCTCTCCTATTCAATGAGTCTTTAAAGTGATTACAGGTTTCTTAGCCAATACGTTGACCATGCCCACTGCATGACACTAACATATTAGCCAAAGAACATTTATTATAGCTTTTTACAAACCCATGCAACTTGGATTTAAAGTCATGCATTCTAATATGTTTTGACAAGTAAATTGCTTGCCTTTTTTCCTTGATAGCCAACCATATAAATAATGCATGCATAGTAATAGCTAGAGCAATAATGTAAAAGTCAAGTAAGGAGACACATGCAGCATTTTAATGATAAAGGTGCTCTACCCATTTCAAACAGGAAGATAAAATAAACAACTTCAAAATATATGAAAGAGAGGAGCCCAATTCTTAGAAAAACAGTTTTTAAATGAACATGGTAAGTGGTAAAGAATAGTGGATGGGAATTTATTAAAGTTTGTCATAAACAAAGACATTTTGTCATCCTGAAATTCTTTCCCTTCTCAAAAGGGGACTGATTAAGCATGTGGAAGCTTAAGCATGAGTCTCAAGAGAAGCATTTCACCTAGCATCTTTCCCACAGGAAGCTCCATGGCTTGACTAGGCATGTCGTCTAACAGGATGCTCTCTAGCCTCCATCTGAAGACAAGAATGAGACATTAATAGTTTGCCTAAACAGGGTCTTATTAGACCAAATAGGTTAGGTGGACAATGCTGAGAACTATATGAGAATAAAACTATTTTAATATATGAAACTTTTGGGGTTTTGTAGTCTGTCATCCTTCTTTACAAGTAACCTTTCGCATTTTGAACAAGGAGAATGAAATACTGCAAGTCTTTCATAACAGCTTGGACACTTTCTGACACACTCCTTTTTCCATGCCTTAGGGGTCTGACCACAGAGTCATTGTGAATTATTTAGACTTTAATGACTGCTACAATCAAGTTAGACAAGCACTCGCAATTCAGCCCTTTTCTCCTAGCTACAAATCAGTCACAAACCTGCCCTGATTTTTTTTTTCATAGCTGTTGCTCATGAGATGTTCACTGAATAGTACAGTCAAATTCTGAAGTCGTTATTTTGGACTGATCAGGTTCATGGCTAGAAAAAACTTTATGGTGTTACTTCCTGAGAGCTATGGCACTTGCTGACAAAGGATAGAAAATAATTATATACTGCTGTAGACATTTAGATGTTGTGGGTTTTTTTCTTGCTAAGCATTTCAAATTTTTCTTAACATATTGAAACATAATTTGGTGAACATCTGTATGCTTTTCACAGAAAACTGATATTCTTTTGTCAGGTAATTCCTAAAAAAGGTAGTGTATATGTGTTGAAGTAGAATCCTGTACCTGAGTTTTCAGTTCTCAAAACCACAAGCAGTAAAGCAACTCAGCCAACCGTTTCTGGCTTTACAGTTTGTTTTGTCTCATTTGACCCATTTAGAATAATTTGGTTGTTATTAGATTGCATTCCAACCATGAAAATGCAATTCACTTTGAAAAGTGAACTCTTTTCTGCACTCTTTTTAAAAATATTTGATATCTTTTTCTTCCTCTTAGGAAAATGTTGGACTAAATAATTTTTATAAACACAAAATTCTATCATTCACAGTGTAATATGTGGGGTTTATTACAGGAATTTTGCTGTCCATTCTTTCCATAATTGGTTCTTTTTAAGAAAGGAATATAAAAGAAAGTGGTTTACAATGCAATTATTATTTAAATAACACAACAGATGCAGAGACATCATCTTTTGTTTTATATTTTTAGTAGCTGCCAGCACTCATTTCTGATCAGTTTATCAGCGTGTCATTTAAATGCTCATATCTTCCCAGACAAACTGTATGATTAGCCACTTAAATTCCCTCATTTTGTTCTTTTAAACAATTGCTACAAAGAGAAACTCCTTGCTATATCAGCAAATGATTTGAACATGAATTATGCAATATGTGTGCTGCAGTTATAAATAATCAGAAAGCTGTTAGGAATGTTTAAAATATATAATTTTATTGAAATCATGTTGAAACACATACAGCACATTATTCATGATAATGATTTTTTGCAGAAAGAATGCCTGTGCATTGCAAACAGATAATCCATCCTTCCCCCTGTCCACTCCTCCCTCCAAAGGACAAGGAGGAGAGTGGAAGGACCTGGAGTAGCCATACATGGACTTAGCCTGTACTACTGAAGTGAAAGAGCACAAGACTACCTGATTGTTCTAAGACTTAAATATCAGAGTTTTATAAATATCACAAATATGTCTTCTTAAAATATTTGCTGCCTTCTAACAGTCTTTGACCATAAACGGGTTTGTATGAGTGGATTTTCACTATTTTCTTGTTTGGATTCTCCTGAAAGGTTTATTTTAATGCCATCAACTCTACAGGTTAATATTAGTAGAGTATCTTGTAGGTTATGTCTACAGAAGCAATTTTCCCACCCTAAATTTTGGCTTGCTAACTACAGAATTAACAAAATTCATCAGCCAGTGGATTTCATTGTTGTGTTGTGGCAGCACCAAGGGATCATTTATACTACGATCACTACATTCTCTAACATGGAAAAAAACATTTTTTCTGAACATATTCAACAATGTATCTCATCTTACAGCTACCTCAGCTTAATAAGGTTTCTGGTTTGGATTTTAATGAAAGCAAATGAAGCCTTAACAGACTGACTTTTGATTATTAAGATTTTATCTTTGTCTAGCATTAAGATTGTATGTGTATTTTTAAGAATGAGAATTCATTTTTTCAATGTAGGCAAAATTTGCATATTGTCTGTTTGCCAGATATATGCCTGAACAAAGTGGAAACTCTCAAAAGGAAAATTTTGTTGGTTTCTAGTAAAAAACTTGTAGTTTGACAAGTGGATTTTTTTTTTGTCCAAGGGTCCCTTGACTAGTGACAGCAGAACTGAATGCTGCTGCAAACTTTTTATCTTTTCTAATTAAGTTAAAATTAAAATGAGAAATGATAGCTCAAAGTCTCTTTAACATAGTTTACTATGAAGATACTTCAAATTTTGAGATGTGACCCTTGAGGTCCCAAAGCCAAAACACTTTTAGATAATATTTCTAAAAGTAGAAGATTCTGCTCTGAGATGGGACACAGGTGCTGTATTCACTTAAGACTGAGGGCTGCAGTTGGATCAGAGGCTACTGAGAATCACCCAGACATTAGAGGTATGGAAAAGTTTGGATTTTAGAGGAATCAAAATATCTGTTGGTCAAATCTGTTTACTGTACATGTCAGTTAAAAAACAATGACAAAAAAAACACACACACAAATCAAAAAAAGCTTTTTTTCTTGTCATTGGTCATACCATAGCTGATATCAACAGAATTGAATTTAAATAATGCTTCTGACAACAATTATTTAACATTCCAAAGGTCTGAGAACATATGTGAAAAATTGGCCAGAAAATGAAAACTGCAGCATGGCCAAAAGGTTTTACTGAGATTACAGACCCGTGAACTCAAAATGCTCTTTGTAAAGTAGCAACGCCCTTAGGAGGTGTTTAAGAAGATTCACGTTACTTGGTGAATTATGGGGTAAAAGAAAAACAAGAAAAGAGACTGAACTGGCATAAGGGGAGCAAAATTTCTATATCATTCTGCTGAAGCAATGGAGGGGATGGAAAAGCTCAGGAGGTCAAACTGAGCTTACTTTATCAGGGAAGAGGAAAACAGTCTATGTTTTACATGACATCTGTGGATGAGGAAAACCAATGTAGAAAAACATATTTTCTTATGGAATGTACAGAGCCCACTGAAACACAGACGTTGTGTCAGGCAAAGTCAGTTCAGAACCTAAAACTCTTACGGACACATGACACTGCATCCAAGTTGTTAAATCCTGCTTGATTACTTTATGCACAAATTACTTTCTCAATACAGTACTATATCTTTTTTTTTTGTTGGTTTGTTTTGAGAATTGCTGATTACATACCACAAAAACGTCTATTCACTTTATTGCATTTGACTTATTATGGTTTTAACTTCCATGAAGCCTTTCAGCATAAGAGTTGAGCAGAGATTTAGGATTGTTGTTGATTCATAGCTCTGGAAAAATGCAGCCAAATAGAATTCACAGATGATTCTGGAATGCAAAGAAAGCATAAATGAAAGTACCGTGAGTGATACATTTCAGAGGGGAAACAGAATTTTTGTGGACAGTTTGGCCTTGCTTTGACAGAAAAGCAGTCAAGGAGTTTGCAGAGTTCTTTTAGAGCAGACAACAAATCCTTAAAACTTCTGCACAGGGGAAACCTGTTCTGATAGCAATAGCATGGCTTCATTTAAAGTTGTCTGCCTTGGGGAAACTAAAGACATGAGTCAAGCCCACCAGAAATGGACTCACTGCTGCTGAGAAATCCAGGGGTTTCTGTAGTAGAGCTGAGACAACTCTGTTACTCATCTGGCATGAAATTTGTAGTGCAGCTGGCTGACAAAAGCCACCCAAGCATGTCATAGATGCTCATCCAAAGAGGAGAGCTACAAGAGAGCTTTCTTTAAAGGCCACAAAATCCTATGAAAGCTCTAACCAACCTTCCCCTTTATTAGCTGGCAAAATATTAAAATGCTAACATCTGCATATCATCCTCATATTAATCCACATGCTAAAATATTCGTAAGTATTACTATGATTCCCTATTACAAAACCTCCTGTCTTTTATTCTCAAGGATTTAAATGGGAACTCTTTGACCAGAATGGTTAGTTTCACTGTGAAAATCTGGCAGCAGGTGAATTCTTTTGATGTTTTGATACTTGTTAAACATTAAAACAGCTGACACTAACATGTTTTGAGAACGGTAAGGTGTAATTCTGTGCTATTCATTGCTTAGAATTTCAGTTGGCAAACTGATAATGCTCAGAAGGTACAGTCCATTGAGCACTTTCTAAAAAGTAGATCTTGCACTGAAACAGTAAGAAATAGAAGCAAAACTAAAATCTTTTTTCATTTATAATTATTATTGATAAATAATAATTATTATTCCTTTACAGGTCAGTTTAATCTTCAGTAAGTAAAGAAACCCAAAAAAACCATAAACCAAAAAAGCCAGCCAACCAACCAAAAAAACCCCAAACAAACAAACAAAAAACAAAAAAAACCCACCCCAAAACAACAGAAAACAAGGAAATGTCACTGGATGAAGGAAAAGGATCTTTGCTTCTAACTCTACATAAAGCCAAAAGGGATGATTCAAAAAAAAAAAAAAATAGAAATAACAAGACAGGTGGCACTCCATGCACTTGTACACTTTGATTGAAGATAAGAGTCTTTGTGTTTAATTTCTTATTATTTGTCTTTCAGAGGCAATATAATCTGTGCTGGCATCTGTTTCGTTTGACAACTTAATGTAGTCTCTATAGACTTACTTCAACAATGCTTTGTTGCGAGTTGACAATGTGGGTGTCATCCTTGATGACATGCACAGCCATTGCTGAGTCTGCATTTTGACATTTAAGTGGGCTCAGCTGTGAATAGGTATCTAAGATGTTTATTTGCATTCACATTCTATTTTGACATTGTATCATTTTACTAGGTCCAAATTCTTCCCTAAGTAGGTTATTCCCAACTGGGGAGGAAAAGTTCTTTGAGCTTGATGTGAAAGTTGATCTTTATTGGAGAAAATATAACTAACAGCATTTTAAAACTACTGACTACGAGTAGACAATTATTTTATGGTAGGACCAAGTTTCCCTTTAACATGGGGAAAGTGCAACACCTCAAAATGGACACATGGGATTTTATTTCACTTTAGCATTTGTTCATATTAAAATTAGCTGAAGTGACATTATCAGCATTAAAAGTAAATTGTGATATCAGAGAAGGAGTCCATTATGCCCAATGAAATATTCATTATTATGTACATAATTAGCATGTGCCATATCTCTTCATACATACCTTTATGTGTAAATGTAATTTTTCTCTTTAAAGTTTATCCATCTCTCTGTACAGGTATACTATAATGCATCATAGATTCACGAGGAATTTTGTTAAGAGTGATTGTGATTTCTAAATTCTTTTTGCTCTGAGAAATGAAAGAATCAATAAATACTACATCTAGGAAGAACCTACAAAAGCCCCATTCTACACACATGTGTTTAGATTAATATTAATTGTGAATCTTCCAAATGTGAGGTCCATCAGTTTCAGAGACTAGAACTCAGAATGTACCTAATAGTTGCTGATTTCCACCAGACAGTTCCCTTTCCTTTTTTACATGCACAAGACCCATGTTTGGTTGGTTGATGTACAGAAATAATATCATGGAAATAAACTTTGTTAATGTAAGGGAAGTTAGAAACTTTGATTCAATCTTCTATGGATAAGCAAAGCATTTTTAACAAAATATATATGATGTATAATGTATTTCTATCTATAAACACTAGAATATTTGTATGTGTGGAATACTTTTAGAAACAAATTTATGCTCAGTGTATGCCTTTATGTTTACTCTATGTTTATACCTGTCTAAAAATCTTTATTTTATATTATTCACTGTTTGGTGCTTCCCCAAATACTGACATGTTTAGGGCAGGAGGGGGCGAAAGAGAGAAAGATAATGTGAAAATGACAGAGTAATTACCTCAAGAAGAAAATCTACTGCAGTCAGTTATTATCACCAATTTCTTTTTGGTTTACTCAGCAATATTTGACAGTTCAAATCACTGAAAGAAATGGTGAGAACTGAGGTACTAATTCTTCAGCATTATGCATATTGGCATCAGTTTCTCCAGCTAGCAATTACTTTTCAGCACAGGAATAGGATCGCCACTGTAATTATGTGATGTATGGTTTAGTGAAAGCTATTTGACCTCCCTTCAAATTCTATCAGCTCAAAGTCTATGCAGACCCGCAAGTAATCTTTTCTAAATGTGCTCTATGTAAATCAAAACCTGTTAGATCTGTGTCTGGTATTAGCATTACAACATCAACATCTACTGGAACATCTACCCAGAGAATATAATTAAGTATCTGTTACTCCTGGAGATTCATACCAGGGGAACTTCTAATTTTCTATGCTACTCTATTGACAGAAAGTGGAAAGATGCCAGTAACAATCCCAAGTCAACAGAGGAATTTTACTACATGCAGAAATTGTATTCCTAATAATAAGAAGAAAGAGGGATCTATTTTCTCACTACCTTTCTGTCCCTGACATTTGTTGCCTAGAATTGTAGCTAACAGTCTTCCATGCTTTAGAGGGTATCTCAAAGGGAAATTGAAGCAATGACTAATCAATACCAAATACTGAGTACGTTGGTTCTGACTACTTCAATCTGTCGCTATACCCAGATACAGAGTCTGCCTGAATATTAATACTTAACCATCTGGTATAGATGTTGAAACATTTTCAACACAAATCCTTGCTATTTTTATTTTCTTAAAAAAACCAAGTAGCACCAAAGACATTGCACCAATGGGTCTTATTCTTGATCAAAACAATCATTTTGTCCATCTGGTAGAACTTGTGTATGTGTGAGATTTCCCTCTACTTTGCATTTATAAGCCATCATTTTTTAAAATTGCTTGATCTTATTTAAGACTACCCTGAAAACAGGCTAGAAGTTCCAAAGGACATCATAGAGACCATAGAAAACATATTTAAATAATATGAATGGTAATTATTTTTCAAACTCTGTAACTGTGCATGCTTCCTTAACTTTCTAGGATTTCCAGAAATGCGTTTGGTCAAAATCTGTCTTACGATTGACAGGTGATGTCCTCTCTTGTCGCCATTGTCTTATATCTTATCTTCTTTAATCCCAATACCTACACTGTGGCTGTGTTGGGAAATATAAGCCATATTTTGCAGGAAAAATGAGATGTAGAAATAGAATATTATGGAAGCTTCCAACAGTTTTATGCCTTTTCTTAGGAATGCAGATATGGGGGTTATTAATCAGAAAGTCATCTAAGTTAAATGGTACTTGATATATTTTTGGTTTACGTAGCCTGATGTGATTGCCTGAAAGTAAGAAGAAATGTTTACTGCAATACCCTTAAAACCTATATCTTATTTTCCTAAGTTAATAAATCACTTTAAATTTGGAGTGGAAATATTAATATTTTACTATATACATTTTAAGCAACAATATCTTTTTCCCTCAATGCACTTTGTGATGGTTCCTTCTCATCAGATCTTGAAACTCCTGGTGAATCACAGTTGTTTCCATAAGAAACTGACAAAGGTGTGAACTGTATAAGAAAAATTAAAGTTCTGACCTAGCATGCCCCAGAGATGAGAGAGGATATTCTTCCTCTAATTAAATGTACCGTCAGCCCATATGATGTAAACCAATTAGCATTTTTTCCTCACTGACCAACTTCACTCTTTTTGCATGCTAAGGAGGCTCTGACATCCTCAACTAATTAATTTTTCTGTTTTACCCCCAAAGCTCATTTCAATTTCAACTTGCTATTGACTTCCCATTTTGAGCATCATGACCCTTGTGTCTTTACTCAAAATTAGTAAAAAAAAAAAAAAAAAAAAAAAAATTTAAAAACAATAGGACATAGCAGGGAAAAGGGCTCATCAAGAAGACTAATTATTTATTACAGCTGCACAACATCAAAATTATTACACAAGTGTAGTACGTTAATTAATTTCTTCAGTAAATTAAGAAAATATGTGTGGTGCTAGGTCTACCACTTCTGTTACAAGATCTAAAGGTATGAAATACAACCAATGTACTTTAAGAATGGATTCCATTTTAATCTATGTGTAAATATCATTTCTAGAGATCTTGGCTTGAAAATCACATTTATTGTAAAACAGCTTAAATAAACTTCTATCAGTTAAACTGCATCCAGATGCACCATGTCTGAATACATATCCAGAGCCCCCAAAATGGTTTCTTACATTAAAAACTTACATTGTTTAAGCTGAAAAATAAATTATATGTCTTGCTACTCAATTATAACATAGTTTGCATCTGCACATCTGTATATAGAAGTAATGTATGTCCATTTCTGCATTGGGTCTTAGAAGCACATGTAAAAAACAGTCACCCTGGCTATAGGGCTGTCTGCAATTTATCAGCATCTTCACTCTGTTTTCCCTTCTTTATGTTGGGGTTTTTTTGGGTTTTTTTCTCTGCCACATGGCTTCCTGCCGGTGGGTCACACTCTCTTGCCTAAAGGTTTATTTCTCACAGATGGCTGGAGTTGGCACCAGTACTTCTTTCCTTTGAGAGTCAGTAACTGGAGATACCCAGCAACAAAAGAGCCTTCTCTGAACTAAAGGATTGTTTATTTAAGCACTGAGAACAAAGTATATGTTGGGAAAAAAAAAAAAAGACATTTCAAAACAACCAACAGTGTAAACATATGTCTGTTTTACATAAACTCCTCTAGAAGATGTTACAGTCTGCTCAGCAGGCCTGTTTTGTTCAGCCACCCTCAGGAGATCACTGAACATCAGTCTGGTTTCCTGCTACTGAACAACCATTATTGAACTCTTGAGACTGCTCTTTTTGAAACTGCCACAGCCCTGTAGATCTCTGAGTTTCCATTTCTAGCTTGTAGAAACTTTTACTCTCAGCAATCCTCAGGCATTGGGGGAAAAAAAGAAAAAACAAAAAAAAACAACTTAGACACTACTGACTTAGTCTAGGTTAGTTTTAAACATAATCCATTTTCTAATCAACCTCACTTCTACCTCTTTTATAGGCTTTTTTTACAAAATGAAAAATATATTTGCCGCTAATAAAAAAAAATTCCAACAATTTATTACTGAGAGTTATATATATAGGTTAGATTCAATGATCTCAGAAGTCTTTTCCAACCTAGTTGATTCTATGATTCTATATCATCAAAGTGATTTATATGCTTCCTTATTTCTCAACAGCTACCCAGGGACTGCTGAGATTTCATAAGTGACAAGTAGCTGTTTATCATTTGACTGCTTCAGTGTTTAAGCTCCCATTACGGTGATGGAAACCAAGCCAACATTTTCTGCAGTGTCTTGGAATCATTTACCTGCTTTGTGCATATGTGGGGCCACCTCTTATCATGTCGATGGTGAGGTTCATCCCCACCAGAACTTGAGAGTCCTTGGGAAAATCTTTCTGAGTCTCACCTCCTCCTACACAGTGCATGAACAACACATATTCCAGTGCTAAACCTAACACCCTGACACATGAGAACAGGAACGTGTCCCCAGTACACAAATGGCACTTTAGCCTTCGGTGTGGATGGCTATCCCCAGCCTTGTGGAGACAGGCATATGGCAGCACAGGCTGTACATGAAAAGCAACATGCAGGAGAGAGCAAGATGACCAAGGCACTGTAGCTGACCTGTCATTTCATTCTGAGATAACAGGGGGATTTACTGTACAATGTTCTGTACTGTAACGCTCTCTTTTCTCACCGAGTACATTTTGGGAGGCACAGCAAATTCAGTAAATATTTGACAGCATTGTGGTGCATTCATACATCTGCAGAGTAGGCCTGGGTGGGGATTTCCCTGTGTCTCTCCAGCCTCGGGAAGACAAGTATGTTGGCAGTAAGGGTTTAGCATTAAAAGGAGTGCACGGCACAGTCATTTTTCCATCTCAGACATGCAGCAATTAAATATTTGGATCTTATAAGCCTTAGTTTGATAATGAATCTCCTATTAAGTTGTCTGGTGCAAACCCTGTTGAACTGTATGTGCATGTGCACACACATACACACATGCCTACAGGTCTACCCCAAATTCTTCTGTTGAGATACCCACAAGCTAAACAGTTGTTGTAGTCCACACAAGGCAGAGGTATCAGACACCTCAGGGTATTCTAAGCAGCAAAAACTGTTTCTGTTAAGAAAACTGATCCGCATCTCTCTTGTCAAACTGAGGAAACATCTCCTAGACCTTGCTGACTCCATTTGTTATATTCAGGAGGGAGCATCTCTAGGACAGAATTCACATGCGAGTACCGATAAAGACAGCTAAAATCCCACTGTAGATGACCTTAGGTCCTTCTTTCACTAAAATCCTGTAGGCTCAGTTGTTGAATGAGCACCTGTAAAACCACTTTGCATTCTTCATTACAGGTGTTGTTCCTAGAAATATTTTTCGGACACAGATTTTATCACTTATAGTTTTATTTCTTCCACACTGAAATTAAAGATATGCAATAGATCTCAGGATAATTATTATTAAAATGAAAAGACTTTTCTCCATGACATAATTACAGAAGAAGTCAATCAGATATCCAGTCTATTATACATTAATATTTATTGCATTTCAGACATTTTTGTTAGCTATTGTATAAAACTAACATAGCTGTACCAGCTTATCAGGCAGAACTTAATTAAAAGTCTTACAACTTTATCAACAAGCTTTCCAACATGACCTTTTTCAAAAAACTATGTTGAATTATAGTAAATAAATCAACATTCTACACTTCTTACTGAATCTTCTATAAATTTTTGCTTTCTTTTGTTTTGTTTTGTTTTGTTTTGTTTTGACATGACATTTAGGTCAAACAAACCAGCTGATATCACTCAACTCAAACCTTTTAGTCTTTTTTTAATTAGTGAAAAATGCACATTCTTACATTTTTCATAATTTTCTCAGTGTCAGGAATTATTAACAATCATGGCGGAAGACTACAGTTCCCCTCTGTTAACTCTTTAAACGTTTTGTGGGTTTGATGTTATTTAGTGCAAATCACTGTGCTGGTTGAAAAATATTTATGTCCTAGCAGATGTTGATTTATATATCTTTTCCTTACTGTCAGAGCAGAAAGTAGTGCATAATCTCCCTGTAATGTGTTCCATTTCCATGCAAACAGGCAATAGAAACAACATAAAAAATTTGTCTTTATGCTACTAATGGTCTCATATTTCCACCTGGAAATAGACATTTGCTATTTCTATGACATCTTTAACTATTGAAGGACTTCTAAATTCCTTCTTATTGGTCTAAGAAACACCTAACAATTAAGATTTTTTTTGTTTGTGGATTTGGTTTTGGTTTTTTGTTTTAATGGTTTTCAACTTGCTTTGGCTTTTCCCTACTAAAACAATGGTTAGAACATTAGAACGTTACTTGAAGGTCGCTCAGTAAACATCATTTCTTTTCCATTTAATTCGACCTTTACCATTGACCTATGAGGTGTTGCTACACTTTCTAGTGACTGTGTTCCATCATGTCACCTCTATCAGGCCCTCGGGAAGCCTCACCTCAGATCTGTATGTCATTCTGGTTATTCAACTTCATGAGTGCAACGAACTAGTTCAGCAAATGAAGAAAGTACACCATGATATGTTTAGCATAGATAAGAATGGCCATACTTGGAAACGGTACTTGATTCATAACATCTGTGGGTCACCACAGATCTTTAAACAATAAAATTAAAATTAAGGTCAAGTAGGCACCAAATTGTTAAGATTATATTAATGCAATGAGTATTCTGATGTTATAAAACAAACCTTCTATGAATTATTTATTTCTAATACAATGTAGTGAGTTGACCTTGGCTAGACACCAGGTGACCACCTGAAGAGAAATGAGTGGCTTTTTCCAAGTCAAAAAATTGCAGCTGAAGATTCAGCACCTAAAACCTCATCTTATTCCAGCATGTATCATTTTATCCTTTTAACAATCTGAAATACTGTGTACTGAATGTAATAGCAGGGTACTTTGCATTGCTGCATCAGGTAAGGTGATCCACTGGTTAAATTAAGACTTTGCAGTCAGGCAACAACAACAACTGAGCTTATGAAATTATATAAATACAATTTATGTGAGTTCAGTGACTCTGCAGAATAATTTTCAAGCCTACCTATGACTCATACTGGCTGCTGTTCTTAGAATGTATCAATATTTAAACGTAAGATCACTGAGAATTAGACTTGGTAGCCCCGATTTTATGCACATCTCATTTAGCTCCATACAACTGTTTTGTGTTCCAACATAATCTGAGCGAATTGTTTTTCAGTGACCTTTGTCAGCATGTTCTGGCTGAAACTGTGCCTCGTGGGACTGATCAACGATGTTACCGAACGCCCCCCAGTCAGTCTGATAAAAACCTATTTGATAAGTGCTGAAACCACTTCCTTTCCATGCCTCTAAGGCCAAGAATGGAATAGGGAAAAAATGACCCTAATACAAAATTAGGAGCAATATATGATTCCCATCAAGATGGGCAAAGAAAGACATTGATTGAGACACATCTCCAGTTCATTAGCATTGTTTGTCTTTGAGAAAGTTCTTGTCGGTCTGACGGATGAAGAGATATTGCTGAATGAAGACAAAATGAAGATAACTGTGTTAAAAATAGAAAAAAATAATGAAGGGCATGCTGTTAAAACTAATTACATTAAGATTGATATCACTTAGCAGAAGAATGTTACCTCATCCCAAAAATGCATGACTGCTCATATACCATAAGCTCCCAGCATTTTACAGGCGTTAATAAATTTTACATAAATGTTTGATTTCAGTATTCCATATTTTGGTAATCAAAATAGATTAGCAGTTTCGAGGGTGAAGAACTCATTCTCCACATGAGTGAGTCTCTAAAACAAGCTCTCTGTAGGACCCATTTTCAGTGATTTTGCACTGGTGCTTTTGAACTTTTACAGAACCAAGCATAGGTAAAAAGGACACATGAGTATTCAGTCAATAAATTTGTTGGTCTCTAAGGACGGTGCCTACATAACCAATACATAATGAATAAACAAGGCTGATAGTAGTACCCATTAAAAACCTGTCCATAGTTATAGACTGTTTATTTTGGCTTATTGCTTATTCAAATGTCAATTTACTAGGCTGTAATTCCACATGTGAAGTGAAACACAGCTATCTTTGCAAGGATGTTTTTTCAGTTCTTGGAAACTGCCATTATGTTACAATTATTTCTTAGATCAAAGCTGGGAGAAGGGCACTGTTTTATCCCTGACAGGCAGCCCTATGACGTCTTCCAAAGTAAGTTCACAGAGAAGTCTGGTTCTCTGAAACAGGATCTGGACCTTTGGGGCATTTGTGTCAGGGATATACAGCCTTTTGCCATACTCAAAGAAGCAAGCTGAAATTAGGCCTATACATACATGTTTGAAAAAGCACTGCTCTGAAGAACAAGTTCTACTCCTGAGTCTGCAGTCTCATTTCCATCAAACTCTTCACTTTAAAGGATGAAGGCAGTTACCCACCCTACATAAGGCCATAGTTACATCCTACGCTGTCTTAGTTCGAGGGAGAACTAAGATATCTATGTTGGCCATGAAATAATCGCTCTCCTTTAAATTTGGAAAACAGAACTTTAATTAGGGAAAATATATATATATATATATATATATATAAAAGGATAACAGTTCTTAACCACAATACATATATATATATATATCCAGAAAAGAACCAAATAACAACAGTTTGTAATAAACCCCTCCACCCCAAACAACAAGGCAAACAGTCTAAAAAGTCCCTTTGGCTACCCCCCAAAAAGGGGAATGCAATTATATCCACGGACAGCAGGTGGTGCTGTGGCACCTCCGCCACTGGCCGCTCGCTCCCTCCCAGGGGTTGCAGTTATATTTACGGACAGCAGGTGGTGATGTTGCGCCCGGCTGGCTGGCCTCTCTCAGGGGAATGGCAGGTAGTTCCCAGGTTGATTCCCGTGAGGAAAATGGAGAGCAAAACAGCAACAATCCTGTGTCTGCAGGGGCAGGAAAAACCGGTGCTTTCTCCCACCTCTCTTCCTCACAGCAAGCTTTGTAGTGATTATGATCACTCACGGATGAAAACAGTCGAGTTGGAGAAGGGAAAAAGGAACACAAATTCA
>JAWWMP010000081.1:10381017-10399004 GCA_035047865.1 Dendrocincla tyrannina | reverse complement strand
GATATCAGAACAAAAAGCCTGGCCAAGGCAGATAACATCAGGGTATACATGTCTTTTGTCTCTTTTGTTAAACATCTATATTTTGTTAAACACTAAGGCGTTGGCTCACAGCTTTCTTTGGAAGGAATTCCCCCTTAGGCTTTGAAACTCTAACATACACAAATCACATCAATGACACTGGCTTTAGGAGTTCTTTCCTCCCCTACTATACTAATGAATGGCCTCTTTTTTTCCATCCATGCCTTCTTGTGGCCATGTTATCAGTTGTACAAAATAGATGTCTAAAATAATCCAATTTAAAAAGAAAAAAAGGAAAAAGGAGAGGGAGTGTAGCAAATAAGGTATGGGATTCCTATGGGAAATTGAAAATAAAAATGAAGGGTAGTCTATTCTGTGCATTGAAAACAACAGTTGATGACCCTACAAGTAATGGGGATGACATGTTCAAAATTAAAGAGTAGTAGGTAAAGTAACCCAGCCAATTTCATTCTTATGTGATTTTTTTTTAATCACTATTGGATCATCATTGTATGTACAGTTTATAAAATCCATCAGAGACTGTACAAAACCCAGTTGAATATTCATACCCATAGGTGTAACAAACAAAACCTGCCCTACAATGTATAGCCATATAATACATAATTATACAAAGCAATGAATTATATGTACCTGTAGTTATTGTCCATATGTCATGACAATTACAGTGCATTATTTGTTTGTGTTATGAGAGCCCATAGGCTTATCTGCTATAAGACCCTTTACAAGTTCATGGCCTATCTGAGTTTTATGGCTAATATTTATCCAAATATATGCTAAATATACTATTCTTCCCTGACAGTATGAAAGAATGCCTAACTGTAATTATCTCTAAGGCATCATCAAGATTGCTTTTAGCAAGAATAAGTCATAAATTTATAAATCACTTGTCAGTAAGTGAAGAGCTTAGGCAGACACTGCTACAAAAGCAATAAGTGAAATCTGCCAGTTACATACAGATTTCCAAGTCTATGCATAAGAAATACCATCATTCTCCTGGCAATAAGCATAACAAAGATAATCGATGCTTAAAACAAAAACACTCCACATAATACCTAGGGCTCAAAAAATGCAAGAAGAAAATCTGAACGTATCATTTTCCAAGTACTTTGCCTACACTGCAAATTAGAAATGCAGGCACTTCCTGCAGCCAGAAAACAGTTTAATTATGAGAGCCGAACACAAAATCTCCCATTGGCACAGATTGGCTTTGAAGTGTTATCACATAAGCGAGGATTTTGAAAATACCCTTGACCAGTTTTGTTGGAAATATATCACACTTCTATTTGTGTCAGCCTTAACCATGTATCATGTCACCCCCTTTCATAACATTAGAGAACCTGATCACAGTTCCAGAGTATTAAACTAATCATGCATATTTTATGCAAACATTAACCTTTACTGTTAATCCAACAGCATTAAACCAAACCTATAATGAACCATAAAGGCGGTTTATAACATACTATGGTTGCCTTTTATGAGTATTTTCATTTCTCTCACTAAAGTATTTTAAACCTAGGACAGAAATAGTACCCATATTTTTACAGTGGAACTTTATGTAAATACTACTTGGCCCCTTTTCCGAAATAACTGAGTTATTATTTTACCTGTAAGCAAAGGAGATGAACTTTCAAAATAATTGATTCCAAAAACTTTAGTACCTCGTAAAAATGAACATTGTTAAGCTCCTTTCTGTGAGCTTTTTACATGGGCAAATTTCCTGTTTAATTGAATGTTTAATCTGTCTTGTTGCAGTTCACTCTAATAAGAAAAACAGTTGTTCCTGTATAGAGCCTTTCATGTTACACACCCCACAGCACTTCACAAGATATGCAGGTCTCCTATCAATTATGAAAGAAATAAATTAGATGCATAAAACAAACAAACAAACAAAAAAACATTAAACTGAAAGTACTACAAAATGTTGCAATAATATGATGGGACTAACCAAACCACGAGAATTGTTGCTATCTAAGCACCAAAATAATATTGAAGTTTTCCACCAGTTCCCAACTCCTAAATTTCTACATCATTTGACCTACAGACTTACACTGGAAAAGAACTAATAAGCAATATTCGTATGATCATTAATTTAAAACCTGCAAAATAAATATAAACAATTACTTCAATGGAAAGAGTACAATAATACTGATATTTCAATGCATTCTGCTGAGGCAGTACTATGGCTTTCAATGCTGTCAGGTTTTGAAGAGCTCACAATCATTTGTAAAAATTTCTATACTCCTTGAGAAGAACTATTCCTACTTACAAATGGGAAAAGGAGAAAGACATACAATCCTATTATTTTTCAGGGTCAGACAGAATGTCTGTAACCTAAAAATAGCACACAAGTCCCAGAATAGGCAAATCTTCATTTATTCGGTGATTTTCCATATAAATTAATAGGAAGTATTTGAAGAGAGAATGGTGAGGGAGTATGATACTTCAAGACATAAAATACAGACCCCCAGCCAAAACAGATTGAATGAATTGTTCCTTCAATGAAACCTTCATTATCTTCAAAGTTGATTTTGGTTCAGTATTGTTAAAAAAAAATAAACACATGCCTCCAAAATTTCAGTTAATGGAAGTGAAATCCGTAGTCATGAAACAATTTATATTGTTTCTTCTGAAACACAAAAGAGCATAATTTGAAGAGCAAAAATGTATCAGTCCCTTCAAGTGACACAAGAACACCTCCACACTTCCATACCTGTCCAGACTTTGAAAAGCCATCTTACTATAATGATAGTCAAACTGATATGGTAGTGAACTGATTTTCCTGTAAACAACAGTAAAGTTAGGCCATGTGATGCTTCTTTTACATTCTCTACAATGTCTCTTTTACCCTGAAGTGAAGCATTAACAAGTTTTTTTCAAATGTTTTCTGTCCTTACCTCATTCATAATTGTCAGCTTCCCTCAAGACTCCTTCTGGGAATTGATGTAATTCCTTCTGGGAATTGATGTAATTTTGAGGTTAAGTCAAATATTTTATTTTTGAATAAAGAAAAAAAATCCTAGGTAAAAAAACATTAAAGTTGCGGTGAAATAAAGTAGCATGTCAAATAGACTAAGCATTTCTTAACGTCTTACTTCCATAACTAGCCAATGTATAAATAAATAATGTCTCTAGGAGATGAAAATGTCCTGGTGTAAGGAGAAATAACATTTCCAAGAAAAGGAAAAGCAGGGAAGCAACTGAATCAAGGATCTTCATGCAAGAGTGTCACAAAGAGCAAAGGAGTCAACATTTTTGATGGGAATTTCTTTCCTTTTATTGCATGGTTTCTTACCTCATAAAGAAACTGCAATTTCCATGCTTAGCATATTGGAAAGTGAAATGAAAATACATACAATAGTTGTGCCTGAGTAATACTTATTGCTGCAGGAATAGAAGAAAAAGTTGTAAGTAGGTGAGTTGGACTGATTGCTCACTGCATATAGTTTAACCATCCAAACATGCATAAAAGAACCATTCTTGTACATTTATCCCTTATCACCTCTCTTAAAAAAATACAGAAATGCTTAAGAAATCCAGTGTCTATGGCTATAGGATGATTTGGAAAAGAAAGAAAAAAAGCAAAACAAAACAAAAAAACCCAACCAACCAACCAAAAAAAAACCCAAACAACACACAAAAAAAACCCCAGTAGAGGAATGTATGGCATATTTTTGTTACATTGTATCAAATGGTAAATTGTATTTAATTCTCAGATAAAGGTGTTTCAAGAGAAAGGCATGTCTGATATCCAACATCATATATAGGATACATGAGCTCCTGCCTACCTGGACAATCTGAGATTGGCTGTTGTTGAAGCTTAACCAAACCCCTACATAAAGGTATTTTATATCTTCAAAGTATTCATGCAAAAAGAGTCTTCAGGGCTGCTCAGGAACTAGGGCCAAGGACCAGCTGTGGGAAAAAATGTGGGGAAAAGGGTTGTTTGTTGGGTTTTTTTATGGATTTTGCTTTGTACTTCTAAGTGGTTTGCTTCAGTTGTGTTTTAAACTCTGTTTTAGTTGTTCTTCAGCTTCTAGCTGCAGTCCTGTCCCAGTTCCTTTGTTCTTTCCTCCAGTCCACTTCAACCTGTCATTTAACTCCTCCTCTGCTCTTTGCATGTCAGGTTTGGTGCTGTTTGAGTTTCCTCACCTCCATGGAGATGGTCCTATCCTGTTGTGTGCAGCTTTCCTGCACTCAATAACAAAATCTAAACTACAAAAATTTGAGTTGAATTCTTGGTTTGAAACAAAATTAGATTCAGTATGAGATTGTCAAAGTAAATTATAATAATATTGGGTATTTTAAATATCTTGCTGACACTTTAAATTAGCAGTTTGGAATATCCACAGTGTAAATTAGGTAAAGCACTCTGATTTATGACAAAATTTGCTTGAGAACCCGATTTTGTGGACCTCCAAGGTGAGATATAGTAGGCAATATGGAATGAGATTGTATCAAAACTGAGACTGAAATTTTATGTCTGACCCATAGATACCTAATGCCTCACATCTCAAAACAGATCTCAAAATAGATCTCACAGCAGAGTGAGCATATACTGCAAATTTAATGATAAAATTATTCTAAAATTATTTTTTTCCTGTGAAATATAGTAATTAGTCCCAAATATCACTTAAATTTATAATCATTAATATTTCCTATTCATTAAAATATAAAGATGCTAACAGTTAATCTGATGGTCTAGAAAGCTAGAAGTGCTAATCAAGATTTAGTTGAATTTGTTTGATTAAGTTGGTGATCCTGCAGATAAACAGAGCATCTATACCTTGTCACATTCTGTCTTTGGACTGCTGTGCACATGGTGTTTGGGCCACTGAAGGCAAAGCAAATAATCACAGCAATAACATCCTCTCCACAGGAGGCAATGAAGGTCTGTCAGGGCTTTCCACAGAAGCAAAAAGGCACAAAATCAAGGTGCAACTAGAGATTTTTGAGGAAAAGAAAAAAGAATTTCATAGGCTAAAAGGTGTTAACCCTGTGTCCTTTCAAGAGAAGACAATCATTTTGTTCATTCTGAAAAACAAACATTTTTATTAGGGATATTCTATAGCTGTATGCTTAGGGCACTGTAACAAATAGAGAACACTTAAAAATATAGAAGCTTATAAAAATGAAGAGATTAAACTTTGCAAAATTTGGCAAAATTGTAATCAGAGGCAGGACAGAGGGGGGATTTTCTTTAAAGGTAAATACCTGGGTTCCCTCTACACTCACTGAAGATTAAATGTGAGTCACTTTATTCAAAAGTTTAAAATCAGTATTTTATGATAATTGCTTCCCCCAAAATTCCTATGTCTCTCAACAGGCTATGGATATTTTGACTGTAAATATCTAGAGTGGTGAAATCATGACCACCCATAGCTTTCTTTTATGCATATATATATGAAAACTAAAGAATGTGAAATACAATTAATGTTTAAGGCTGCAAGGTCAAGACAAACATAGTCTCATTAACATTAATATATACATTGTTCTGTCACACTTAATAACCTATGTCTTGCTTTCATTACGAATTTTGTATGTGGGTGAAATGGCAAGAAACCAAGTTAAAATTTGAGAATCTGTATATTCATAGCAAACACTGATGTCTATGAGCACAGCATGCTACTTTTCAACCTTCAGCATTTGAACATTTGAAAGGCAATTACACACAGGGAAATGGGGATTTCAATACCAGATCAGACTGCTAATCAGCTCTTACTTTGAGACCGGAATCCTTTTCCAAGCTAGTTTTATTTCATTCAGAAATCAACTGTGAGCAGTCCAGACAGGTGTAACATTGCTTTTAAAATGATTTTTTGATATTGTCACCTGCTGATTGAATCAATTTTCCACTTTACTTTTGTGGGGTCTACAATCCTCTTGAACTTACCTAATTGACAAAGTAGTATTAATTAAAGTTTCACAATATCTTCTTGAAAATCATTGATAATTAAATTAAATAACAGCTTGCCTTCTGTATAAGTAAAACAACATTTTTCTCCCACCTCTGTGACTTGAAGCAAGCAGTCCTGAACTTGAGGCCTGCAAATGATGTTTGAACAGAAAACAAACATTTGACTCTGGCTCCCACAATTTACTGTCTTAATATAAGACAAAGCAAATAAATATCAGTAAAAGAAAAGAATGAGGATGGAAAACTAATCAAATTATTGACAATGATTATTACATGTGTAAAGAGTGGTGTTATTTGATGATGAAGACTCAGTTTGGTAAGTGATAAAGGCAAAGTCCTCCCTAGATTTAGGATAGAGCAGCACTGAACAAAACAAGAAGATGGAGAACATTGTTTCAAAGATTTATGAGAATTTTTGAAGGAGGTGGGCACTCCAGTCCATCCAAATGACTAAGAAATGATTGGCAGAGTAGAAAGAGACCATAAAGGACCACCACTTGTGCTTAATGAGACAAAAAGTTCAGCCAATGGAAGGAGGGAGTGAGATAGGCTACAGGAGCAATGCTCACAGCAAAACTCTGAATTGGTTTTATTGGGCAAATCCAAATTTGTTAATCCCAAAACAAAAAGGATTTACAGCAAGGTAGAAGAGGATAAAAGCCCACTGGGACTCTTTTACTGTGAGCCTTACCTGGCAATCTGTGAAGCAGGAATTGGCAAATTGGAGACAGAATCTGATAAATTAAATAAGTCAGGAGGTGTTGCAAGTGAAATATGTGGGAGTGGCCCATGGGATGGCCATGTCATCTACAGATACCAGCAAAGTATGCAAGAGAGAAAATCTAGAAGGGAGTCTTCAGATAGAGACAAAAAGGTCTATACTTAATACCAAATGGAAGTTAAGGCAAGATATTCCCAGGACTGGTCAGAGACGGAATAGTTGAAACACAAGAAAACAAGACTGAAAGAGACGTGTAGGTCCATGGATTTTATCCTAGAGATGGCCGTTGGATATTAATACTTTATGTCTTTCTATCATTCAATTTGTCCATAGCTGAAAGAAAATTTTAGGTTTCATCCCTTTACTAATTTTTCTCTTTAAAGCTTCCAGTCTGGATTTTATTTCAATATCTAAATAAATTAATCTTCTTCATGTGCAAGGAGGTCCTTGTCATACAGGAGGAAGAGTCTCAAAGTATGTTGAGAAAAACTTGTTCAGTGTGGCTTGCATATGCCACAATACTTAGCTGAGGCAGCCTGAATGTTTTAACAGGAAATGCTATTGAACTGCTCATGAAGGATATGGAGATCAGGAATTAACTGCAGAAATTATTCAGCAAATAATTTTGAATAATACTAAATGAAAAGAAAAAGTAAACTGTTTGCAGGCAATTTTCAGAAAGAAAACTGAGAAAAATTTCAAAGAATAAATTGTTCATCCAGCTCTGGCAGACTGGGTCTGTATTAACCCCCTCCTCCCCTTTTTGGTTTTCATTATGCAGAGTGATTTTCCAGGGTTTTCAGGACAGAAAGGTTTGATTATGATTGTGTGATCCACACATATAGGGGAAACTTGAACCAATGAGCAATTCATGGTTCTTCCTTGTAGTGTAAGAGACCACTCTTCTTTGCAGAGAGGTCATTTTCCCAGGTTGGGTAAAAATGGTTTGAATTGTGGTGGCATTGCCCTCCTGACCCTATAACTGAGTGGACAGATCTGTACACAGAGGGACAAATCTTGTCTCCTGCAAGCAGAATGGTTTTTAAAGAAATATAGAAAGAAAGCCTCAATGTCTTTCAGGCTCATCTCAGGCAATTAGGCTTCAAAAAACTTTTTTTTCCCCTAAAGTGTTCAGATAACTAAATAAATAAAACTGCTTTTAAATCTTAAGTATCTTGGTATTTAATGTCCTAAAATGTGCCTTGACACTGCTGTATTTTATTGAACCTTGGAAAGGGTGATGACACAGGGCATAACCCTGAGCTTTTGAGATACCATAAAATAATTGTTAATTAGTCTTTTTTTTTCAAAAAAATATTTTGTGGCTCTGCTTTTTTAATTGATACTTTTTAGCAAACTAATAATTAAATTCTCTTTTTTATAAAGAGATTTTCAACTGATGTGTTGATGAAATAGGCAACATTGTTTATCCAGGAGGGTGCAAGGACATGTAACATTCTGGGAAATGCAAAAACATTGAAAAAAGGAAAATTCAGTTCTAAAAGATTATTATACTGAAGCAAAGAAAGCTAAGAGATTTGGAGTAACTTTTGTCCCTAAAGCAGATGTGATACTAAAACAGGGTACTCTGTCTGCCTGATCCAGAACAAAACAGTGTGGTTGTATCTCAGGTACAGAAGTAACATAGCTGAATCCAAGAAAAATTACCGGGATTTATAAACTCTGTACCTGAGGTTCTTAACTGAAGTGCAGCTTCACACAAAAGCAGCCAGTATGTCTCTGAATCAGGTTTGGTGACACCTTAGATTCAGAAATGTTTTACAGGAAGGCAGATGGAGGTTCTCTGCATCAACAGTCCAAGTTCATTTGCAACTGAGATAACTTCTCCATGAATTATTGATGGTCAACTCTGTCTGAATTTGAGGTTGTAATATGAAACAGTAACATGTTTCATATTAAAGGGCACAAATCAGACAATAAATTTTACACAGCCTACTGTACAAGGTCTCTCAATTATGGTACATGTGTAGGTTAATGGACAAGCACAGAGAAAAATTACTTGCCTTCAATTTTCAAAACAGTCAGAGGGGCCTTGCAAACAGTGAGCTATCATGAACCACACTGCAGTGTTTACCTTTGCAAAAGAAACAATGTTTAGCCTGAAAAAAATAAGACCTTTACCAAAGTGATTTTCAAAACAGTTATTCTTCCTGAGTTACCCGCACTCCAAAACACAATGTTCAGTGTAGAGAATTTTGTTTAGTGGATCCCTAAACACTACTCCTGGTGCAACCCTCACAGTCCAGAAGGCATGCCAGAGGTCCCACTACTTCTCCACAGGCTCTAATTGCCACTTGCTGCCGAAGAGCTGGTCAAGTCAGCCTAAAAGTCATTCCCTTCTACAGATGTTTATTGACTCCCCCACCCCAACTCCTGCCCTGAGTTAGCAGAAGTGAATAAGCAGCAAAACTGTTAAGCAAACAAACAAAACAAAAATAAAATAAAAGGGTCGTTTTTCTCTCTTAAACTCATCCTAAAACTCTAGCCAGATGCCACACAAACATTTGCATTATCCCAACAGAGGATGCAGTTTAGGGTTTTAACAACTCTCTGAGATAACCAGGAGGAAAGTCTGGGCTTTCTCAAGCTGGCATTGACAGAGAGAAGTGTTACTTAGCCTTGGAGGAGGCTGTTCTTTACCAAATAACCAGTGTTCACTGAAGCTGTGAGTGAACCCATGGTTTTTCCCTGGCAAGTAAATCCTGATAGCAGTGAAATATTTCCCTCTGTTAGTATAATTGAGTATTTACGCTATGAGGGATAATGCATAGCAGACAACATTAGACCAAAATCAGACCCTTCTCATTTTTGTGGTGATGTGGCAAACACCTTCTGAGGACATAATAATAATTAACAGCAAAATTGAAGTGTAAGTTTTATGGAATGTGTCTGTAAAGAGGAAGGATTGATGTTAAGATCAGAATTTTGTTCACCTCAGGCTTTTATTGTGGAATAAAAAAAAAAAAAGAAAGAAAAAGAAAAGAACAAGAGCAAAACCAAAACGATTGAGAAATATTTCTTTGCTCATGACTATAAACCCAATTTCCATCAGCATTCAAACAAATATATCTCTTAATTGCCTTGTCTTCTCAGGTTCATAACAATAATCATCCTCTGCATGCGGTTAGAGTCTCTTTGGTTTTCGTGCATGTTTCTTCACTTACACAATACTCACATAGAGCTGCAATTTAAAACGAGGACTTTGCCACCCTATTTGCAGTCACATCATAGAAGTCAAGGCTCCTGAGCAGATTCCTGGTTTAAGACATTGTTATATTGTTTCAATTGCTTTAAAAGAGGTTCAGTTAATCACTCTTTCATTTAGACTGAGTGGACTAAAATATTATGTCCACCACTTTTAAAGAGCTTTGTTGTAGCGCCAGGCATAATAATATTATGTGCCTACTACAACTCTTCTGTGAATAAGTAAATCACATGCTGCAAAGGCCATAATAAGGAAGGATAACATCCTGTTTTGCCAGTTCATTTTAGAGCTGCCAAAAATCATACATGTATATTTTACAGTTCTGGTAAGTTGTATGCACAGATTCAATTTTTAAATGACTAAGTACCTACCTGTGAACATAAATCACATATTTTAGGGCCTCTACCTACCAGAGAACCTCAGACAAAGATGTGTGCAATTTCAGAAGCTATGAGTTTCATTTGTTCTTAAAGAAAGCTAGGTAAAACTGTTTCAATAGGTTTTTCGTAATTCATATCCTATGTAATATACTATAAAGCTCTATAGATCTGATCCAAACTGTGATAATGTCATTGGCAAAGCTCCCATTGATTCAAAAGACTCTGACAAAGTCATTCTGAGAGTAAAAGTAACGGGTGAAGAGCAGGAGTATTAACATCATTTGTTTTGTAAGAACTTCTCATCCTTTTTATTTATATAAAAACATTTTCATTCTCATAAATAATTTAAATACCAATACAACAGCCAGGGCTTTTACAGCCGCCTCCAGCCATATCTCTGTGAACTTTCTCCTCTATGGGGAGATTATAATTTTCTAAGGAAATGCGTCCCCTGACTCTCTTTACTGAAATGAATTGCTCTTGCTGTTTTAGAAGTGACCAAGAAATGATAGCATCTGTCAGTCTTCATGAAAATCTCTGTGTTTTGGATTGCACTAACAGTAAACAATTTTCTGAGAAAAGTCACTGTGGGAATCACAGCAGGGTTTGACAGCCACTTGTCTTTCAAGAGATTTCCCACTATTGAAGTTAACAGTATCAATGCCCACAGAATATAAACATCTCCCATTAAAGAAGCCTCAAACATCTGGTTTATTTCATCACAATGGCCTTCAGAATGAACTCCTCTATTTATTTATAAGTGCCTGACTGCTCTAAAACAATATGTTGGCACTGCTGATTATTCTCTTCATGTGCCACTGTCTTCTAAATTATGCAATAATCCAAAGCAATAAAAATGCATACTTGGTTTTTTTATTGATTTAATCTTCAAATTACTTTAAAGTATGAATTATAACATTATTATCTTCTAAATAACAAAGTACTAGCAAGCCATTAATTACCTGCTACAACTCAATGCATCATCAAAATGATCAATTTTAATGACATGATAGAGTGCAATTATTATTTTGTTATTATTGTGATTATATAAACCTACATTACAACCCTGGATCCAAATAAACTTCAGATCACTCCATTCCTTTTACAATGTTTACCCAGTTCTAAATTTCCTATCCTTCTTTGTTCATTAACACACCAAATGTTTATTTCATTATATTTTTTTGCTGAAAACAAGGTTATCTACAGGATTTAGACAGACTAATGTGCCAAGTCCTGTGTTTGATACCATTCCCAAGTGATTCGCAAGCAGATGAGAAGTTCTCCTCAAATGTACATGAGATTTTAGAGCTTAATTTTGTGATACAAGTTCAAGAATTTCTAGCATGGTAAAGGACACCTGATTACCTAGTTTGCATTCTGACAGAATGCTTATAAACATCAAAAGAATCTCAAGAAATTTAAATAGTTTGCTTTCATCACATTGGTTAATACTTCCCCCCCTTATTTAGACAGTCATAGTATTGATGAACACCAGATGAAGACCCTCCCTAGAAACAACTGGAGAAGATACGGCAGAATTATGCTATTTGGGAAGGAGGAAATTTGCAAAAAATGAAGAGCCAAGAAAGTACAAGAAAATGCTGGGTGCAGAGATAATAACCCAATAATAAAGCAGAGTAAATGGTGATCACCATTTGTCATTTCTATTGAAAAAAGCGATACACTAAAGTGTATGTCCAGAGTGAGGTTTAGAGAGAGGAAAAGAGCCACAGCCTGAAGCAGGCTGGTGTGCCAGGCTCCCTGTGGCAGGAGCGCTCCACAGACATGCAACTAGAGCCCAAGCCACCCATGCCTAGGTCAGAGTGACTCCCACACACTGCACCTGGTCTGTCTAACCATGACACCCAGCAACCACAGTGAAAATGGGGCAGTTGTGACAGAGGAGGCTGAACGAGAGAAGACAAGAGCCTAATCCCAGGTTTATACATCCCAACAGAATGCATAACCATGTGGGATTGGTCCATGCATTTATTCTTCCATTCATTTTGTACCCAAAAAAAAAAAAAAAAAAAGTTAAACCTCACCTCTGTTTTCTTCTGAGGAAACTGTTTTGTTCAGCCAACCACAATAAGAAACAGAGAGAAGCCTGAAACAGGAGGTGAACATTCAGCAAAGGCAAGTGGGTATTACATTTTTTCTAATTTTTTTCCAATCTTTTTTCCAAATGTTTCCTGTGTCAGGTGAATTAGCTCTTAACAGCACTCTCAGTTAAATACTGTAATGTTTCACTAATATTGTAAAATATACATAAAATACAGATCAAATGCTTAATCACTTATAAAGAGAATGAAATAATGTTCTTAAAAAGGGGTCACTTGGTAATTTATCATCAAATATCTAGGCTGTCCCCTTCCATTTGAATATACTACAATTCTGGCAAAGCAGTAGGCAGTAGTCATTAGAATTTAACTGAGTTTTCCAAAGGGAAACATCTATTTCACTCAAAGCATTTGTTACTACATTTACCATAAGAGGTTTCTGCCTAGTCTGTATTTTGAACTAAGTAGCTTTGCAACATCTCATCAATTCAAACCCCATTTTATCAGAAAACCCACTGAATTAAAGAACATGACATTTTTAGCCTGTATAAGGGAAATAAAAGACCTAGTGAAGGGACTTTACAGACATATAGTGTGATTATAGGGACAACTTAAACTCAAATACATGAGGAAAACAGCTCTGTAGCTGACAGATTAATTTTAAGGAAGAAGACTCTTCATGTTTTACATTGTACTAAATGCAATCAATCCACTGCACTGGAGAAAACCAAATTTCTACATAAAGTATCTATATCAATTAAAGACTGCGGGTTTACTATTTGCCTCCATCAAGATGAAAAAAACACAAGATAGTTTCTTGGGATGACAATTTTAGCTACAAAATTTAGAAGAACTCTTCCGTGTGGGAAAAGGATCTAAGATTCTAACTTAAAACCAATGTGTGTGTGGTAGAAGATTTGGGAGTAGTGGGGTAGGAAACAGAAATAATTCTGCAGATACCAGGATCAGAGTAGAAGGAGGAGAAGGAGGTGGTCCAGGCATTGGAGCAGAGATTCCTCTGCAGCTTGTGGTGCAGATCATGGTGAGACAGGCTGTCTCCCTGCAGACCATGGAGTTCCATGGTGGAGCAGAGATTCACCTGCAGCTCCTGGAGGACCCCACACCAAGCAGGTGGATGCCTGAAGGAGGCTGTGACCCCATGGGAAACCTGCACTGGAGCAGACTCCTGGCAGAACGTGGCCCTCTGGAGAGAGGAGCCCATGCTGGAGCAAATTTTCTGGCAGCACTGGGGACCCCATGGAATGGGCCCAATCAGAAGCATTCTGTGCCTGAAAGATTGCGCCCCATGGAAGGGACCCACGCTGGGGCAGTTGGTGAAGAACTGCAGTCTGTGGGAAGGACTTGCATTGGAGAAGTTCACGGAAGATTGTCTCCCATGGAGGAAATCTCCCACGGACTGTCTCCATGCTGGAGCAGGGAAAAAGTGTGAGAAGTCCTTCTCAAGAGAAAGGAATGTCAGAGCCAGCATGTGATGAACAGACCACAACCTTCATTCCCCATCCTCACGAATTGCTGTGGGGGAAGAGGTAGAGAAAATCAAGAGGGAAGTTGAGCCTAGGAAGAAGGAAAGTGAGGGGAAAATGTTTTAAGGTATGGTTTTATTTGTCATTATCCTACTCTGATTTGATTGGTATAAATTAAACTAATTTCCTCCAAGCCTGGTTTACCTATGATGGTAACTGGTGAGTGGCCTGTCCCTCTCCTGTCCTACTAGTCTTTCATTATATTTTGTTATTTTATAATTGTCTTACCAATGTTCATATCTGAGAAGATTAAGTTGGCTTGATGGGTTATCTCAGAGGAGCTGTTTTCTGAGGGTGTTATTATTTATTGGATTTCATAGCAGCACATTGCTACAATCACACAGTTGTTGCTGCTCTAAATGGCCCTCAGGACAATGTGTACAGGAGAACAAAGGTAGCTCATCAGATGGGGAAATGATTAAGAGATACAGGGCTCTGCCTGCTGGGACTCACACCCCCCACAAGGCTGGTGGTAGTGTAGAGCTAAGAGAGTCCTTTCAGTCCCAGGACAAAAAATAAACCAATATAAAAAAAGTGAAAGGTCTTCATATGCTGTCATTGGATCCAGCCTATAGATTAGAAAAGCTGTTTCTTATCTACCAGGCAGAATACTGCTTTTATGCCTGATAGAGCTTCAGGCATTAATGCACAGTAATCATTAGTCATCACCATCAATCAGTCATTTAAATGGTATACAAGGCGTTGTTTAATACTTTTGTACTTGAGTGATTTTATTCATACACAAGTGCCCTTGCAATCAGATTTGAGGCATCTTTTGTGACGGCAAGTATTACACTTCTTTACAGACAGATGTTCCACATTTTGAGAAGAAGTGAATTTCTCAGTCTGAGGGGAAAGAGAGTCTATTTAATAGTTGCATGAAAATCAGATATCAGGTGGTGTTGTCATATCTTCACAAGGCTCTGTGAAACATCTGGAACCCAGAAGAAAGCTAACCCACATTCATCAAGAACTTCAGTGAGAAACTGGACAGTAGTTTGAGATGCCTATTCCCTTTTCCTTTACCACTCTGAACACTCCCAAATTTTGCATAACTCTGCTTCTTGCAGTGCAGGAAATGATAGACCATAGGATGATTTGTACTAGTTGGAAGGTTTTCTCTTCCCTCTTGGCAGGAGCCAGTACAACATCAAGAGCAGAAGCAAGATAACCTTCCTAGTTTTTGTGCTGATTACCTGGGAAAAGGCAGAGTGACAAGGAGAGCCCCTCTTTACTCAGTAGCTTTTACCTTAAAGGTGTTTGCTGAAGAGCTGGTCAGCAAGTTGTTTGCCAGAATAAAAAATATCTTCAATAAACATGTAGGATCAGTTTGTAACAGCCAAACATCGGCACCCCAACAAGGCATCTAGAAAATATCAGATCCTGCTTATTCAACCATGTTAATTTTCACTTCTGAATCCAAGGTCACTGCTTGCTTTTCCATCAAGGGTCATCACAGGATGGGACAACTCCTGCAGAAGTCAGGTGAAGGTTAGATCTCTACCTGTAAGCTGTAGTCAAACAGAAGTAGCATGACAGGAGCTATCTATAAATGTAGAGAGAGGATTTGGAACTTGCTGACTTTGAATTTATTTTCAGGACTGTTATGCTACACAAAGATAAGAGTTCAGGCTGTTCCTTTGTACACTTCTGGCTGTGCCAAAGGAAAAGTGCTGATTTAGCCTTCTACGTAAGGAGAGCATCTCTCAGTCTGGCCTAAGTGAGACCATGTCTAGAGATTTGGGCATTGTGACCTTCCCCCTCAAATCCTTATTTGAAGGCAGGAATATAATATACAGAAATATTTTAATTATATACTATTCTATCTTACAGCAAAGTTACTATATGTAGGTATTCTTACCTTATTTTCAACTGTTCCTCAAAGCAGTCAGTGGTAAAGTTCCTCTTAACCTTGTATTTTTTCTCAGACAGGAAGACCCGCAAAGATGAAGACACAGAATCAATGTTAGAACTTAAAGACAAAGTTAGTTTCTGGTAGGCCTTTTTGGGCCCAGGTTATTAACAATTTTGTAGAAAGTATAGAAGGGGAAGGAGTGGATGCATTACATAGATCTTGGGTGTTCAGCAAGGAGCTGGTGTTTCTCTCCCACTCTGCATTTAAAACAGTTTCTGAAGCAGGCTCCTTCTCTTATACCACATGTACACGTGTCTGACCTCCTGTTTGAGGATAGACGAGGGACCAAAGCCACCACGTGCCATATGTTTAAAAATCTCATCTTCTGTGAGCAGTCAATGGTTTCTGTGGTTCATACTTATGAGATAAAGAAGGGCAAAATGCATTATGTGTCCTTGGTAAACAGGGAAAGTAGAGAAGCCTGAGAATTTGTCTAAGTAGCATGTAATTTGAAAATCTTGATTTTACATCACCAAATGAAGCTAGTTTTGGGGTACTGTCAGCCTTGGGCAGAAAGGTGTGGGAGACATTCTAGCTTTTGAAAGAGTTCAAGAGGTGTTTATGTTTATTGAACATAAATATAAACACAGAAACATAAATATTGTTGTACTGAACCTATTATTCTATTTTTTTGCAGCAATATATTCTCTCTATACAGTATACATATCTATCCAACCATTTGTCCTTCTTACCTATCATATCAGATATTTCATTTTACAAAACTTTCATAAAACACCAAGTAATCGAGAGTCTGTATTTTATATTTTGGGGACAAGTAGAAACAAATACTGGAGCAAGTAGTATATTTTTAATGTTTTTATCTTACCTATCCATAATTAAAAACAGGAATTTTGCCCTCAGCCATGATTACATGTTCTCCTTATAATTAACTAGATATTTGTTATAGCTTTGAGACTAAAACTAAACTTGCTTATTGTTATTTTTTTGCTATTATTCATACCGTAGTTATATTCATCTTCTAAAGGGCATCCTCATTTGAGAACAATAAGTGTATATCTGAATATCAGACAACACAAATTGATTTTTGTTTATCTCTAAAAATGACAATAAAATCTATCATAATAAATGGCATATGTAGACTTGGTATTTTGAACTTTGGATGGTTGCATGATTTTAATCACCAACAAGATAACTTCAGAGTATTTTACAGTAATTAGAAACACTCACAATGAAAAAGGGGATTAAAACTAGTTATTTTTGAAAATAACCTTTCAGCAAGACAAGAAAGAGGGTACATAAGGTTTAAAAGATTTTTGCAGAAGAGAATTTATGAAAAAGAAAATTTATAAATTGCACTTTCTCGAATAATGGCTGCATATATTTAAAGAGTCTTTTTTTTTTTTCCAGCTGGAAAATAGAAGCAAAAGACAGCTGGAAATGCACAGAACATTAGGATTTAGCGAAAAAATACCTCTCAAGAGATGATTCACATCCTGTTCCTCCTGCAGCATCAGAGGAAGTGTGCCCACTCTTTTTTTAATTTTTTTTTTTTCAGACACAAGAAGCATATCCCAAACAAGTTGTGAAAGAGAGGAAAGATTTCAAGACCAAAATATCCTCTGGTTATACAGACAGAGTTCTAGTGTTTTAAGAAAGAAAAAGAGCAATTTTGCTCCAATAATGATAAATCTGCTTAATCTCAGTCACTGAGATTAAAATACAAGTGTGCCAAAATACTTGGTGCAATTTATTTTTACTTTGTCAGGCCAAATCCTGTTAGGGTAGAGATATTAAAAGTAGCCAAACTGAAAATCTACAGCTTCCTTGGGCGACCCCAGCATCGTGAATGGACAGTCATTGTGGGGAAAGAGAATATGAGTTCCCATGAAAGACATGTTGAGATAATTTCCAGCTTTCACAATGAAGCTGTCTCTATGAGAACTGGATGCACTGTGTGGGGTGACTTCTTAGAGCCAAATGGTGTTTCAACTTCTCAACCCTCTTAATAGTGTGAATTCTTGAGAAAACTATGTTTAGTTGTACATGTCTATCCACCTACCCTCAATAGTTTTGATGCTACTAGCTAATTTCATCCAAATTTCATAAAAGTGGATCTCTCAATCATAATAAATTATTTTGATCTTTATGAATGTAATGGGTAATAGAAACAACATATAATTTGCTGATCAAATTAAAACTTGTGAGTTTTTCTTTGTTTGTTAAGGTT
>JAWWMP010000081.1:10368420-10380819 GCA_035047865.1 Dendrocincla tyrannina | reverse complement strand
CATTTTCCTTTAATTTTGCTTTAATAAAAAGTTTAATATTTCAAATTATCAAGATTGTGGCTTATTGCCTATAACAATGAATATAGTTAGTGCCTTGCACAAAACAAAACTGGATTAATGTTTTTACTATACAAGAAGTCTCCAGCAAAAACAACAGAACGGTCAAACTCAGAATGAGCCGCTGGAGAATGCACATGTGTGAGAACTCCAGGAATATTGCTGATCAGTTTGCTTGCTTGTGTACTTCAGTTGTATTTGACATAAATACAACATGTTTGAAGTTTGAACTTTCATCTTGTTATGAATTTGCATGGATAGTTAACTGGGAAAACTGGATCTGCTTTAATTTTGTAATACCATCATCTTTACCTAAACTAAAAATTATATAGATATATAAAATTTATTTGTGCAGTTTCTATGAGGCAGGTAAGATCTTTTAAACTAGAGGTGAAGATCTCATAACCAGAGGTCTACTCTTTTTCTAGCTAAAACTACAGCATGTCATCCTGCTCCTATCCTCATGGTTCATGAGCTTTGCTTTTACCACATTACAGGATTTGTGTGCTGGCAGAACCAGCACACAAATGCCTACCTCACATGTAGCTGCTGAGAAACATGTATTTCTGATGTGATAATATGGTATCTATTGCAACAAGGTAAGGCATGGGATGGAGTTGTTGTAATGCACCACACTGTACACAGGTAAAATTTCCTGTTCCAGCAGGAGGGAGCTAGGAGTACTCCAAAGAGGACAACTCTTACGGAGTCTGATCAGTCCATTGCAGGGAGCTCCGGGAAGGTGCACCTCTAGGTGCCAGTGTCTGCCTCAGCAAGAGGTGCATATTACCTAGAATATGTGTACTGCAGGCAGTCATATGGTATGACTGTTATATTTGGACTGCTCAAAAACAAAACATTAACCATCCGTGGTATTCAGACCATAAGGGACAGTGCAGTTGCTTCTTTTTTTTCTTTCCAGAAAAAAAGGCAATGTGTTCCAGTATCCTGCACCCAACAGTATCCAAAAACAAATGCTGAGAGAGGAATATGAAAATGAGACAGCCAGATTTCACCAGTATTTTCAACTATTTTCCACTAACCTGTGCCTCAGGGATATCCTGAGTGAGTACTCTGCATGGTAATATTAACCTCATCTCTCCTCAGAGGTCTGTAGCTGAGGTATCTACCGTGAGTTTTCTTTGCACTGCACCGTTCTCCTGACCTACTTCAGACTTTTTTTTTAGGATGAGATGAATTGAGCTCTCACTGGCCTATTTCTCTCCATCATTTGTGAAGGGCATTCATATAATTGGCTCAGATGTCACTTGCTAAGGTACCACATTCCATTGTGCTTAATAACTCTATGGTTATAAGGTTATGTCTTTCTCAATACCGGCAAAACTGTAGTTTCCACAATTTCCATAGCAAAAAAATTTCACAGTTTAATAAAAGACTGTGTAATAAGGGACTTCCTTTTACTTGTTTATCAGTTTGCCTCAGGTAGAGGAGCACAGGAAGAAAATGAGATAATAAATGATTATGATTTCAGCATACCAATAATCAGCTCATCAAGGATTTCAGTCATTCTAGGGAAAAAAAAAAAAAGTTGGAAGTTTCTTGTAATAAGGCAATGACATATAAACTGAAGAGCCATAGGAAAGATTAAACTGAAAGATAAATGCTAATTATCAATGCTATTTCTACTCTCTACATTACTAATTATTATCATGCAACAACTTAATAATTTCTACCTAAGCCGAAAGGCTGCTTCAAGGATTTCATCCTTAAATGATAGTTTGTTTTTTTTTTTAAATCTTAACCAGTAGGTTTCTTCTTTCTTGTCCTTTCTTTACTTATTTACAGAAGTAAAAAATAATATTTTACTACCTTTACAAACTCATAAACAGGTATACAAAGTAAACAGTAAGCTAAAAGAAGAGAAAGTGCCAGAAAAATAGAACGAATATGACCAGTAGGTTTTCGCATCATCTTTATTAGGTAACCATACCACATATTTGAATGGCTGTATAAAAAAGGATGAAATATTGGAAGAGTTTAAGTATTGTAAATAAATATGGACAGGTTGCACCATAGTGAGGGAGCCATTTAAAACCTAGTATGTGAGGAGCTGAAATTCAGATTTAGAAGAACTAACCTCCTTGTGTTTATTTTTTACCTCTGCATGGAAGAAGGAGATGTTACTGCACTGTTTTATTTCTTCTCACATGTTCTATTTTATGATTTATTTAGTTTGAATGTGGTAGTTGTCATATTGACCTACATGATTTCGCAGTTTTTTGAGACATGGGCTGTTGCTGCCTAAACTCAGATCGATATGGACTCAGGCCCATGGCACAGCTGATTTTATAAAAAAAAAAAATTCATTTCAAATTCAACAAATTTTGTAATATTTTGCACTGAAAATATGAATCAGTTTTTATTATAACTACATAGTTTGTATCCATTGGAGTCATAATAGGCTAATTTGTTTACTAGCCACACAGAATGTAGAGTGATAATAATCTTCTTTTGTGACACACTGCCAAATCTGTCATTTACATTAAACATTAACTACAAAAAAAAAAAAAAAAAAAAAAATCTTCTTTTCTTTTGCTGTTTGGAGTAGCTTTCACATCTCATGCTTAACATGTGTCTTCTTTAACCAGCTTGCCATCTGTCAGGTCTATCACAAGTGCTCACCCACTTCACTGCAGCACTAGAATCAGCTGGGATAAATAACAACTGTTAGGGGACAATGGGAATTGCCTGTATGGTTTGTTCTTTGGTTTGTTCTTTAACATTTTCGTATCTGACAACAAGTTCCTAGGCTTGTTGATAGTATACCTGCAAGGAAATGCCTACAAGCCAAGCTTTCAAGGAGGTGGTGTAGACTCTTTGGAGAAGGATTGCTGAGCCCAGAGAACGTCTCCCCTAAATATATCAAGAGCCACCTTAAATCTTACTATGTTTCCAGCATTTCAATGAGGTTTTTCCAAGCCCTCTTGACTTTGCAATAGCAAAGCTTCACATTTTCAGACTAATATTAAAATCAGCCAATTAACAACCATTAGTTCTTCTGCTACACTCTCTGTTACCTTAAATCCTCACATCTCCTCAGAGAATTCTAATTTTTTTTTGCTTTCTGTTTTCTCTTCCTGTTAAATCAGTGCCTTCTGATCCAGGAGAAGACTGTCCCTGATAAACACACTGAACTTATTTCTGTAAATACAAAACGTATCTGAAAATCATTGAATGTACCGGACAGATGGTTCTGCAGTGGTGATGCACTGATAAACAGTGATGGGTCCCATTCCTGCCTAAAAGTGCAGACTCAGGTTGCAATTACAACACAGATTTAACTGTGCAGTGTCTCAATTCCTTGATTCAGTTGCTGACTAGACATAGATGATTGGTGTCATCTGAGATGCCTGAGGGAGATGAGGATGGGAGTTATTGTCGCAGATTTCTGTAGCGTGACATCTGATGAAATGCATGAGGGCACCTCACATGGCACCAGACAGCTACAATGTCCTAGTCAGCACAAACAGAGCCTAGACAGTTATTCAGTAAGCAGATAAAAGCACATACTTTAGGATAAGCTAATTGCCTTTTAAGCTGTATGGCTTGATCTCCATATACAAGCTTACAGACAGATGCCTAATCTTAAGCAGAAAGCTTCTTCTAATACTTCTAATTCAATGTGACTCTCTGGGATTTGGACCAACCTCTATGTGCTACCAAAAGTCAAACAGGTGAGAAATTTATAAGCTTAGCCCTATTTTCTTAATCATGTATCTACACTGAACTTTACTAATTGTAAATGAGTTTTCTGATTTTAAGCTTAATTACACTGTTTTTTCAAGAGAGGGTACTTTCCCCTTTTGAAGGTCTTAGAAAGGCCATAGTGACATAAGCAAACATCCTAAGGGATGAAAGCAAGGTAGGAAGTTTCACCTTTTCTACAATTGCCTCCAACCCAAGATGCCATGTGTGTTTCCAAGAAACTGTGACAGCAGACATATATGGAATGGGTGAAGACCAATGGTTCTGTAACCAAATAAGTTTAAATTGTGCTTGGAGACATGTGGAAAGCAGAATAGAAGTTCAACAGGTAAGAGGAACATATCTGAGAAATGCAGGGTGGAGGACAGGAAGGAATTTGATAATGTGTTGGAATGAGAAGGGTATCAGCATATTATGGGTAATTTGGGAATGTCATTTAAAAGATAACATTTTTTCAACTTTTTTTTCTCATCCATTTTCAGCAGTAATTTTAACTCAAAATTAACCACCATAATCTGAGTTACATAACTCAAGGTAGAATCTTAACAAAGAATAATACTTTTAATTTCTCACATGGCTTCAAGAGCATGGTTAGGTTTATAGAAGTTTTAGTTAGATAATAGTAAGAATAGACATTTATTTCTTACCTTCTTTAATGAATTTAAATACTAAAACTTAGTGGTCTCCAGTTGATTGTAATCTCCTTGAGGACTTGTACTCTCCATACTCTGTGTACTCACCTACTCCCTCCCACACTCATCAATGCAATGTTCAGAATGTAAGTTTTTGGTTAATGTTTTATGGTATTGTTTAGACATTTATCTCACAAATGAACAAGCTGCTCCAGATCTGATTACCAGCATCTACATTCTTCTCTCTACAGCTATTCATACCTCTTTTCTAATGCATATAGTAATGTAAGTCTGTAATAAAACCTGAGATGCTGCATATTTATTTCTATTTTTCATGGTTTATTATCCTGACATTTCAAAGTGCTCTGCTTATACTTTAATAAGTGTTGTTTGATAGGGAAATCAATTTTTTACATAAGAAATTGCTTCAATTAAATGTCAAAATAGACATAAAAATTATTTTTAAAGCCATCTATGCTTCTTCTAAATAACCTGTGCAGAGGCTGACTCCGGAAGGAAAGTCCTGCTCAGCATCTCCTCCTTATATTTGAATGTTACTTCATAACATGGATCTTCACTGCAGTATTTCAGAATATACTGTATGTTAAATTTGATTTGCAAGAGCTTCAAATTACTGATACTTTTTTCCCCCAGGGTCAAAAGATACTTAAATACATAATAGATTGTGTAAAATCAAGTCTTGTAGGGTGCCTTCTGTAAATATAAATGGTTTATCTATTCCTTTTTTCCCTTCTCTTTTGTAACACCACTCTTTTTCCCCTACATTCCCTGTGATCTATTCACATATAAACTGTCTCACAGTATAGCCACCCTAAATATTTACCTATGTAATCTTGTTCATTCTGTGTCTTTGTTTTATTCTGCATATTTGAACTATTCATATAATTATTCCTGCTACTAAAATAGGTCTCCTTTTACCATATTTCTATTTCCTATCAAATTTCTTTGATCTTCTTTATTTTCATACATCTCTTTCCTGCATTTATATCCTCTGGCTTATATTCCTTTCGTTGATTTCTTTCCCCTGAAGCTTATTCCCAGGATTTTTCTCCTTTTCAAGCTCCTTTGTTCTTATTCACTGCTAATCCTCTGATTTCCTGCTTACACTCACCACCATATATTCTTCAGTCCCTTGCTGTTTTACCACATCCCCTTCAGCAGACTTATAATGCAATTTTAAGTGAAACTAAGAAACCTTAATACTACTATGATCCTTCTTGGATTTAGGCTTGGGAAGGAACTAGAAGCAAGATGGGAAGGGAAAATAAGGTAGGGAGGAATGGAAGAGGAACAGCTGAGAAGAGACAGAAATGCAAACTTGACAGCACTTCACAGGCTGTTTATTTCCCAAAGACTGTCCGCTCAGCTGGGTGGCAGAGCAGTGTGAGCCACCAGATGTGCAATTTTAACACTGGTGTCAGCAAGAGCTGTTCATGCAGCTTTTGGCCACCAAATGAAGTGGGACACCATTGCTTTTCTCTGCAGCCGGGATGCACCTTGGCAACTCATCAATTCAAGGAACTAGGAAACAGAGCAAGATAAGCAAACAAAGAGTAGAACTATCTTTTGTGAGGACAAGAATATAGACCGAAAATCCACCACATGGTAGTAGAAAGGTGGTTGTCTGGCTTGTTTAAGGGAAGCCATGTACTTATTGACAAGTAAAGACAGGTTTCTACTGCAATGAATTGAACTCTGACAGCAGAGACACCTTAACTAAGTCCAGCACTTCTTCTGCAGTGCCCTAACCCCACACATAGCCACAAAGACTCAATTTTCCATGGTTGTCGACTCAAGTATCCCCTACTTGTGTTCTTAAACATGCATGGCATTGATTTGCAGATTTTCATGTCTGAGTTTCTGGAGATTTAGTGTGCACAAGTGGTATGGACATTTTCAAGGATCCATAGTATGAAAAGTAAGTTTTTTTGTTGAATAAAATGCTGTTCAGGAAGTTGGTTTCACTGAAAATAAAGTGTATAGCAAAAAAAGAAGAATATATTAATTTTTTTTAAGCTAGTAAGTAGCATAGATGAGAATGGGGCTCAGAAAGGGACTTAACCCCTGTGCAAACACTTCTAAGATTTGGGTATTACATTTATTTAGCAAAATTCAGACAAAATGATTATTCACCTGTTATTCCTTTCAAAAAATTGTCCTGCTGTGTTATATGTGACACAACTAACAAAACATTACAGTGTGTTCCAATGAATCCAAATATATGCAATTTTCTCCAAAGTGTGATTAAAGAAATGATTGGAGGACAAATGGAACAGCTTTTACTGGGACAGCTAACAATGAGACACATTGCTTTCTTATTATCTGCTATTAGCTTTGGCTTTCAGTAGGAGAAAAGTACATTTTAAAAACCATTCATTGTCCTATTTTAATAAGTCCTGAAACATGCCAGTTGGTAAGAAAGTTGACTATTTGTTTTATTTCACTTAGTATTTTCACAAAAATATGGAGCCTGTGGAAAGCTGCTCCAAAGGATGTGTTTAAAGGGTCAGCTGAGGAGAAATCTCTACTTATTCCACCGACTAGCAGAGACATTAGGAATACATAGAGCTGGAGTTAATGCTCTAATTTCAGGCTTGAAAACTGGGTTCTGCTTTTGACATTAGAGTAGAACTCTCATAAAATCTTTGGCAAGTCTTACACAACTTTAAAAGCCTTGGCAGCTAGGTGCTTGCTTACTTAGTAGTTTGGGTTTTTGTTTCTTTCTACTTAATTTTCCAGTGTCCATTTAAAATGAGTTCATCATTGTGCTGAGGGCACTATTGCCCCAGCTAATGCTGGGCACTGCAGATTAGGTGCCCAGTTTCCCCTATGGCAGTGTATCTTATATTTTAAGGCAAGCAGCAAACTATTACCATTTCCAGATGGCATGTAAGGGTATCTTTTTCTTCCTTGAATATACAAACCTAAGCCTGCTTGGATGAGGTCACGAGGAATGAAGAAATTCTGTCTCTTAAAGAAGGAAGCCTCTGTTGAGCAGCTGCCCTGAACTTCTGCTGAACTTGGACCTTGAGGAGGGAACCTCTGTCTCCCTGGTCTTCCACAAGAGGTTATGTCTCCCAGCTCTGGGTTGACCCAACCTTACACCATTCAAAATGTACCAGCGTGTGGCACCACACACCAGAGATCATCTATCCCTGCTCTAGATACTATCATAACACAAATAATGAGAAATGTGCTGTGTAAGCTGTGATGTGATGTGATCCCTCTCTGGAGTGCTAAAAGCCTTTTGCTTCTCCACATTATTCTTTGGCGGTGAGGATGCCCACAGTACTATTCTAGACAATTGGCTTTCAATTTCACTCCTCTTTTGTGAGGACACTGAGTTGTTTCTTTCTGCTTTCAAAACTCAGCTTTCTATTTTTCCTTCCACTTATTGACTGTAGAGGACTTTTTGCTTAACTGAAAGCTTTTGTAGCTGACTGAGTAAAGCTCTGTATTTGTGACAGGCCTGGAGGGTTAAGAACATTTTCCTCAGGGAAGAACTTAATAGTATTTCCTACCACAAGAGAACTTGAAATCTTCTTTAGGAAATTAGAACAATTTATTTTGTGGCACTGCAAAATGTGTTGTCTGAGATGAGTCAAGAGCCACAATAAAGAACCATTTGCCTCCACCTAAAATTCCAGCCCTTCTTCTGGAAAACAAATCAATCCTATCATTCCCCTGACTTGTTAAGGGAGCCTACCCTCAGTCTCCATCAGCTTCTTCTGAGCCTCTGATTAGAACGTTTTTAGCCATTGTTTGGTGTTTCCCTACAGCTTTTAGTATAATACATAGTATGCAGACTCCCCACAGAAATCCAGAGGGCTTTAACAAAGTGCTACTGGAAGAATAAGAAAGATGTAGGTCTAAAAGCTATTGATGATCAAGAACTTCTTTAGGAAGAGTCTACAGCAGATAGCAATTGCCTTCTAGACAGGATTAGGAAAGAAGGATTACTGATGCGTGAGGTTACAAGGAAGGAAGCATCTTTGGGTTTACAGCCGCTAATTTCACTACTCTGCACCTATGGCCAAGTCCACACCCCCCTACATTGGAGATTTGAATTTTCTCAAATTCTCTCACTATTTTCTTGAGTTAGAGATCCCTAAGAAAATCAGAAATAAAATGTAGACTGGAAAATATCCACATTCCTGTACAGGTCAAACTCATTGCCCAACTCCTGGGTCAGAAATGATATTTTCTATGTAGCTGGTTCACTACTACTTATCTTGCCATTTCTCTGCCTACTGATCATTTTTAAAGCTGCCTCCTTTTTGTTGAAATAGCCAGCAGTGGTAGAGCCACTGGGCTTTGATTTCCTCTTGCAGAGAAGGCTCAGGTCTCAGTTGCCACCTTTGATGTTTCCTGTACTACTAATGACTACCGTGGAGCTCCTCTCTGTGGGAGCTATGACACACAGAGCCATTTCACTACTGCTGTGAGACACATTTAGTAGAGTTCCTTGAGCGTTATGTGTAACACTAAAAGAGTAGGCCCAGAAAAAGCAAGGCACATAATTCTATACAGATTTCAGAAAACATTTTCTATTAACCTGTGTAAAAAAATGTATCTGAAAAAAGCCACTGGTTTAAAGAGGGAAAGTGGCAGGAGCCATTTAATGTACCAGTTTACTACCAAGAGAGCCAGTAATTATTGCAGAACTATTCTCTAAGACTCATACATAAATTAAAACTAATAAAGACACCTATTATAACATCTAATCCAGATTCATATTCCCAAGAATCAGTTATAATAGTATGTCTGAAACATTCCCTTTTTATATCAATAATCTCAATAGTTATGATTTTTTAATAATCTATTGTTGATAAAAATTTACAAGAGTATTATGACAAAAAAACAAAAACTCCAGGTTGGAACACATATATTTTTAAATGCATGACAAGGCCAAAAGTTTTACTTCCTGACAAAACCTTCACTATCACTGAAATCCTTTTTTAATATCAGAATAGCACTAGAGATGCTGAATAGTCACAAAGCAGCAAGAACTAGACGTTCCTTTCACAACCTTTTGGAGCTGGATTTAGGTGCCTGACTGTAGACACATGTGGAAGCTTTAACCATCACTTCAAACTGACTATTTTATCATCTCTCTTGGATACTGTAGACCATGTGGTTCTGCTGACACATCATGAGAATGTTCTTGAAATAGATAGATATACTCTTAAATCATTATTTTCCTTCCATTCCATATGGTCTAGGTGCCCTTGACATAATTTAAAAATACAGTTCAGCAGCACAGTTTAAGATAAACCACTACCAATAAGCCAAGCAATTTAAAGTCTCATATCCCCTTCACCTTCTAACAAATCCCCCCCCAACTTACCATTCTTCTTAACCTTCCTTGAGGAAAAAGTAAAATGAAAAAATGAACTCAGCAATGCACCTTAAAAAATCATTTGAAATTATACTGTCATTCAGTAGTAAAGAGTTGGCTGAGATATTGGATCTATAACTTCACTGTATTATAGAAAACAAGTTGCAGACACTATAATCTTTCAAATGCAGATGATGAATTAAATATATAATTTTGGATAAGTACACCGTGATACAATTGTTGTCTGTTCCTTCTGCCTCACATTTCCCCCCCACAATTTCCTCTGCAATGGGCCTATATATAGCATTTCTTAAATCCCAGAATCATTCCCATTGAAGTTCTCTAGGAGGCTACTTTGTCATTTTTTAAAATCTTCAGGTTTTCGTGAATTGTGTCCTTATTAAAAGTCACTTGAGCGGTTAAGAGTCTGTTCACACATCGGGCTCAAATCAAGCCCTTCATGGGAAGTTACACACTGCAGTGCCTGCATCCTCCCGACAGCAGCTTTATATCACTGTTTCAAATGATCCAGCCACAGCAGTCAATCTGTTAGCATTTTACACTTACTTTTCCTAGGTGCAAACAGCGAAGAATTGGGCCTTCCATCACTTCCAGTTTTTATAAGGCTTCAGCAAAGCGGGCAACATTTTGCCCCTTGTTTCACCCCTGAAACTACATCCCTGCCACAGGTTCACAGCAGCGTAACTGAGCACAGCACCTGGCAGAGAGCCCAGAATTTGACCCAGCGGGTTTATGGTGTATGGAGATGATATTAACACACATCATGAGCCAAATCTGCACTCTGGCTGCTCACTAAAAATTCTACCACCTCCATCATTGTATTTAACCTCTTATATTAACAAGAAAGCAGGCCAGACTGATCATAAGTTAGCACAGAAAGTTTACTATTTATCAGCCAAAACCATTTGCATTTTGTAACCTTTTTTTACTATGAATAACCTTTTGAGTAACAGGAACTTAACAGTGACAGGTGGATTAGCAACATTTCACTACACATCTACAGTATTTATTAAATTTACCATTTGATTGCAGATGCACTTGGAAAATATAATCACAGAGTGAAATTTTCACTTCAAATCAATACAAGGAGTTTACTTAAGTATAGTAAACATCTTAGTAAACAACTGGTTTTCACTGTCATGACCAACGTTTTATTTTATTTTATTTTTGCATAGAAATCTTTGTGAACTAATCTTTTTTCCTCACATGAAAGATTAAAATAAAATAAGGCAAAATTTTAACAAAAATAGCAAATGCATTTTATTCAATTCAAAAGAAAATATTTAATATCTTTTTTGGACTTTTTAGCTGTTTCTGTCATAAAGTCTGAGCATTTTAATAAAGAACATCAAGATCTTTTGAGACATGGAAGGATTTCAGGCAATGTAAAAGATGAAAAACATAATTCATTTGATGAGTGGTCAGCATGCAGTGGCAGAACGGTCACAATTCATTTTCTTGCCTGTATTCAGCTAGTTCTAATTACCCAGAAGGTATAATAGTAAATGAAGTGAAACAAACGTACCATACATTGAATTGATCCCTGACTTTATCTATACTACCCTGCCAAGCCCCTCACTGCTATTCCTTCAGCCATGTTACAGTGTATGACTAACAGCTGAACACAACAGCACTACTGCTGGGCTAAATTAACATCAATTAGCATTTAAATTGCATGTTTAAATGAGTGCATTAATGGGTGCATGCAATTTATAACTCTCTCCCCTTCACTTCCAGCCTTATCTAGTGCTAGAGATTTGTCAGACAGCTGGTATCAATCTGCCTAATCTCAGACTTAGAATGACTACTCGTCTGCATACATTTAGCTGGCATGCACTGATTAAAGGAAAATTCTTATAGGTTGGCTTTAAATTTACAATGTAGTGTGACACACACCTTATCATCTGCATCTGATTTTACAGCTAGCTTTCAGGGGCCAAATACTACCTGATTTACAACCACTTCCCAGTGCCTTCAGATATGCTGTACTTCATGCAATGCTGGACCAAATCTGGCCCTGTGTTTCACTGTCTATCCATACAAACATCAATAAATTATTGCCTGTGTCATGACATCCCTCCCTTTCCACGAGGTGAAGCTCTGAATATCAAACCATGGTTCGTCAAGGATGGTAAGAATAAAGAACAAGTGAAGATTGTCTGCCACTAATTGCTAGTGCCACGAATGAGTCCATTCCGCATACCAAAAGTTTTAGTGAGGGATATTCTGGAGGCTTAAATTCTACAGAGTTTCTGTTCCCTGAAATAAATTTGCAATATCACCATATTATGAGAAATATCTAGTGTAATTTATGGCATCTATTATTATTATTAACAGTAGTGATAGTATTTTAATTTATTAATATATTAAGGAGACAAGGAATCCATATGACCTCAGTTAATGAGACAAAATAGCTGTTGAGGTAAAATAAAGATCACTTCAAAAGCTTTTTCTGTTTCTTTCTGTCAGATCTGACACTGAGGCCAAAACCACATCAACTTCACCATAAAGACTATGATCTTGGGAGCTTAACTGGAGGCTCATCTTCAGTGCATGTATGCCACATATAGCCCCACACAGCTCAGGCAGCACACCAAGCCTGCT
>JAWWMP010000081.1:10323744-10368414 GCA_035047865.1 Dendrocincla tyrannina | reverse complement strand
TGTCCATGTGCTCAGGATTCCCTGAGACAGACTAAAGGGTGTCTGTAGGATTTCTGCAAGGTAACTCTGGGAATCAAAGGCTACATAGAACAAAATAGGATACCTCCAAGCAAATGCTATCAGTAGTAGATATAAGGGTCAATTGCATAGATATGGATCCAGCTCTGGACCACACCAATACTAAAATTGTACTAAAATTGTTACTAAAAATGTAACACCAACACAAATATCTGAATCAGAAAAAAATTCCCAAAGCATTAAATTATGCAGAATAAAAAATAAAGCATCAGAGACAGTAAAGGCATTTCACACAAATTCTATGGGAATCATCTAAACTAAAATTACTTGGGAAACACCATTTAGCACAAGAAATTTGCAGAGGGCAGAGACTTGTATCACAGCAGCAGTTGCAAATGTGTGATAATTTCATTTTTTTTCTGATGTCTGTCCTCAAAGATGTTGTGCTATTCTTTAAATATTTCATGTCTAGGCACTGTCCTGAGCATTATTATTTATGCAGTAGATGAAAGCTCCTAAATTTTTGCTTGAATAACATACTACTATGGCAAACCGACTCATCAAGGTTAACCATTCTTCTTGCTTACTACTTTCAAAAATTACATCCTCAAGAGGAATTGCACAACTAAGTCAGATAGTGTGGGCAAATTTAATTAAGTAAATGTCAGAGTCTACAGTTGTTACAGATGACAAAAAGAGAAAAAAAGAGATAGGGCATAACCTTGAGGTACTTGTTATTGCTGCCAAACGCTTTAAAGGATTGTTCACCTGGACATGAAGCTTTCAGTCTGTGGCACTATTAATATATGTGTGTATCACAGCATGTCCCTCAAAATAAATTCCAATGCGATGTTTCTTACTCGCATTGAAGAAAGCCCAGGGTGTAAGGGAATAAAACACAAAGGCCTCTGCCAGAGTAGCTCTGACATCCACACACTCGTTAGACAGGAGTGATCTGGACCCAGTGCTGCTCTTTAATTGCAACCACAGCAGGCAAGTCCAAGATTTCCCAGCTCAGGCTTATGCTGGCAAATGGCCAGTGACCTTGGGCTGACACATGTTTGTGTCAAATGGTGCATCTGAAGCTATGCTCTGCTTTACCATCTGAGCAGGGCTGCTAGAAGGCAGGCACTGAGTTGCTAGGTCCTGGCTGCCCCAGATGAGAGTAGCTCGGCAGGGGACACCAGGCATTGGCTGGAAGATCTTTTTTAATATCACAGCCTATGCTCACTTTGCAAACATAGCTATTTGCTCTAAATACTGAACACTGTTCCATCTATGCTAGTTTGGGGAGAGAAAATACAATATTTGTCCAGATTTTTTTTAAATCCCAAAACAGTGATTAAAAATCTGCCACTGATTGAGGTCTAATATTCTGCTGTTCTTCTCTGCCGGTGAAAGCTCAACAGATGAACATCAGGTTTAGATCCTTGATTTTGAAGAGACAAAGGAGACAACTAACTTCAGGCTTTCCCAGTTTCAACAAGAAGGGCCCCTCCTGGGAGCCCTTGGTGCCCATCCACTGCTATCCCATGGAAAGGGATAGCACAACTCTAGAACTTGTTTTTCTTCAGCAATGCACACCCAGGATTTGCAAAGCTTACGCAGGACTGCCAGAGAAAAGAATAAAACCTACTGTCCCCATGACATCATTAAAAGGCATTTAGCTGAAATGACCCAGTGATTTGGCATTGTGAAGAGGAAACTTCTATGCATTTCCCAATGAACTTGTTACAGTGCACCCATATTCATTTAAAACTGGCCTGGAAGTGGCAGAAGGAAGGAGCAGGAGGATTAAGAGTTAATTAAGTTTCAGAAGCAGAATAAGAAATGAATAGAGAAATAAACCTCTAACAGAACCTCTAAAAAGATATGCAATAAACTAACCAGCTCAAAATAAACCCAAGATTCAGATAGAGAAAGGAAGAGGAAATTAGATGCAATGGCTTATAGGGATAATTCTACCCTAGAAAAATAATTTTAATGCTTATAAATGACTCTAATATATCAATTCTCTAGTTTGAGCTATCATAAGTAAATACAAAAATACCTTCAGACTATTTGTTTTTGGAACCACAACATAAAACAGTTTGGTTTTAAGAGGATACTAGATATTTATAGAATAATATATGATTACAAGATCGTTATTATTAAGGTTTAGCAGACAATTCTCTATATTTGATATTCCAGTAAGATGCAGTGAGGTGGAGGGCTTTTTATTATTATTTATGAAGACTCCATAGACCCCATCTCTCAGCATGTGTGGGGAATATAGTTGTTATTCCTAGGTAGAAACAATCTTCAGAATTTTCCAGACAGCCTCACAGTGAGAGAAATTTTCCCATAATATAATCACTGTTGGGAAATTGCCCTTTCTAGACATCCTTTCTTAGGTCCTGTTCTGATAGAAATGAGCTAAAATAAAAGCACAAGAAGTGAATACGCACAAAGAGAATTTGTTGTTTGATTCACATTCCCCAAAGAGTGTTAATGCCTTCGGAGATGTCAAATCATAAAGGATATACTGCGCAGAAGCACTGCGTGAAAGAAGAGATGAACATTATTAGAATTCCGAAATAATTAAATAACGTTGTTGGCTGGTACAAGTGACACTGATTTACACCAGCTTAGGGTCTCTCATTGCTGATGATTTGATATATATCTTGAAACACACTGGTCAAGCAGCCTTTTCAAACAACTGCTTTATACACATACGTTGCTTGAAGTACTGAGTTCTCATATACTTGACCTATGAGATATCTGAAAACCTTTTATTCCTGAGAAACGGGGGCTATCTATTAATGAGGGGAAATCAAGGAGAGGTTTACTGCAGAACGTGCCTCTTCTGCCTTGTAATGTTTCTTCTCTCCAGCAGCCTCACTGCTGCCCTGATCACTGCTCTTCCCTTCACACCCCACCAAGAAAGACAGAAATGAAGAAGCAAGGGAGGACCACTACCTACCCCCATCTGCCTCTCCTGGGTATAAAGCATACTGCTGCATCTGAGGGAGGGTACTAGAAGCAGTAGACCCTAGAAACATGTGGGTTTATGTTTAGTACTACACAAAAGTAAAGTCATTTGCTAGTGTTACTTTCCTTTTTTTCAAATATTCCTAAAGATAATTATAAAGTATTAAAAGATTGTTCCTGCTCAGAAACCATATTGTTTGCTGTCAGGCTGCGGTGGCAATCATCATACAATGACGAGATGCCAGAGGCAGTATTGCAGAACTGGTGTGCAGGGAAATACCTTTTCCCAGTTCACAAGATGGTTATGATCACAATGCAGCCTGAGCACACAGCAGGGGTCCTGAGTGTGCAGCGAGAAGGCTGCATATGCCCCAGCAAGAAGACACTCCCAATAGCGCCCCCTGCACCCCAACCAGCTGATGCAGAGAGCCTTAGTCTGTGCTATTAAATGTGGAAGTGCATCCAGACTGTCCAGTGGAAACGGACCCAGAATTAGTTTGGGAGAATGGTCATTAGGCTGCACAAAAATAATACCAACACCATACTAGAGTTTAACATAGACAGTCAGTTCCAGGCATCCAGGAGCATCACATGGTACTTTGTAATTTACCTCTGAAGCCATGATCCTGTTCCCTGTGGCACCCATTCAAGTGACCCTTGTGCACACACCATTGCTGTGTACCACTGATGCTGTGTCCAAGCAGACATGTTTTGAGAAGGTTTCTTTGGAAAAGATTTTCTTGGAAAAGGTTTTCCCAGTCAAAACTGTTCCTGCAGGGATTACAGCGCAGCAGGGTTAACCTACTGTCAGCTTGCTGGGAATGCAGGTGAGGAGACAGCACACTGCTTGGTGGACACCCGATCAGCTGGGGGTAATCAAAGGGAAGACGCCACTGGAAGTCACTTAGCAAATCCAGGCACAGCTACGGTTCGATGAACATTTCCAGTGAGGGATGCACCCATACTCTCCAAGAGTATAAAAGAAAATATATTCTGACTGCCTGCCAATAACCCTTCCTTCCAGCCATGCTGGGTTAGGGGGTAAGCCTGGTAGCATTGTAGGTGGATTTTAAGACTACATGCTGATTGTAGCAATAGTCAATTAGGGCAGAACCTCAAGTCTGAAAGGGCTGAGTACTGAGCAACTTCATTACCCACAAAGTCATATAAAATATAATAGACAATTAACCTGCAGTCACTGGTAGGCACTGGCAAGCATTAAGCAGTCTCACACACACTGTTCATCCTCTTTTAATGTAAAAAATAAGAAGCAAACCATTAAAACAAGACATACATTTTGCATTTAACATGAAAAATCAGCCTTCATTGAACTCAGATAAGGCAATCTCATTTCCTACAATGGTTCTCTGTACAAATGCAAGATCACTCACTACTGTGTCCTGAATCCCCAAAGTATAATATTAATAAGAAAAAATTCCTCTTACTGCATATAGGAAAGGAAGGAGGGAAGGGAAGGGGAGGGAAGGGAAGGGAAAGGGAGGGGAGGGGAGGGGAGGGAAGGGGAAGGGGAAGGGGAAGGGGAAGGGGAAGGGGAAGGGGAAGGAGGAAGGGAAGTGAAGAGGGAAGGAAAGGAAGGAAAGGAAGGAAGGGGGTTTTGATAGTTCAAACACAAGAAACTCTAGTTAGAGTTATTTTATTCATTCAGACAGACTTTGCTTCCATAAATATTTTTCTATTAACTCAAGTACTTAAAACAAAAAAGTTTCATTTCTTTTTTATGCACCTCTGCTGTTGGAATTAACCCTTCAAGAAGCAAATAGAGTGATGGATATTCCTGCATGCACTCAAAGACAATTGTGCTACTTACACCTTTAGATCAGCTCCAAATCAAATTGTAGCAGGTAAGCAATTGCTCACTCCTAAGTGCTTATGGGGTTCTGATCTTTAGATCTTGTGAGAGTGCTAAAGACATCACTTTTGGTTCACTAGTAAGAGCTATGTCAAATTATTTTGTAACAATTTGAGTTCTTGTATATCTATTATTTACCACTTCAGTGATTGAAAACACAGTGGAAATTTTTTGTGGTTTTTGCTGCTGAACTGAGCTAGATTGGCTGGAGAAGGGACAAAAGAGAATGGTGTGAGCAAACAGTGTCACCATACTAGCTAAATGAGACTGCTGATTATTTTTGTGTTGGGCAAGTCTGCCACAACAGCATTACTCTTAGTGAGCTTTGGAATGTTCGTATGTGCCACTTCAATTATTTTTCACTCTCTATCCTTCTCCTATATATTAGTCCTTTTTCTATATGTTCCTTCTCTTTTTGTGATTTCTTTAAGGCTTTCAAAGGACAAGTAATACATTGACAAAAGTAAAAACTTGAGTCCTTGAGTCCTTTCCTGGTTTCCATTTTCCCGAAAGAACAGTGTGAGATGACTGTAGCTGTGAAAGTTAGAGATGGGGTTGGATTGTGCAGTTCTCTCAGCCTCTGCCCAGTACAAGATTTTCCTTCACTGTAGCCCGGGTAATTTTTAGATATCTCAAAAGATGGAGTTTCCCCTTCACTTCTGCCATAGCCTCATCTTCTGAACTGAAAGGATGTTATCTCAAAAAGCTGGCCAGAGTCTTAACCTGACTTTTCATGGAATATAACCACCTATCCATTACAGCTGTGCATAACCTCAGGGTAGTCTGAGAGCAATCAGTGACTATTACATATAAATACCACTTTGTTAGAAGTGGTGCATGTGCTGTTAAAGTACATAATTGGTGCCCTGCAATGTCCTTACCTTGTACCTAGATATATTCCTGGATGTGCTGCAATGAGGCTCTTCAGGAGGTATTCACACCATCTAACTTCAGCTGGCCTGTACTGCCAATGGCAAAAGGTAGCCCCCTAACTCAAGTGCTTCAGGTTGCTCTCTGGAGATGGCTACTCTTTCCATTAATTCTGTAAGGTGTTTAGGTAGTTCATTATTTCCATACCTCAATTAAATGCCTAAAGTTTGAAGACGTGAATACCTTACTTTGTGACTTTACCATCTTAGAGTTCTTCTGGCTATGCTATATATAATATTACTCAACAAATTTGGGCTTACAAGATGGTAATTTTACCAGGTTTTCTTCCTTTCTTCTCAGACTTGCTTGCCTAAATTGTACTTATATAGCAAAGGGATGGCACTTATTTCTTGTGATCAGAATTGCCCTTCCCTATTGCCTTATCTCTGTTCTTCATACTTCTGCAGTATTTCTCAGCCTATAGTAATTATTTCTATTTCCACTCAGTCTGATGTTTGTGCAATTTGCATAACTACTTCATTCCCAACCTGAAATCAACAATGTTATGATCTATGATATTTGAGGAAAGTCAAAAGACAAATATTTCTTAACCTGCCAGAAGATTAATATTCTGTCTCAATAAGAATATCATATATCATAAAATACATTTTTCCTCCAGATCATGTAATTGTAATAAGAAGGCAATATTCCATGCTTAAACACATTTATCACCTCTGTTGCTTTCCTTTCACTGTTAAATACTTTTATTGCATTGGCTAACTAAAAACTTATGATTTGTTACAGATCTTCCAGAGCTGCTGACAGAGCTAATTGTTAAATTGCCACTGATCTGGACTCTGGGTAATTTTATTACCCGCCTTGATGTCATCTCCAATCCTTTTGCACAGAAGATTTGTAAGGCTCTAACATTTACTGAATTTGACCAAACAAAGTGACCATCCTGTTTCATGCGAGAACAAGATTTAGTAATTTGACTGTATGTTTCTTTTAAAAGGTCACTCACTTTGCTTTGTTTCATTTCATTTTCCTTTCCCTAATCTGTTTGCTTTCCAGTAAGCCGTTCTTTTTGCTTTTCAGTCCATTCTGAGGTGGCAGACCTCATTACCTCTCCAGAACTCAGGGGCAGAATACACTGCAGGACCAATGTTATATAGTGATCCAGAATCACTAATGATATTCACCAGCACTTGCACGTGCAATAGTGGACCTTGACAAAACTGAGCAATCCTTAAGGTCACCTGTGTTCTTCACTATCTTGCAGTTGGAAATACTGTTTGTGATGCAGACAGAGCTAGAAACACAACAAAGAACAATACAGGGTCCAAATAACTAATTATTTAGATCCAGATGAAAGAATAGAAGTTAATATGTCCACATACCCTAAAAAATATTATTTTTTAGTGTCTGGGTTACACATTTTTTACTCTTCAGTAAAGTTGCTTTGGTCTGGCTTCTTTCCCCACCTTCTGCTTTTTCCTAAGCTCTTCAAGTGATATTAAGGTTGTTATGTCAGCATGTTAGTCAATCCTATTGCAGCTTTTATCAAACTGGCAGACCCTGGCTGTGTGGTGTTTTTATGACATGGTTGCACTGACAGATTGCTCCCACATGACACTGGAAAATGCAGTGACTCAAAGGAGCAAGTGTGAGCATGCACTTTCAGCCAACTGATTTGTTGGATTAAAAACTCTCACAGAGCCTATCATAGTTAGGCTTATAGGCGTTATAATGCTGTCTTTCAAACACATACCTGTACTGTTGAACTGTGCAAATTATTGCCTTGCCAATTTCAGAAATAATTAGGAAAGGCAGAAACCCCAGGTTTCTCTGTTTCAGTATCTCATGCATGCACATATAGGAAGTTTCATGATCACACCAATACTCCCATAGTTCATTGCCCAGTCTTGGGGTAAGACACACTATTGGATGTTTCAGAAAATGCACAAAATGGTCACAAAATAATGGGTCTTTAAAATTACTAGAGTAAGTTTATTGCAGCCCTCACTTTCTAAAGGCAGGTTTATGCCTCGAAGTGAGATTGCAATCAATGAAAATCTGTTAAAGTCTACTGTTCTTCCTGTTGTAGTTTTGGGTCATTTTCTTAGCTATTGAAAAGTCATATTTATGAGTCCTGTTAAAATCCAAAGTGTCAGTAGTAGCATGAAATGATTAGATCAATAGACTGCTCCTTGTGTGAAGAAAAAAAAAGAAAAAACAACAAAACAAAACAACCAAAAACAAAACCAAAAACCAAACACAAATTTTTCCATCCATGCCAGTTTCTAAGCTTGTTGTTATGCTTTTCTGTCTGTGCCACTTGGGTAAAAACAAACTAACGGTTTATCTTCTCTAAACTTCTTATTCCCTAATATGGGAATTTCTGCTGTTAAATGCACACCAAAAGATGCCAAACATTTATTCCTAAATATCTGTGCAAAGTACTGTATTAACCCTTTCAAAGATAGAATTATGTGCATGTTGGTGATGACTTTAAAGTATTTAGACTTCTCTAATTGTAACCTGAAAATGTGTTCCAGAATTTTTTTGTTGTTGTTGTCTCCTTCTTTTCCCCTCCTCTTCAATGTCTATCATGGCAAATGCTAGAAAAAGAGATAAAAAAGCAGGTTTCCCATTACAGGACTTATGGCTTTGGGACTGCAAGGTGCACCAAGAGATAAGAATTCAGAATTAAAAAAGAGCATGATAAGGCTCTCTAAGACCATTTCACTCTCTGAAACTATCTGTTCTAGGAGACCCTTTCTTGGTGTGCATTTTATTTATCAGAGAGCTGTGGTCAGTGAAACAGTAGCAATTGGCTACTGCAACTGGACTGGAACCAGCAAATAATACATCTGTGAAGAGCTGTTCACTGTGAGTCAAACTCTGGTGAACAAACTGTTATAAGTACTCCTAAAATGTGTGGACTGTGAGGGGAAGGAGAGAACTTTTTAGATAGCAATGGTTTTTCAGAATTAGGAATGCGTTGTGAAAGTTCAGCTATACAACAAATTACACATATGCTAAGTGTAGGCTGGTGTTACTAGAGTGCACCATTTTGTTACATGTTTAAATATGGATCAGAATGTGAAAGTAAAAACCATGTACAATCTAGTCTGCTTCCCACACATACACCAGAGCAAATAATGATGTGATTTGAGAGGCATAATGACAATATTGTGCCTGTAATGCATTTGCCCAAAGGTACACTTGTGCATATGTTTTCTATTCATTTTTGTTCTCTATGGCACATTTCCCTCAACTTAATTATTCCATTGATCGCAATTAAGCTCCCTCTAAGTCTGTGAGTATGAAGTGCATTTTCAAAATAAATATGAGCAAGCTGACTTGCTTCTGAAGCTTTTTAAAACTCTCTCAGCTCTATAAAATACCTAACAGGCACTTTATCTGAGAACACAAATGCATTTTATTTTAGAGACTTCCTCTGACTTTATCCATTTTAAAAAGACAGAGAAAAATCTGCTGGTTTTCAAACATTTGAAATCAAACCTGTAGCTTTTTTTTAATCCAATATTCTTATTATTTGTATAACACTAGCACCTATTAAAATGTGGGTATCCCTACAGAGAGGAATAGTAGTACCTTAAGGAAAACTTCCTGCCCAAAAACAAGGCTTATGCATGGGTACTTTGGATGGACTAAAAGAGAAGAGCAGAAAGTATGAGAGTAACTAGATAGTAGTCAAACTAGCTGTGTAACTAGATATATTTTTTGGCATAAAACAGTAGTCTCAGTTTGCCACCTGTCTAACCATCTCAACATTGCAACCTGTTTTCATAACCTGAAGAAATTCTTTTGATTCTCAAATGTTTATATAATATTGATCTGGCTGAACTGCACTGAGTTACCCAATAACCATTTTCCCCCTCACTGCCTGGCTCTACTTCCCAAAGCCACAATCTGTCCCACAAAAACAAATGGTGTTGCAGTAGCTTTATAATATGATCAATAAATGATATGTATGTATATATGCTTCAGAGATGAAGCTGATGTAAGAAGTTTGCATGTATTTTCATGTAACATAATTCATGACCACTGAGATTCCTTAATACCTTATCATTACCATGTCCAGTATACTGCACTAATATTGCACAACTGTAATACGTTCTAAAACAGGATAATTTGAAATCTATAATGATCTAAAGATTTCTGGTGACAACTGATACCAGATTTGACTGAGAACAAAGTAAAAAAATAATTAGTTAGAAACAGCTATCAAAAATCTCATGTAGACAAGAGGGTAGGTTATAGTTTTGGATATAGTTTATCATAAGACTAAACATAGGATATGCAACACCATATTGTAGCAGGATGAACTCACTTGCTCACACTTAGACCTTTGGTGTCTTCTTAATACACCCAAAATACAATGGTTATCCAAAAATATATTTTTACAAACAAATTATATTTGATCTCTTAATATTTCTTGAAACTAGCAATCAAATTTTTATAGCCCTCTGTTATATTTTGTCTATAACATATCAGGTGGGATTGATCTGATAACATCACTCTAAATTCCCAGTCTGCATTCCCAAGTTTCATAACTTCAGTGTTTAATTTCATAAAAACTGATGTCTAAAATGTCAGGTGATTTCACTGCATCTCTGATGAGACACATCAACTCACAGCTGCCTGAAGATGTCTTTGTTCTCCAACTTTTTCTGTTTATTTAGTCTGAGTGGAGGAGGATACAATGCAGTACTACAGTCCTGTTCGCCAACTTAAGTTGCTGAAAGAGGAAAATTATGGTTTGTTCCTGAAGTGCTGACATTTTCACTGAGTTTTTAGCTTTAGTATTCACAGGAAAATGTTCAACTTCTCTTTCTGTTGCAGCAAGCAGGAGTGAAGTATCACTGCTATCTGAAACATCACCTTGCACGAGTGGGTCTTGTAGTAGGAAATGTAAAAGGAGCAGGGGGTTGTGGACCTGCAGTAACTCTGGGACAGTAAATAAACTGCCAGGCCTAAATACCTATCATTTCTGGAGAGATGTGGAGAAGGTAACCAAATATATGGTTGCAGATTTAGCATGAATCACTGTTTTAGCATAAACTAATTAAGTATTTTACAGACCATATAGTAAGTAATTTAACAGTTTAGATGAGATGACATTGATGCCTTTCATTCACCACACCATGATGTCTTACAGACTTACTAATAATTTTACATTGCTGCACTTGGATCCACTTGTGGATCGATATAAGGAATAAGGGGTGATGCTGTATCATGATAAATCTAAGGTGTTTCATTTCTGTACTGTCTCTAGCTGGAATGGAGGTGGGTTTCTTTTCAGCAGCCTGTACAGTGCTGTGTTTCAGTTTGGGGCTAAAACAGTTCTGATAACACAGCAACATTTTGGTTATTGTTGAACAGTGCTGGCACATTGCCAACAGGTTCTCTTTTTTTCTGTTCCCAGCAAGTAAGCTGGGCAGGGCAAGAACTCATGAGGGTACAGAGTGGAGATAGGTGATGCAAACTGGGCTGAGAGGGATTCCATATCATATGCCATCATGCTCAGAAATAAAAAACTAAATTACAGAATGAAGAAATGGGGAACTTTGCCTTTCAGGGTGACCACTGGTCAGAGACTGGCTCAGCATCAGTCTTCTTGTGGGACATGGTGAGTGACTTCTTTGTGTCAATAGGTTTTTTGGCTCTTTACGTCACCCATTGAACTGGTTTTATCTTAGCCCACAAGCTTTCTCACTTTTGTTCTTGTTCTTCTCTCCAGCTGCTATGAATATACTATGGTTTCATTTATTTGGACAATTACTCAAAAATCCCAAGTGGCCAACTTTGGCAACTACTGTATGATGCCACGGGAGCCAGGAGAAATTAGAATCTCTGTAGGGCCAGATACTGCTTCAAATACCGTCAGCAGTGAAGTTCCTGTTTGCTTTGGTTCTCAGTAGATTTCACACACAAGACAAAAGTAGATCACATCCTGAACTCTGAAAAACACTGGCTAGAGTCCAACATGAATAGCAAGAAGGTAGGCTTCTAAATCTGTGTCTTTTGTGCAGTTATAATTATTTCACAACGTTGCCCCACACTGATTGAAATGTGGCATAGGATTCAACCACAAACAGTATCTCTGCAGGCTTGTTTTCTTTATACTAGGGGCTGCCCTCTGTCATTATTTACCATTTTCTGTGGGGTAGATCAGTTTAACACTCTTTAATCCCTTCAATATGGTCTTCACTGACTTTGTACGGTAATAATTTTCATCATGTTTAATTAAACCAAGTATTTTACATCAGGAAATTTGCTATGTCAGTACAGTTACTTTCATCAGCTGTACATATAATCTCATCAAAAGTAATACCAAATTTATTCAGAAATACGTAATTTCATTAAAACAATATTGCCTGTGTTAAATATATTAACCTACTTCAATTCTTTGTTGATGATATCAGTATAAATTCCTTTATGATTTTTCTAATGGTAATTTTATGCTGACCATTTTATGACTTCCTATGAAATTCCACTTTCTATATTTTTCAATTATTGATGAGAATTTTTTTATTTTTTTTTTGTCTTGGAATATTCTGTCTTCCAATATTTGTCACAAATCAATGTCAGGACTTTAACAACTTCATCGATCCTTTCAAAGAATTTCAGGCATGAGTTGTTTTGTGAGAGTTTTTGCTGAGAATATTATCTTTAAATATGACACTTCTGGCCAGATATTATCCTAATCACTGGCAATAAAAAAGAAGAAAAAATTTCATTAGTGTCATTTCTCACCTATAAGCATGAGATGGGTAACTGCTAAATATAAGATGTATAAGTCTATTTTATCAGGACATTTCTAAACTTTTCCTGTATATATCTTACCTTGCCCCCCCCCAAAAAACAAAAACAAAAACAAGCAAACAACAAAAAATCCCCAACCAACAAAAAAAACCAAACAAACCTGTAGAGAAGGAACTGGTAAATACTTCAGACTTTCTTCTGCTGTGACACATCAGTTAACATCTTTCTCATGAATTCACACTTGTATAAGAGATTTCATGCTCTTCTGATATATTTAAACATTCCTTCTCACTGTATTTGCCAAGAAGTCAGTGAGAAGGGTGCAAGGGTAGAAAGCCCTCTGAATATTTAAAGATAAAGGCCTTAAGACCAGCTGATGGCATCTTGTTTTTTATGAGCCCTGGACATGCTACTATTTCTTCCTCCACTTCCTTATTAGATCATATCCTTATCCATTTGCATCATAAAGCTTTCAAGATAAACTTTTTCTATGCTTATCCATGGTCTGCATTCTAATCCACTGATTTATTCTCATTGTCTTCATTGTATTCCTTTTAAAAGCAATTGAAATGTTTCTTTCACCATTTTTTTAAGCTTGGTTATTTTTAGTGAAAATAGCTTTTATGATTGCTGAATTGTGTTCTCGGGCAAAGGTTCATCATCTACTGCCTCTGCATGCAAGGCCAATTAGCATTCACAGGACTATATCTGATTATTTTTTTTTTCTTTCTAGACTGTGCTTATTCTTTTCAGTTTTTAAAACTCACCATTCAAATTAAAAAAAGTATCAGCATCACTGGCCAGAACAAATATTCTGTATAATGAATAAGAGCCATCAGACTTCAAAGCAAGGATCAAGCCCTCATAGATCTACTATAGAATCACTCTGAGCTTGTTTCACTTATTTATTAGAAAAATATTGATTTTATTGCTTAGAAATACAAATTTTTTCTAACAAATAATAATAATAATAATGAATAATAAAACCCCAACAATAACAGCAGCAAAAAAACCAAAACAAACACAACAAAAATAAAAACAAACCACACACACACAAAAAAAAGAAAACAAAAACCCAAACAAAACAAAAAAAACCAAACCTCTACATTTAAGAGTGACCAGTTCTCTTCTCCTCGATCAAACTCTGCTATGACCAAACAACTTTTCTTCACAGATGTCACATAAAAGGTGTTTAAGCCCTCTAACATATTAATTTTCTCCCTAAAACTAATTTTGTTCAATATGTCCCTCTGTAATTTATCGGTCTTAATATTAATCTATATATTTTCTGCTTCCTGGCCTTTTAAATTTTTGGTAACTTTGAAATAGAGAATAACTGTGCTGCAAAGCTTTTTCTGCCCATGGTTTCATTCTTTTCCAAGGTGTCACCAGCAATGTAAACACTCAAGACGTGAAACACTCTTCCACATTCCTTTAATATCCACCCACTGAGATATTGTTTCATACATGGGTACTTCTTATTCAAAATTTCTTATTTATCCATATCTTGATATTTAGATTCTTGTATGAATTTATTTTATAGAGCCAAATGCAAAAGATTGTGTATTATTTCCTAGTTCTTTGAAATTTACTGCAGGCTTTCTTAAAACGAATTTTGATTTGATAGGCATTGTATTAGAGAAAAACCTTTAAATTTGTTAGATATTTAAAAAAAAAAGGTTGTGAAAGTGACCAAATTAATTCATATTTTGCAATAAAAAATATGGTGGCAATAATACTAATAATTTAAATTATTGTAAAGCATTACAGTTATAGTAATCAAATTGTCAATCTGGAATAGCTATTATATTTTTAACATTCATGAACAATGATGTAGATGTTGGTACTCTAATTATTAATTCTGCAGAAAGTCTAACCCCTCTCCAGAATCTGACACATTTCTTTCAGCTGAAAATTAAGGTAGAAATCAACATAGCAATCAGAGTTTCTACAATACAGAATTTAAAGACTTGAATACTCTGGTAGGAGAAGTGACCAAATCAAAATTTAAGTGAACACATTACAGTGACAAGTCTGCTTGATTCACTATACATCTCCTAGTGGATCCCTTTAACATTTTTTTTTAACTGGATCGCTACATCGAGAATGATTTTTAAAAGATTTTGAAAGCTGTGTATGGTAGGTTTTCACAAGACTGAGTCTGGACAAATCCAATTGCAATTAATCTCTAGGCCAACAGATTATTTAAACTCAGTTTTAATAATACGTGTTTGAGTAGTGTATCTCCTCCTGAACTAGAGAAGTAAACAGTGTGTTATTTTTATAAGCACTTTGTTTTACGAGTTTCAGTCTTCCTGCCTGCCAGTTTTCCTTGTTTATTTACAAAGAGGGGCATGAAAAATACGGATCTAAATGCTAAAAAAAAATGTATACAGATGTTAAAAAGGACCTGAGAAGGAGGTGGATGTTTAGGGTAAGGCTCCCTTCACTTGAACCTTTCCTCTTAAAAGTCATCCTGAAAGACAGCCTCAAGGGTCTGTCAATAATGTATGTTTCATAGCAGAATAAAATTAAGAAGGAATTAAGAAGAGCACATCCCACCTATCTTTATGATCAGCTAAAATATAAAGGAGATTCACCTAGAATTCTGAATGGTTCAGAAGTCAATTATTTCCAATAGTGTCTAAATGACTGTTAATAAGTATGGCCTTCTAAAAAGCAGATATTATGGCCTGCACTTTGCACTGAATTTTCAGAGGTCATTCGACTTATAGTCAGTGCACTTTTAATCTTATAAACTTGATTTAAGTACTATTGCTGTGCTCACAGGTGACCTAAAATAGCTGGGAATTGTTCATTTCCAGGAACAGAAACCAGTTTCTGTGAAGTTGAGCACCCAACACAGGCTTATGAATAAGTATGTCATCAAGAAATTCTTCCACTTCTAGGCACAACAGTAGACAGGAACAAAATGTGAATGATTATGATATTATGGTTAATTTCAATATTTAGAACTGATTGAGAATCGAATTCTTCTGCCCTAGTGAACTCCTATCAAACTCAACATTCATACTTCATAGGCAGAAATAGTTTTCACAAATTGCAATTCAATTATAAAAAAGTTTGATTTAAAATAACTGAGACTCTTATTCCCTTTCCTTTCATTTTTCACTCTTTAGTTGATGTTCTTAATAATGATAGTAAAAACCAGCCACTTCCATGGACAAAGATGTATCTTTTTTCATCCTGTTTAAGTTTAGACTTCCAACAAATATTCATACAGATATAAAGATGCATCATGTAGACATTTTTATACAAGTGTAAATGAACGGACTAACCAGGAGTTATTACCTATTTCTATATATATAAATGAGATAAAAATCAGGGCCATAGCTTCCTACAGTGGCATGCAATGCCCTATGTTTGTGAATAAGAGATTGAAAAAATCAGAGTAAACATTTTTCATTTTAAAGTGTTCCTCTTAGAGGGTGAAGCATATTTACACATACAAATGTACATTCAGGTAACATACTGTACTAGTCATAGAACAGCTTTAATAAAATACAATCTTGTATTGAATTCTACCTCATATATGTCTCATATATATGGGAGGGTTCTAATCAGATATTGAGATTTATTTTTTTTATATAACCTTGCAAATGTACCATCTTGTTTTACTTATACTGAATGTGAGTGAAGTTCAACATGAAACATAGCACTTTAAAGGAAACAAATATCAATATCCACTGCTTATAATTTCCAATTACGTACTATAATGAGATGGTTACTATCCAGGTTTAGAAGCTGAGCAGTTTGCATCAAAATTCTCTTTTCAGTACTTTATTTTCAAAAGAGATGACAAAAGAAAGATAAAATTCTAGTTTCACAGTAAAGTGGGAATTTCACTGTGAGCTCTGCTGCTATCTTCCTGATATTGAGCAATTCAATTTCCTAATTTTTTTCCAGCTAAAAATCTTCACTGTCATGTCTATATACATTTTAACCTTTTCACAGTAGGACTTGTCCCTTACTGGCCTATCTGACCTCAGCTCATCTGCTGTAGTAACAGCAATAATTGCAATAGCAATAGAAACAGAAGTTATAGTCTAGTTACTCAAATATAATTCCAGTGTTGCAACCTACTTAAGTGTAGTCAGCAACGTTTGCCCAAACAAATGAATCTTCAGGTTTGAAGCATTTCTCATTATTCTTGCACACTGCCATTAATTTGTTATGCAAGAGATTCAAAATGAGAGAATGAGCTGTGTGGCTGGTTTTTATATGATTTGGTTTTTATTACAGCAACAGTGACTGGTACAATTATTCCCTTATCTACAAAAACATGAGCAGATTTATGCAATTTTAGTACCTACAGCCAAGTCCAGGCAGGTAGTTCAACAGAGTAGTTCAAATATTCTCATGCAGCTCTAGTTATCCAGAGGTTTAAAACATCCCTTTACAGCAACCACAAAGGTAACATATAATGTTTAAATTAAATTTAAACATTTACAGACAATAAGAACCAGTTTGCCTTACCAATATATATGAACCAAGGTAATAAATTGCTGGACATTCAAGCTAGTCCCTTGGTTTTGCTCTTGTTGCTCTGTATTATCCTCAAACTGTAAACCAGGCAGGCAACCTGCTTACTCAAGCCCATGCTCTGTCCTGACCCCCTGCACGTTCCCTTGCATGTTGCACCAAGTGTCACAAGCCCCTGGCAATAGGAATCATCTGCAATGGTGTTCTCCATAGAGTGGTGTGATTACAGTACTTTTCCAGTGATGTAAGGAAAATTCCATAAAGACCTCAGTAAGCTTTTCTGAGTTCATCCACCTACTTCTGATTTCTCAGTTTTCCTTGGTGTTAAATTTGTCTTTCTTAACTTCTACCTTCTACCATCCCATTCCTTCCTATTCTGTAGCATAAAATCAGTTTTCTAACTGCTTACATGACACCTGCAATATCTTTGCTTATCCATACTCACAGCTCCAGATAACACCATGAACATAGCAGCATTTACATAATTGTACCTTACATATTGCAAAAACAAAAGTTTTAAATAATTCTGGGGAACATTAATTGGACCAGAAATTTTTTAAAAGCCAAAATCCACATGATAGATTTGAGAGAAGGGGGGAAATGTTTTGGGTTTTGTTTTGGGTTTTTTTTGTCAGTTCTGGGTGTAATGGTCAAGAATTCTATGAGAAATAATAAAATATACTGATCTACTTGTCAGACTGGATTCTCCCAATGTTCTCAAATACTTTTTACATCTTTGGGTTTAAGACTTTTACAGTACTTCAGAAACATCTTTTTTTAGTATGACTTATAACTATGCAATATAGGACATGTTTTTTTCTTGCATATTTTATCTTTACAAGATTATTGTCTTTTTTTTTAATCCTAATTAAATATTTTTCTTCTGTTAATATTATCTTAATGGCTAATAAATGATACTGTTCTTGATGTGTATACTGTTATTCTCCTGAGCATCTGTTGTGCTGTGTGCAAACTCATACACATATTTATAAAAAACTCTTCTACAATTTCTTTTTGTCAAGAACGCCAACAACTGAAAGCATGATAGTTTCCACTTTGTCTAACAAAGGCCCAGAGATACCTGGCCTCATTTTAGATATTCAGTAGATACTCAGTAGCTGCCTAGGACAAATCTTGTACTGGAACTCCATAATGGAGAGAGGTAAATAAATTCACCTTGATTTATATTTTCTAAGAAATTTGTACTAGTCCCTATTATTAATATGACTGATAAATTTGGTGGAATATGTTGGTATATGTCCTATCAACCAAAGTTTTCTCCTCCCCATTCCTGCACAGATGCATAAATACTTCCTTTTGTATTAAATCAAACAGTGAATATCACTTGCGAAATTAGTATTTTCGTTCATAGATCACTTCTTGAAGATATATATATATCTCCTATTTCTTGATTTTCCTAGACAAGTCCTCTAATCTCTGTGTAGTTGTCAAACATCGGTACTTTCAATAATTACTTCAATAATAACCACATATTATTTCAAATGTCCCTTATATCTCTTCATGTCTTATATATCCTTTATCATAAATAGCTGCATGGCAGTCAAATTAAAAAAAAAAATAGTCAAAGCAGTAATAAAAATCTAAAAATAAATAGTCTAGAATTTCACTTCAACAACTTTTTGATGTGTTTTAGAGGTTTGTTTTTTTTCAGGTAACACGTATGAACATTAGTTAGCATACTCTTCAAGTATTCTTTAGCTTTTTATCAATGCCTTTATCTATTCCCTTGCCAAGGAACAAAGAAAGAGGCAGGCAGAGTGTTTAAAACTTGAGAAAATGAAAACACCTCTTCAAAGACATTGTATCTTATTAGACATGTGTAGTACCACAAAGTAGGTCTATTTTCTTAAGGAAAGGAAAGTAAGTTTTGTCAGAAAAAGTCGCTGTTAGCAGATACAAATTTGTGTGTCACATAGTAAGTTATTTTATTATACTTTTTTTGCACAAGTATGAAGTTTTAACTATAGGTCAGTGCTGATTTCATCATTGAATTTTATTTTTTTTAAAAAAAAGGTAAAACATTTTCCTTTAAATACATTGCAAGATAATTGCAGCCACTGATGTAACTTCTGCTGTGAGAGAGAACATGTAGGCAGTCTGTACTCATACACTGCCAAAATGCACAGTAATACTCTACGTTTTTATTTACTTACTAATAAAAACATTTACTTACTAATGGACAATATCTGCATTGTTTGGAACTTGATGTGATCTATTCAACTGAGTTAATCAACGCTTCCATTAGCTCAGCATTTGGTATCAAGGCACTTCTAGTTTAAAAAAAAGGGAAAAACATTATGTCACATTTTGGAACAGGTTAAAAAAAAAAAAAAGTACCAAATGAAACACCACCATAAAATCAAGTCTCATTCTGCCTGTAGCCAAGAAAGGTATCAGAAGTGATCTGAAAATCAAGGTGTTTAAAAAACATATTCCCTGAACACTTTCTGACCAATCTTTTAAAATAATTTCTGAAAACATATGTGAGTCAATGCTCTTCACATATATTACTAAGTTTTATTATTTGGTCTTCCTAATATAGTGAGACATCAGCAAACTGCACCTGTGGATGTTTCAGAACACTGTGGCTGTCAGAGTACCTTATGCAGAAAGGATAAAACACAGCTACTTCTCAGTTGGCCCTGACACAGATAGGAAAGCTGTCTTCATAAACAAAGTGTGCCAATATCTGAAATGATAACAAAATTCTGTCAGTTGACAGGAACAGGAAGTTTTGAAGTATAATCTGCACATCTGCTAGCATCCTTTAAAATAAATGCCGGCTTCTATTAGCAAGAAAAAGAAAGTACTCTAATAAATGGATGAAGAGTGTGTGGGAGAATCAATGAAAACTAGCTTCTCAGATTTCTGACTACAGTTAGAAATATTTCTATTCTTTTTAGTGATAGGAAACAGGAACATTAATTACACTGTAATATGGATGTCACTTTGCAAATACAGAAATACAGTACTGAGTTAAAGTCCTTGTTCTTCTGTTTAAAGCTAAGATCAAGGAGAGAGATAGATAAATATATTGACCACTTTGATATGTAATGAAGACTTCTCCTTGCTCATAATTAATGGTTATTGTATCCTTACTGTGATTTAATTAAAGCCAAATGGAATTTTAGTTATGAATATTTTCATTATCATCGTATTTTAACCCTACATGTCTGTTGAACTGTCAAGAAGGTGACCTTGGCTATCAAGAGACGCCTATCATTTACATGGAAGAGATTCAAACTTATGTTTTATAATAGTCCTTTTATGAACATTCAAAGAATCTGGAGGTCTTCACAGACTGTTCTTTTAGGTTGGGATGATGCAGGTATAACTTCTGGGAGGGTTCCTCCAGAGCTGTGAAAGACCACTCCATACACAGAACATTTTTCACATTCTTTCCCTGCACACCATCAATACACTATCAGCCACTGCTGGAGAAAGGATGCTAACATTTTGTCATACCTAAAATAGCTGTTTTCATCTTCCATGATCTAATAGAAAAATGTGAATTTTAAAATCTCTTCCAAAGACCCCAGTGTTAAGGGAGAGATAAATTTTCTAAAAGTGTAATAGTACTCTTCAGTAGGTTCAAAAATAACCATTTCACTTCCAGAGATATGTTGACAAAAGTGATTCACCACTATATTAATGGACCTTTCATCTGAGAATTAAAATTATTTAGAACTTTTCCTTCATCACCTAAATCTGATTCTTAGATTTCTTTGTGGCTTGTATGAATGCTTGAATATAAACAGAAAATTTCTCATGAAGAAATTTGTTTTGAAAGGACATTTTCATCAATATAGATTTAATGTTGGTCTATGCTCATCAACCACAAGCAGCTGTGTTAAACCCATTCAAAAAAACAAACTGTGCAAGCAAATGGTTTAATGCAATCTTATATTCCTCAATTTAATAACAAAATTCAAGGGGAATATAGCAATGAAATCTGGACCTTGAATATGCGCTTTATCACAATATACAGTCATTGGAGCCCTATTTTTGTCCCTTAGAGTCTCAGAAAATGTGACTTTGAAGAAGAATAACCTAAATATGCACAGAAATAGGATCTTCTCAAGAGCATTCTGAATGTGTGATAAAAGAGATACAACTCAGAAACCACCACAGAAGACAAAGGAGAACATAATATTAAACTAAAATTATAGTCAACTTTGATAAGCATAATTCATTTTTCATGAATGTGAGACTGAAGGAAGAAAACTCTAAAAAGAAGTTTTCATTACACAGAATGAAACAGAAGAGTAACTCCTCAGAGAAATTCAAGGCAGCTGTTCTAAATACCTCCAGTGCCTGATAGAAAAAGGTGTGAATGAGAGACCATCAGTTGTGATACACTGTAAACTACATAAATATGGAACAGGTAATTTATCTCACCTTATTTAGATATCTGAAAATTATTTACCGAGTTTAGGTCACCTGACCACAGAAGAATGGCTTTTTTTAGGTGGATGTCTCCAAAGAGTGATTTATAGTCTGAAGTGGCCCTGCAGTTTTTGCAGCTTGTAGAGCCTAGACTTAGCATTCTAATTTTAATGCATTCATATTTAAGTGAGAAGTTAAAGAGTGATTCAGTAAAAGAAGACACAGCAATCAGGCAAGGAACCAACTATTGTTGGTTTCTTCCAGGCCAGCTGCTGTTGGTCTCTCCCACAGGGAAAACTGACGTTTCAAAGACCACTCAGCTTTTCCAAGACTAGCCAGTCTCCCAACCAAGCAGACCACTCCAGAGCCTGTTTCTGCCATTAACAGTAACTCTGAAATATCTCAAGATCATATTTGCAGCTGAAGGTTCCTTTACTCAAATCTTCAGCAAGGATCAAGTAAAAATTTCTTCAGTGGACTTTAATCAATCCTTTCTTCAGGCCAGATGAAGACCCCGAAAGACCCCGAAAGATATCAACGATTAATCTTAACTCAGTTCTGTCATTAGATATTATATGCCTTTTAATTAACCAAATGCTGAACAAGCTTGAATTAAATCATTGCTATATACCAGTTCACCTATAAGGCATTCCTAGTATCACATTTACATCACAAAATGACACTATCACAGCTGCAGATTTTCATTACCTCTGTGGTATGTTGTAGACATCCTGCTTATTAAGGTGTTGTCCAGCTGTTTAGCAGCCACATTTTAAGCAATCCAATACTCCATTTGCACAGTCATAGTAAGGTCATATTCTGCTTTTTAGGTACATATAGTGGTATCTCAGCAATTATTTATAACAAATATATCTGAGTGCACTACAATATACAGTAAAATCAAATCAAGTGAACAGGTCTTTCAGTGAATGGTGAAGATTAATCAATAAATCAGAACAAAAGATTTCAGAAAAGGAAATATTTTTTAGACTCTAAAGATCATCAGCATTCGTTCTGAGGTCAACATGAGGACGGAAAACTGAAACATGGGCATCACAAACAGAGAGGGGGTAGGGAGATGAAAAATTTTACCAGAAGATCACAACCATAGAAGAATTGAAGAGACATGTCAGAGGCAAATCAGCATACAAATTAGAAGAAAGCATAACTAGGAAGAAAAGAGGGAGTATGATGAAGACTAGGAGATTTAATCCTAATATTCAGTATGAGTACATGATTGTGTGTCTAAACATTATTTGAAGACTGGTGAAAATATATACTTTTATATTTTCAGAGCACTACATTTAAAAGACATTTTCTTTATTATAGGTTTGAATAAGGACTATACTTGACCTTTGAGCTTTGTGTCATGAGAAACACTCAATATACCTTTTGCTTTCAGCATATCTCCCACAGAAGAATTGATTTCAGTTATGACACTTGTGTGGTTTGAGTACTTAAGACAAAATACAGTTTGTTCTAGATGACAGCTGAGCTAAGATTTTTGCAATATAGAAAATTGACAAGGTCTCTGGAATATCGTTCTATAAACTAAAAATAGTCAATACAATCTCCTGTACAGCATTAAAAAGAAAAAGAAAACCAACAACTTTTCAGTGAAAGCACAGAAGGATGGTAATGATTCTAACAATGTCAACCAAGAAATGTTAGTGTCACAAAGCTTCCTTCTTGTCTCATTTTTCTAAACACTAAGTTTTTAATTTATAATTTCAGATAATATTAATATAAAGGAAGGGGAACAATCTCTTTGAACAATTTTCTATATTTTTATCAGCTATCCTACAGCTGAAACAGGTTTGGAGGGAGCAGCTGGGTCTGTCAGGGCTTATTTTAAACCAGGAACAAAGAAGTAAATGTTTGTTTTGATCTGCTCACCTGGGTCCTTTTGAACTGGAAAATCTTTGACTGTGCTAGAAAAATAGGTTCTACCTAGAAAAAAACTTGTCATATTAGAATCATAGAATATGCTGAGCAGGAAGGGACCCATCAGGATCATTGAGTTCAGCTCTTGGTCCTTTTCAGGACACCCCAAGGATCACACCATCTGCCTGAGAGCATTGTCCAAGTGCTTCTAGTACTCACACAGGCTTGATGCTGTGACCACTTCCCTGGAGAGCCTGTTCTAGTGCCCAACCAGCCCCTGGATGAAAATTTTTTTCCTAATACTCAGCTTAAACCAATCCTGCCACAGTTTCATGCCATTTCCTTGAGTCCTGTTGTGGGTCACAATCGTGAAAAGCTTGGTACCTGCCTCTCTTCATGCCCTCATGAGGATGTTGAAGAACACAGTAAGGTCTCCTTTCCATCTCTTCTTCTCCAGGCTGAACAAACCAAGACTCAAAATATGAATGGAAAAGGTTTCCATAAACTTATATTTCTTTTTGTGAGGCCTTAAGATGGCTAATTGCTGAAATATATCAGAGATCAAAAGTGAAAATATGTCCAGTATTTGAGAAGGTGGTCAAAAATTTTCTGAAGGAGCAATTTTAAATTACTGATTTAGTGAAATCTAAGCAATCCAAAGGAATGTTATTATTGAAGCAAGCATACAAAGAAAAATAGAAACCATTTAAAATAAGAGCTGAGACATTACTTTTACAAGATTCCATTAAAAACTATTTCTTTCTCTTTCTTTTACAAATTTTTAAAAAAGAACAGACTATAATAAAAGCCAAAATCACACCACTTCTATTTTATTAAAGTTATCTCTTATGTTGTCCCAAGCTGAATTATTTCTGAATATTTTGTTTCATAAGAGACAAAGTGAAGAAATTAGCTGTGTGGTGGGAACTCAGTTACAACCAATTCTCCTGCTTACCTTCTTTCTTCTCCATCTGGCCATGCTCTTGATTAGCCCCCAAATCAAAAGTTGTCTCTCACTGAACCCTACTAGATAATCCTTACAATATTCCATCTCTGGGTAAAGGATTAATGCTTTCTGGAGGGAATCTTCCAGGTTCTCTTTTATAGACCTTGGGCTACCATATCTTACTCTGCCAGAAGAGACAGCTATTTAGGTGTTGTTTCTCTGAGAACACAGTAATGGGAAATGCATTCCTTCTGAGAAAAATACCGATACCTAAATGTTTTAGCTAGTCATATTCTTCATGGAAACTTAATCAAGTTCAAGTCCTAGCATGGAAGAACTACCCCAGAAATGGCTGATTTAGTAAAACAGGATAGGAAGTGGATGAAGTTCTCTCTTTCATTTGAACTACTAAGTGAATGTATAGAGACTGAGGAGCAGAAGAGAAAAATGATCCTGTTGCTAGTCATCCTTTGTCAGTCAAGGCGTTCACGACATGAACACATTCAATGTATCTTGTGGACTAATGGTAGTGGATGGATGAGAGTTAGTGGCAGTTCCTCTCTGGCATATTTACAACAAATCTTTGTTTAGCAAAGCTGTGTTTATTCCTTTTTGTGGATATTGCTGTGGATAACTTGAATATCACAGTTGCAGTAAATAGTGTAAGGTGCTGCTCCAACTGTTTTGTATGTGTTGGATTTGTTCAGGTCCATGTTCTTAACTGACCGTTGGTGCACCTAGCTGTTGCTTTGTTGATTAACCAAGCTTATTATGCAAATGAGAAACATGGCTGAGAGAAGTCTGAAAAATCAGAGCACAGCAAGTTGCAAAATACCGTATTAAATACACATAGATACAAGCTTAGGCTCCAGAATCTGACAATTCCAAACCAAGAGGCTGACTGCAAGTAGAAGCAAAAGTGTCAACACCTCGGGGTCCTGGTGGACACCAAGCTGAATATAAGCCAGCCACAAAGAAGACTAAACATATCTTGGGCTATTTTGGTCAAAATATTGCCATCAAGTTGAGGGAAGAGATGCTTTCCCTCTGCTCAGCACTGGTGAGACCATACGTTGAGTACTGTGTCCAGTTCTGGGAGAGAGGCATAGATATACTGAAGAGTCCAACAAAGGGCCACAAAGATGGTCAAGGAAGGAAGGATGAAAGGAGGAAAGATAATCTTGGCTGCCACCTAAACTCACTGAACATCTCCATTTTTTTAATCATGAAATTCCTTCTGCACCAATCATTCCTCTTTTGAGAATGTCCAGGTATGTTCTGGACTAGGTAAATTTGCTCCTTGCAAATTACCCTGGATCTCAGAAGTTGGACACTTCCCTATTAAATTCCCAGCAGGAATTGAATCTTCTGCACATGCCTAACAAATCCACATAGGATTGGACTTCTCACAAAATGCAGTTATGAGTGCAGGCAATAGAGTCCACCTTCTCTATAATTTCCCTTGTTCCTGACATTATAAGGGAGAATCATTAGTTTCCACTCTGAGCTGAATGAATTTTATAATAAATTATATTGGCCAAACAGAAAAGTATTCTTGTGATTAGGGAATTATCTCAGGGTATCCCAAATCAAGGATAATGAACTTATCTCTCACCTATTCCACCATGCTCTTAGTTGTGTACTCCTTTGGCAGAGGGCTGAAGATCTACACTCTGAGTAGAAACCAAGTGTCTGAATTTTGACCAGTCTGTAAGCATTAAACTGCTGTGTCAATTGTGACCTCTGCCAGCATTTTTGGAAACCTTGCCTATGCTCAATGCTTCCTACTGTCTTCTGACTTGGTTGATGTATCTATCATAGGAGGTAAAATAACAGTATATACAGAAAAGTGTTCTCTAGTACCTTCTCAGTATTTACCTGAGAGGTTATTAGGTTTTTTTTTAACTACCTTTAATAAAGAAGTATTTATAATTCTAAAGTTTCTTTTATGCAATTCTTTTATAATTATATGACTTACCAATCCTTTACAAGTGTATGTTACTTATAGTGAATTCTACTTTTTAATTTTTAGGTGCACTGCTAAAGTGGGACATAGAAATACTAAGGTTAGTTTCCTAACATTTTGCTTAAAGGCAAAATTCATTACACTGTCAACAAAAAGATTCAAATGTTTAAACTGCAGCTAGGCTGAATTTCTGCGGCAATGAGAATACATGAGACAATTGCATGAAGGCAGAACCCAACCATGTTTCATCCGAGGCCCATACACTGACTGCGGAACTAGATTCCTTTAAGTCCCCAAACCTAGCTGTACAGGCCAAAAGTCTTCAGATTTTCTATTAGCTGCGTTGAAGTGAACACTTTCAAGTTCTGTATTGGTGAATACAGAAATTTATACTGTAATTTACTTTAGGTTTGATTATAGACTCGCTTTGCTGAATGATGGAGAATGAATCATTTCAAGGTACAAAATTCAATAAAATCAGGAAAAAAAAATTCAGTCATAAGGAAGGCATACCAAAAACTTCCTAGTGAAATATATACTTAGTCATGAAATAACACTTTCCTTTGCAAAACACCAGAGAATACCAATTTTTTATCTTTAAAGACAGTGCCAGGAAAAATAAGAAAAAAATCATCTTCGAAATCTGATTTTCAAAAATCGAAGCTTTTTTTATTTCAATTTTTCATCTTTTAGTAATAAAACATATAAAATAGGTTTTATTCATTCCTCACCTTTTTTTTTTTACTGTCTTACACATTTTTCTTCTCAACATTTCTCTGTCTTTTGCCAAAATCTAGGTGATAAAAATAAGCACAAAAAAGTTCTACATACGACAGATTCTAATGGATCTATGGATAATAAGGAAAAAGGCACTTTTGTGACAGTGATCAAAATTACGGTTTTTTTATTATAAACAAAAAGATGTATTGGAAAATTCTAAACAAAAAGTAATATGAAAGAAAATTTGGAACCATTTTCAAAAAGAATATCCTTTCTTTCCAGCTTTTTCAGTAAGCTATTAATTATTCTTTGCAGTAAGAAAGTTGCATATTTTTAAAGCATTTAAGTGTGAAAGGGTGCAGATAAATCAGTAGGTGCCTCTTTGCTTTTCCAATAATATAAATAGCTTTAGAAATCTACCTATGTATCCCAGGGACCTTCTCAATTTTTTGAACATTCAGACCATATCAGTTTTGACGTATGTTTGAAGAATGGGCAAAGGTTAGGGCTTGTTCCTATTTCATCTGAGTTAGTTTGGCCATGATGATTCAGAAGGAACTCATTCGTTCCCATGGCAATGCAGTGAATTCTGTAAAACTCTGCTTCTGTCATTGCAAATGAAGGTTTTTGGTTTGTTTTTTTTTTCTGGTGAAAATATACCAGTTGAAAGAAAATACCAGGTGGCAGACAAACCTAAGGTCCTTGAAGATAAATAATTAATTTCAAAGGGATTTGTGAGTAATTCATAAACTGAAAATAGGTCAGCAGAAATTTGAGAGAACTCCAGTATGAAAAAGTGCAGAAAAATTCAATATAGGAATTCTTAATAAAATAAGAATTTGAAAAGCTCTCTTTTGGAACAGATTCTGTCAAGTGGTCTCCTTCTGGATATCATGAAGGGTTCTTAAAGCCAACCCCAAATGGCTACCAAAGAAACAAATAGCTTTGCACATTCAGCTCCTCAAGGGAGGGAAACTATTCCCCAAAGTTCACCTTGTTAGGGCTTTAGAGACAAGACGACACATCCCTGAAAGGTTGGCATGTCAGGTAGCATGAATCTTCTCAAAGAAGGCAGAAAGAGGGGATTTTTATAGGAGGGTCAGGATTTTTGTCGCTCTAGTTCTTCCTGACAGCACCACATGGCATTACCAAGGTCATTACACCAAGAATTAATGTATCATAGATCCAATCCAAAAGAAAGATTTGTTTTTTAGAAAAACATGAACTATTCCTTACAATATTCCATTTCAGCTACAGTTGCCATGAACCTTCAAACCATTAGAACAATGATGAACCTAGTTCTCTGTTATCTCATTATTCATCCCCCCACAGGGAAAAAAACCCCCACAAATCCAAACAAAACAGACAAAAAACTGCAAACACAAATCATAAATTGTCACAAATCATTTAAAAACAAAAATTTCAAGACTTAATTGTGAAAACCAGCAAGCCTACCAGTTAACACTGGTATATCACAGCTATCACTTCATGGGAATAAAATGCATTTTCACTCTATCAAGTGTGGATTTACTAGCACAGTCTTTCTTACTTTAAAGAAAATAAAAATAATTGCATTAATTAAAATATAAATTTGTCAAATAGATTGTCTTCCAATTAAACAACAGCATCTTAGCGGAGAAGAAGAACATAGAGGGTTGTGTTTAGGTGGGATGTCTTTTGCCCACCCAAACAAAAATTGAATTATTTCACTGAAAGTTGATTAAGAAGGAAGTTAGCTCATCACCTGCTTTATTTGTTAGAATAAGTAGCTCACAACGCACACTTCATCAATGACTTCATCATTTTCTTAATAACCAACCAGTGCCATAATCAAAACAGTTACCATCTCTCTAATTAGTTCTATCTGGATATTTATGTTTCAGTCACTAATGCTTGATTTCTGTTTAATGTTACAAGCATATGCAGAATCATAAAGTCATAGAGTCATTGAATCATAGAATCACAGAACCAGAGAATGGCCGGGGTTGTAAGGGACCTTAAAGATCAGACAGTTCCAGCTTCCCCTGTCGTGTACAGGGACACCTCCCACTAAACCAGGTTGCTCAGGGCCCTGTCCAACCTGGCCTTGAACATTTCCAGGAATGGGGCATCCACAGCTTCTCTGGGCAACCTGTTCCAGTGTCTAACCATCCTTACAGGAAGGAATTTCTTCCCAATATCTAATCTAAATCTAACTCTTTTTCAGTTTGAAGCCGTTCTGCCTTGTCCTGTCACCACATGCTCTTGTAAATAGTCCCTCTCCATCATTATTTTAGGCTCCTATCAGGTACTAGAAGGCCACAATTAGGTCACCCCAAAGCCATCTCTTCTCTGTCCTGAACAAACCCAATTTTCTCGTCCTTTCCTCACAGGAGAGGTGCTCCATCCTCTCTGATCTTGGTGGCCCCCAGGACACCTTCCAGTCTTTGTCTTTTCTGCAATGGGGCCCCCAGAGCTGGCTGCAGCACCCCAGGTGGGGTCTCACCAGAGATGAGAAGAGGGACAGAATTCCCTCCCTCGCCCTGCTGCCCACGTTGCTTTTGCTGCAGCCCAGGACACGTTTGGCTTTCTGGGCTGTGAGTGCACATGGCCAGGTCATGTCCAGCCTCACATTCACCAGCACTCCCAAGTCCTTCTTGGCAGAGCTGTTCTCCACCTCTATTGATTCCAGCCTGTGTTGATTTCAGGGTTTCCTCTGACCCAGGTGCAGCATCTTGCACTTGATCTTGTTAAACTGCATGAGATTCCCATGGGCAGGTATTTGCATGTGCATTATTTGTATGAAGATCAGTCTCACCAAAGTGAGCAGTCTATTTTTCATTATCATTTTATCTTTAACATTATCCTTACAAGAAAACTTCTGCCACTTTGAGGCCATATGCATTACCTCAAATTGTATGTCAAAAATTTGGAAACAGGATGGTTACATTGCCGTTTTTCAGTTCTGTTTTGTATCTTAACTGAATTGTGCATCTATTTTCAATTTTCATTAGTACCATTTATTTGTGTTCTTGTCAGTCCTCAGGGTCACCATTAGATGAGCACAATTTTAGTGTGCTGAGCATAGACTCGTACATGACAGGAAGACAGCCTTCGAGTAAAATAAATTACACTCTAAATAATTCCTGCTCTCAGAGTCACACTCTGCTTTTCGTTTTAGTAGTGAAAATGAGGAAAAAAGTGGGCAAACTCATTTATTGTATTTTTGGGTTCGGATGTGAGATGTAAGTTATCTCTCTGCTGTTCAAATCAGAAATGAGTTAATCTAGATAACATCTTGAACCTTCAACTGTACTCCTGTTCATTCATAATATGCATGTATGTGACTGAGATAAAATGGTCCTCAATGAGTAAATTTCTTCTCCACCTGTATAATCAGCGTATTGTTTTGATGGAGAGGTTATTTAATACAAATTTATATATTGTGTTTAAAATAACACAAGGAAAATCTACCTTCTTGTATTGTCCTCAGCAATGCCATAATTTTGAAGCTCTGCAATAAGAGTTGGAGATTTTTATCTTTGTGAGGTCGAGGGTGTTTTATCACTGTAGGCACACAAGAATGGTAACACACATCTTTGAGCACGCTGTGTCTCGATTTCTGGATCATCTTTCCAGCACCAGGTGTCCCCTGCTGTCAGAGGTTTTTGTACCTTTTGGAAAGCAGCAGAGTGAGTTTTCTCCTGTAGCTCTTCTGTCTCAGCTCTTCCAGTGAATTAGATTCAACTGTTGAATAAAATGGATCTCCTGCTGCTACAGACCATGACATTTTTGCTATGGAGTGCTACAGATTTATTTTACTGTCTTTGTTTAGGGAGCTGTAGCTTTGGGCAGAGAGATGGCAAGTGCATGTGAACCACATCAATAAGCTCAGTGAGCTGCCTAAAAATTGAGTTCTTTCAGTTTTGAACCACTTCAGGAAGTTAGTGTCTTAAGGCTGAACTCAGAGAGTGAAGCTGCCACTGAGGAACCCACTACAGACAATCCTCAGACAGGTTGAGGTAGGTTTTGCTTTCCAAGGGCGTGGAGGTGACATATCTCTACAAATACATTAATCTGAACCGAAGATTAAGTCACTCTCGAATAAAAAGGCTCTCTGTATACCCTAGAACTAAACCTATAGCCAAATGGAAATAAGCTCCCTTGCAATGGCAGATGCAGCCAACACTTATTTTTGGGTAAGTAACAAGTGGCAACAGATTTTATATGCCATGTGTGCAACTGGCGCTTTCATTTTTTTTTCTTTTAAAAATCTATTCTAATGCTGTTTACATTCTACTACAGCTCACATAAACCAAGAAGACTAGAGAGGTTATTCAGACACTAAACGAAGATACATAAGACACATAACATCTCCACTGTTCCTTTACTTCACCAGTGACACCAACAAGCCTCGTGACCTGGTGATTATTTTGACTTAACCATGGTGTTGGACTTCTCTCCAAAGGCAACAGAGATAAATCACAAAGATCATATCACTTGCTCAGAGGAAACAACTGTGTTGCATGCAAATTGTTTATGAATCTATCAATTTTTCACAGATGTGTAAGAAACAGGAATCCAATTAATGGCCTCTCAACTAACAGAGTCCTTTGGGATTGTTCCCATGACATTTAAGAAAAATGCAACTCTTGAACTAGTATTCCTGAACATGTTGAACATCATCGGCAGATTTCTTTTCTTCAGCTTGACAGTGACCACACTTTTAACGCTGAGTCTTGCCAGCACAAGAAACAGAGTGCTCAGACATGCTGCTATCCTGAGACTCTGACAGTACCTTGCAATAACACTGTTGTGTGGCATTGTAGCAGTGAGAATGGGGAAACCAACTAGAAAGTGAGCAAATCCGAACATTTGTAGGTGGGACAAGCACCTTTTATCCTACTATTTCCATTTTTATCACTAAAGGCACTGCTCCTGTCGCAGTGTCCTCTGCCTTTTGAAAAGTCTGTTGGGTACAGACCTTACACATATTGATATGCTCTGGCAAATAGACCATTGTACCCTCCCAACTGTTAGGGCCCAGTTTTGTAGGGAAATAAAATAAGTCTTAATGACTAGCAGTATCTGCTTGGGGGAACATGACTTTTCTTGCCAAAGGGAACTTGGAAAACTTTCTGAAAAAAAAAACCAATTCGATAGTTATGCCAGTATAACTTCTATCATGCAAAACTGCTTCCTATTAGCTTTTCATGCTGAGTATAAAAGCGCCTTATACTAGTATAAAATATCCATCTTCCTAGGCAAAAATAGCTGTACAACAAAAAGTGTTTTATTAACAAATGTAATGATAACCCATTTGAAGCTGATTTGTATTGCTTTTTCATCATTGGATTACCTGAAGTAGTGAACTTTCAGTTAAGATTTATATTATTTGGTTAATTAAATTGTGTGAAGAAAGGGTCAACACAATGATTTTGAAAAGCTGGTATTCTGTTTCACTTCAATTTGAAGCAACACCTTCTCACCTCTGCCTAACCTTGTAATGAAAAACTAAAACTGGAAGACCACAGTTCCAGTCTGTCCCAGACCTAGAAGTTCAGGGTAAGCAGGTCAACTCCAAACATGAAATTTAGAAATGTCGATGTCCATGATTTCTGACTCAACTTGTCAGGGAAATAGTAGCTCGAAGAGCTGATTATTTTTTTTTTACATGAATGACATAATACCTGAGCTAGACAACTTGAGAGCTGCATCTTTGCTGTCCATCTTGAAAATTGCTAAAAATGGACTATGCAATTTTGCAAAAAAACCTCACATTACAAATGGATATCCACAACACCAATAGAGTTTAGCCAGAACAATGTCTGACACCCAGAGCTTCTACAATACCAAAACATCACCATGTAACATTTCATATATCATGAATTAAAGTTCTTCAGTGGAAACATTAATTCAGTGAATTCCTTAATATCTTAATATCTTGACCTCCAAGTCAGTGATGCCCTTAAAAAAAAAAAAAAAAAGATACTGTTTGAATCATTTATTGATTTCAATGTAGATCGGAACCAAAAAGTAAAAACCTTCCAAGTCAAGTTGCTGGTAGGAAGGTAATGATTCATACTGCTTCTATTATACCTAGGGAAAAATGAATGCCTATATGAATGAATCTGGATATGAAAGAGAAATAAAGCATCAAGATATGTGGGTTCTACAAGTGAACTATTAAACTGCCTGATTTTGAAATCAAATGATTTTGGCTTAAAGAAAAAAAACAATGAGAGAGGACAGGGGGAAAAAAAGAAACAAAACTGGAGGGGTTGAAAGAGACATGTTTTAGCTGCACCATGTTCGAATCCATCTGCATTTACCCAGATGGAACCTCAAAACCTTTTGAGGACTGTTAATTGTTACCCTGCTGTTCAAGTTTCCCTGTGTCATCCAGCAGAGATTTTTAACAAGTATAGGATAATGAGTGCTTATATGACACAAAGGAACTACAGTGCATACAAAAAATAATGATTCTGTCAGTTACAAAAAAAAAAAGGCATTTAGTACCATAGAGTGATTTTTCCAGTGTTGCAGTCGACTGACTTCAATATCTGTTGTCTCCAAGGCTGAGTGAATCACCTTTTAAATATATATAAAGATCTCCTGTGAAATCACTTTGTCAGTAGCTCAGCTGCACAAGGTAGAGATAATCTATATCAAAAATTCCTGACAGGGACTGTGCTTCCTTAGCAGGTCTTTGAAACCTTCCCACTCAGTGACCTGAGGCTCCAATGAGTCACTGTAAAAAAGTCAAGCTGCTGTATGTAGGTAATGAATGCACAGATTCATACTGCTGCCATTGCAGCTATGAAAAAATGAACACTTCTGAAAATGAAAATCTGTGAAGTTTATATTTGGAAAAAGAAATTTAACAAAATCTCAGTGTGCATCTATACTGTCAGGTGGGTTCAGCACCTCTTTCACTCCATGACACTGATCTCCAAGTCTTCTGCACTGTGTATACATTGCAAACCAAGTTCTCTTAGCAAAAAGAACCAGAGGACACTTTTTCTCTGGAAGTTGCATTGTACAAGCAGTATGGATGTGGCAAGCCTAGCCTGCTGCATAAAGCTCTACTCTTGAGTGGTACAGAGATGTGCTTGCTTGTCTGAAGAAACAAAGCTATAGTAAGTGTTCTCATGTTGGAACGCATCATTAAGAAGAAAGTTTTTGTTCTTTCCACTCTAATCAGTCTTTACGACATCATTTCATTATGACAGATATATGGAATGGTTCTTTTTACCGAGGTCCAACTTGTAGCTTTGCCAAGAATGCTGCCTGCCTGCGGAAAGGGTAAAATCAAGTAAGTACCTATTGCCTTCTTTTATTTTTTCCTGATATAAAACCTTTCTAGCTTAGATTGAAGACTAAGGGTAGTCTTAGGTACCAAACAGCACCTGGCGTTCATTGCAATACATATGCTGTTATACGAATCCAGCTTGCTATGCAATTCATTGTACAATCCTTCATTGCAAAAATCCCTAGAACCAGTAGAAAAATGTATTATAAATTACTTATTTCACTCCAGATTTTTTATAGGCTTATATATGGAAGACAAGGTGGTAGAAACATTTCTTAAAATTCAACCACTGGCCAAACTGTAGGACCCCATAAGTGAGAGCTGAATGAGTTCTCCATATTAATTAATTTGAGCCCATATGCACCTTATTCAATAACACCTACCAAAAGGCCTTAGGTCAGGACCTCAGTCTCGCTGAACTTTCCCTTTAGTTAGTCTAGAAAAATAAACATTCCAGGGAATGAGTCACCTCCTGTAGTTCCCTATAACTGACCGGTTTGAGGATCACCTCTCTGAATTCAGCAATTGCATAGAGAGGACATGGCCCAAAAAGCAGCAGTGTGGCTGCCTGGAGGTGTTTTTGGTATCTTAGAAGTGTTTTAATTGGCTTCTTCTCCTAGGACTAAGGTTAAGGTCATCCATCCATGTTGCTCCTTCACACTAGTTTTGAGCAGATGGTCACATCCAGATCTAGCTGTGCTGAAAGCCATTGCGGTTTCCCCCTGCCTGCCTATCTCCTGCAAATACACAACTCGCTGAGAGTTGTGCAAATTCACCCCAGAGGCATGTGAAACAAAACCCATGTTTCTTGTGTGCCACTTCTTTTGATGCATTAATACCCCATATGGTCTTTTAAGGAGGGAACAAGAAATCGTGAGCTGCCTTTTTATAAAAGCTCCATAGAACTTCAGGAATAGTCCTATCTTCTAATAAAAATAACTAATGTTTGTATACCTTTAGATGGGTACATGTACATATGCAGAAATAGGTATCCACAGTCATACCTTGGAAAGGTACAAATACAAGGATTTGCAATTAATTACAGGTCCATCTGGTCTCTGTGGGTTGTTAGCATGGTAGTTAGTTTTGCAGTTGCAAACTCAGGAGCTCAGATTCAAATCCACCTTGTAGGCTGTGGGTTGCACTCCAGTCTGCAGTCATTAACTGCTCTCAGCCTGAGGGCCATACTCTACCTTTAGGGCTATTTTTGAAGCAAAACTCTCCAGTCTTGGGGTGCAGTTTTCCTAGAGTTTATTTTTCCAGCCACATCCATAGAAATTGTTATTCTTTTGCAACTGTTTAATATTAAAACTTCATATAACACACAAGAACATACAGTTTGTGTGTTATTATATTTTATGACAGAATTTGTAGTCAATCAGCAAAAAGATGAAATGAAAGTATGAAAAAACTTATTCTAGAGTCCTAAATATATATAGGGTGTTATGGCACACATAATTCCTTATTAGGAGAACTGGTCAAGTAGGACAAAGATTGGTTTTGTTATCTGTAAAATTCGACAGCCTAGGAACTTTTACTTAAAATGGATGAAAATCATATGAATAACTTGAGATTTTTCCTAATAATAAGTCTGTGTGGTCATAGGTTTTGACACATGGATTACCTTCTGGTACAAAATAGTTGAAAATATTTCTGACAAATATCAGTGAAAACCATAGCAAGTGCCATCAAAAGACAATGAGGCTACTCCCTATTGCCTATATTCCCCACAGCAACTGGTCCTCAGTGTGATTTGGCTGTTACGGGCTCTAAAACCTGAAAATTGTATCAAACTATAGTAATCAAACTAATTTATAACAGAGATTTTACTGGTTTTCCAACCATTACAACAAGTAAGGAAACAAGCCGATCAATCCAAGGGAATGCATTCATTCCTTTAAGAGCCTCAATTTCCCAGGAGATTTAGGGAAAGTCCATAATTCCCTCTTGCTGTTTTATAAATTGACAGATCAGAGTGTGAACTAACTGCTTTTTAATAACAAGTTGCAATTATTTCCTTACTGTTCTGTAACCAGCTTCTAAGGTTCTGGACAATAAAGACAAGTGGTGAAATGTCTAAACCCATAAATTCCTTGCAAACTGCTTAGACTTATGTTTGTAATCACACTGATATTGCTATAGCAGTTTATCACATCTGTTGAGGAATATTGATATGCATGAATACAGGAGTTTAATTTCTAGGAAAACAGCCCTGGGGAAGGACAAAGAGGAAAAGCAACAGGCAAGGGCTTGTTTGTGTGTTTTCTCCTGTGCAAAGCAAAAATGTCTGCTAATTTTATTCTGCAACCAATTACTTCTATTCTTCTAGCCTTGTGTTTTCGTTTCATTTGATCATGTTGTTTTTGCCATACAATGAGGTTTAATGTTGCTTTCAGTGCTGCTATTCCCTTGAGATCAGTATGATATATTTCTGTGCTTTCCTTACATTTGCAATCCTTATATGGCATCTATTTTTTTCTGTTAATCTCTTTGGAATTTCTTTTATGGCATCTTTTTCAAAAGTACTGCATAATATTTAAACACACATCAGACTGAAAATATGGCCTTGAAACATCTTGTCCCAGCAATCCTGTGTTAATAAACCTATTCTCTGTGTAAAATGTTGTCTTCAACTGTTTCAATTCATTTAGCTTAGAAAGAGGAACACTGGTGAGAAGGCAAGTAGATACCTCAGCTCTACAACTGCCTCCAGCATGCAAATGATATCGAGTGTGAATTTTAAAAGAAAAGAAAGATTTTTAATAAGTAAAATAGTGATCCCTGTGTGTTTGTGGGTAGCACAGGGACTCACTTCTAGCAGTAGAATTAGAGGTCTGTAGTCTGGTTTAGATATTCTTGAAGCACAGAAATAAATTAACATTTGTCTGGCAAACATACAGTCCCATTCATCTTGGAAGGCAGAAGATATGAGAAGCATAGAATTATGGTATCAACCATAACTCAAAAAACTTCTGTCCTTTTAGAAAGTGAAAAGCTTTCCCATTTTGCATAATTTGACTCTCCAGCTCAGCTTAAGAAGTAACATGTGCCACCTTCACTAAACCAGCATGTTTTTATTCATTCCAGTCCTTCTACTTATTTTACAGTCTTCAGGAAAATATATCCATTTATTTTAAGATTTACAAATCTAAATTTTTACAAATTTAGAGAGATGGATAACTTCTGATGTTCAGTTGAAAGTTTTCCTAAAATCAGAGGGCATCTTTTAGTCTTCTTTAATTATTGCAGATTTCCATCTAGTTTGCCATCTGATTTAGCCCTGCTTGTCTCTCACCTGCACTGGGTTTTCTTTTCTTCATGGTGAAGTTGAAAGTAAACATATCTTTTCCAATCTATTGAGTTTTATATATTTTTTTTAACTCAGATTTATTCTATGTGATTCCATTTCCAAAACTTGAAAGACCTGTGTTAAGTTCTAGCCACCTGAAGTTCCCTTCACAGTCAGAGGGAATAAAATAGGGTGGGTGCTTCTTGAAAATTGACCTTACATGATTGTACAGACTAGATTGGAAAGCCTCTCACAGAGAGCAAGCATCTGCACTCGGTTTAGACTCTGATTATTTGCCAAAACGTAGACTGATTCACTACTAAGAACTGAACACACTCCATCTACTTTCAAGTGCTTTACGACAGTTCCTTTCATTACATTGACTTGCACATCTCTGTCTGAATTTAAATCTATATATTCTCCATATTAATTTAAATTAAATATTTATCTCACTTTGTGCCACTGCTAATTTTTTCTAGGAAGGGTGCCTCTGAACAGAAAATGTTTACCATTATCTTTTTTTTGTCTAAGCTGTTCTTCGCCTGTTGACACTTAAACTCTTACATACTGAGATAATTCACCAAAGTAATTCCTGGAATTTTCCATCTCCTGCCAACTACCATTGTGCTCTTAACTGTGAACTGCTTACATGTCTTCATGCCTCAGGTATCCATCCTCACCAGTGTTTCAGATCTCCAAACACCTCAAACAAGGGCAAACACCATGGCTCAGGGGCTTTAGCGGACAACTTTTTTGGCTTTGAAAAAATTACTTTAATGGTGTGTTCTTAATGTTTTAGTAGCCTCTTTTCAAGTGCTTTGCCCTAGATGGTCTCGTAATTTAGTCAGATGTTAAGGGCTGAGTTAAATTCAAAACTGAAGGATAGCTTTGTACTGATTGAAAATGTACAAATTCTTCCACAATTCTTTCAAACTCTTTTTTCTGAGTCTGTCTAACAATGGTTCACATGTTCATTTTTATGTGAAGTGTGAAGTACTCCTTGAATTTTTTACTTCACTTTCAGAGTTGATGTCTCTGCTTGAGTTACTGAAAACCATTTAAACATCAAGTAGTTCAAAACCACCTACTGTCAGAAACCAGGCTGTCTTCTGTCTCCCCTTTTAGCAGCTGCCTATTGCTTGTAGTTCCTTTTAAACTTCCTCCTGTTGTCCTCCACATTTCCCAAGGGGTTTAACTCTGCTGGGGTCTTGAGCAACTCCTTTCTTCTATTCAGGATGTAGCTGAGTTGATTTTATTCCAACACTGTTCCAGTGTTTGGCTCAGCAACTGCAGAGAATGGGGAGATGGGCAGAGACCATCTCTGTTTCTTCTGGTTGTTCTTAAAGGGCAAGAAAATTTAAATTATCCTTCCTTCACAACTGGTCATTTTCTTCCAACTGTCACAGAAAAAGCTTCTTAAAAGGAGAGTTTCCCAAGGAGTGAAGGGCTAGCAAGAGACAGGACAGAGAGAAAATGGGATGAGAAGATCTGTGAAGAACCCAAAATTGCTGTGGCCTACTGAGAAATATTAGACTTGCTACAAAGAGCATCAAACATGGTAGTTGATGACCCTAAGTAGCAAGCACAGCATTTTCCCTTGTGATCTTCCTCTTGTGTCTTCCTTGCTGTGTAGGCAATAAATATCTTTTGGAGCAGAAGAGAGCAATGGCATCTTCAGGGAACTGGCAACCTGAGCTGGAACTGTTACTCTGTTGAAGTTTGTTCTGCCATTCTACAAGACGAGTGGCAGAAAAAGTGGATGTATCTCCAAAAGAAGAAATTGTGTCATTTTTAGCAAAAGCATAGAAAATTTCTGTGATGCTCTTCTCAGCTTCTTCTTTTCATTCTTCTGAGAGTTCAGAAATAGCTTCATTATCTATATAAAAGCAACTCCACTCAACTGAAATATTTTCTGTTCTTAACATTTGATTTTGTACAATATTGGCATAGAACTGAAACATTTCAAGAAACAAAATACCAAGCAAGAGGCAAATAGAGATGAAACAGCCAACAGTCCAACTAATTAGATCACTTAGTAGGGATATGAACTCTCCTTGCATCTGTTTCTCTTTGTATAAATAACTAAACATTAGAAAGGCAGAGGTTAGCTATCTATGGCCTGAGAACAAAGGGCCATGGCTGAGCTGCAAGACACTTATGGAAAAGCCCCTTTTCTTAATTATATAAATTAGAGGCTTGGTCTGTCCATAAGACCCAACTAAATCTTGTAGATATTACCATATGGTTGTCCTGTGATAAAGGTCTTACTAGTTGTCTTCCCAAAAATCCTTCCCTGATGCCAAAAAAATCTATATGCATTATTTAGAAGATACTAGAATACTTTGAGAACAATTCTTTTTTTCCCCAGAAGTTTTAATGGTAAGACTCTTCATTGAAAACTTTGCAAAAAGCTGGGTTTTTTGTAAAAGTAACTGATGAAAATGGACAAGTATTTCATGAGAGGAAAATTTTTTCAACACACATATTTTCTTCAAGTGTAATAAAAGTTAAAATTTTTCAATAAAAAGAGAAAATTAAAAATATTTTATAAAATGGATTTTTTCATTTGATATTTATGAAAAAAGTATTTGTAATTTTTCACTCAAATATTTCTTCAAATTTATTAATAAGGTTTCCATCTATTATTTTGTTTATGATGTATACAGGACTTGTATCTGAAAGTTTTCTAGTTTTTCTCATTGATGGCAATGCAATTACTACACCACTACAGTATTTTAGTTGTGTGCTGATGTGGTAGGATGGAAATAACACTAATTAGGCATTGGTAAAAATGAAGCTATGCAGAGGTAATCAAGCTTTGATAAATGGAGGAAACTTTTTTGTGTAATAAACAGTTTTTATAAACTGATGTGAAAGGAGATTAGATTTACTTGCAAGGAATTAGCACATAAAATCACCACAGAGGGTCCAGTGCCTGCTCTTCATTTCAGTGTGCAAGACTGAGTTCTATGCAAACACCTGACCAATGCACTTTGGATTCCAGGGCATCACGGTACCCTGCTGTTGTTTTGATGGGAAAGAAGGAGTGATGAAACAAACTGGGCATTTCAGACTCTGCTCTACCTCAACTTAAAACATAAGATGCTGTGAGTGTTGTTCTGTTGTAAGCTGATCAATGTGATTGCACCTTTGAAGCTGGCTGTACATCACGCAGCAAAGATATCTTTGATTAATCCCCTCCTGGTTAGTTTAAGTGATAGAAAGCCCCCTGAGGACTTAGACTTGCTCTCCTTCTTTGCAGAGATCAGAGACAAATAGTTTCTTACTGTGTTATTCTTGTCTTGTGTAAAGAGGATTTGTACAAGGAAGTCCCTGGTGTAAACAGTATTGAAAAATTGTTCTAAAGGATTAAAGCTTCTCTAATGATCTGACCTAGGGAGTGTGTCTTCTAGCAGCCTGTACTCGTGAAGTGAGGTTTGAGCTTCAAGTAATGAGGCACTAGGCATAATGTTTTGAGAAGGTGTGAAAGACAGAAGATTCACCCTGTTCTATTTATTAGAATAAAAAATAGTGACAGTCCTTCCTGCCTAAAGGGAAGTAATTTTGCCCAATAAATTGTATACACTGGGGCACACTAGTGTAGCATCATTTTTTGCCTTTTCCTATACCTTGAGATAAAAAACAGGTAGTAAGAAAGTAGGGTGAGGATGAAATCCTATAGGTCTTCCAAATTCTCAGACTTTTCCTGTACTGTTACTTTAAGGCTTTTTATCCAAAATCAGAATGTTGTCTGGTGTCATTTCTAATTCAATACTGAGCAATGCCTTTATGACAAAAAAATTTCTTCAGTTCACTGACCTTTCAACACCTTTATCAAATACAAATTTATCTTCTCTTTAGACATTGCCAAAAAGACCAACTTTTGCACCTCAAGCAGGACTTTAGTCAGGAGTTAATGCTTAGAGCATCCTTCAAATTCATTGACTTCTCTTACCAAATATTCATTTATTAGTTTGTATGTTAGAAAATACTCTATGGAAAAGGTAGAACAATTCCATTTTATGGGTAGAATTTTGTATAAACATCCTGTTCATTATTTATTTTTGGAAATATAGAAGCTAATAGAGCCAGAGAACTATAAGGTCACATTTGCTTAGAGCAAAATCTGTGTCAAAGATTTCAGTCTGCCTGTAGTTATTTTCTTACAGCAGGGAGACTACAGAGGAAAAAGAGATATAGACTGAATGCCAAAACAACACTTGAAAGCATTCTTGTTGTTCCACAGAACAACTCAGAGAGGAGAGATAGAAGGAGAAGTAAAACAGGATGCTTCCCTGTATAAAATGTGACTTTGGAAAAAACTACTGCTTGCACACATGTATATGCACACTGAGATCAAATTAAAATGGCCTCAACAAACCCAGTTCTTTTTTTTTTAGAGCTTCCTGAATCTTGATGGGGCAATTTGCATGTTCTTTTTTAGTCCTGATTTGTTGATGTGTGCATGGGGAGATTCTTCCTACTTTTCATTAATAAAACAAATATAAGTGAAATATTGAAGATGATATGAATAAAAAGTGATGCATGTTTTAAATTTACCACCATCTGTCATGTAGGTCAGTAAAAGAATAGATAATATCAGTTAACTTCTTAATGAACTATCTTTTTAGTCTGTTTTTCTCTCAGAGTTCCAGCAAGGAATACAGATACTTGGGTATACATCGGCCCCAGCTCCTGGGAGTGTGGCCTGGGTCACAGATCACTGATGCCTCTCCTGGTATCATTCACTTCCCATCTCTATATAATGAATCCATTACCCTCACCCCTTCCACCTTCTCTTTCCCCTTGCATGGTCTCACCTCTCCCCTGCCCTCTACCTCAGGCCATTGCTCAGGTGACATCATCTCTCACACAGATACCCTATTTGAATGCAATAAACTAATAAACCCTTAAAGCTGGCACCAAAAGAATTAATTCCACCTTTCCATCCTTTCCATTTAGTGTACTCCAGTCTGAAGTTTCACCAGATTTACAGCCTGAATCTGCCTCAAGGCAGTCCTGATTGCATTCTGCCCATGGATCTTTGGAGTTTCCAACATTCACAATTTTCACTGAAGTTTTGTACCTTCATCTCACCAGCATCCTTCTCATAGAGCTGCTGTTTCACAGCTCTTCCTAGCCTATTCACACCTCTTGTTCCCCATGCATTGTCTCCATTTTCTTCCTCTACCTACTTTCACTGCTGGCTGGGTGTAATAGTAAGTGACTTGTTGCTGATGGGGGTGTTGCTGAGCACAAGGGTCTCCCAGGTTCCCGCCCAGACATAAGCAGCATGATTAGTCCACCAAAGTGAATCAGAGGTGGCTGCAGTATATTTATACGGAGAAATGTGCAAAACCAAGTTCTTCAGTAGATGCAGAGGTGAAACCAAGTAGACTAGACTGGATCTTCAGTTAATAAAAATCAGCAAAGTTCCATTATTCTATATTTGAAAATTTCCCATCCTTGTGTATAAAATGAGAACATTGCCAACACAGGCCCCATTTCATCGGGGTACTTAAGCATATATTAATCATCTATATTTGTTCAGCAAAGTATTCAGCAGATGTTTTACTTTAATTCTCACAGAGGTCAGCATATAAGGGCATATTTAAATGCTTACCATAATAGAATTAGAAGGAAGCATCCGGGCCTAAGAAAAACAGTCTGCAGCACAAAAAGTAAAAGAAATCTGAAGAGAGAAAAATTTCAAGTTCATTCTTCCTTTACACAACACCAGGATATCAGGCACAACGTCTAATTTTGGTGTGCTTCCCTAAATTTGATGCCTTCCACAAATTTATTTTCTTGGATTCATTTCTTGGTCACCTGAAATGCTCCATATAAAGATTTCAAATATTGTCCCATCTGTACTTGTCCTTTTTTTTGTTCTCGGAGTTTTTTTGGTTTGTTCCCCCCCCTTTATATATGATCAAGAGAAAATCAAGAACTGATAATCACTCAGGAAAGAAATCACAGATTCCCCAGTTAGTGCTGAAATAAATTCCTGAAGATGATACGTTGTTTCCTTTCCATTTTCAGCTGGCAATATTCAAAAGTATGTTAGATGAGTGACCTCTCTTGTCCTATCCTTGTCCTCAAACATTAATTAGTTTATGCTTTGTGCCTGACTCCTGCTGACTAGTATCTCAGAAGTTAATCGTGTCACTAGGGACATTTGTATAAGCTTAGTTTCTGTGTAATAGTGCTAATTGTAAAAGGAGATGTAAGGTTATTTGGCTATAGAAGTGTGATGTTTCATGAGGTTACAGGAAAACAAGAGACATTTTCAGACCTGACTGGGGAGAGGAACAAGGCAAATATGAACTGGCTTTGTTTTGTTCATCTGTTCATTAACACATCCATTTGCCTCTCCTCACTCTCCTGTCCATTACCCATGGCAATGTCCTACAGCAATGGTATTAGTCTTTCTTGGGGAGAAGATGTAAGGTTTTAGTGCAAATTTCTGCAGAAAAGTTTAGTGCAAGGATGAAGGTATGCTGGAGAACAAGTTACTTGGATGATTTTTATCAGAATAGAGGAATACACCTCCCTTTTTTATTTATCTTTTGGTAGTGCCATCACAACATTATGGGGATGTTCTGCTTTGTACATGGATTTTTCTTTGGAACTCTTTTAAAATGTTGGTTTCCATTGCTCTAACTCTGAAAGGCACAGTAAGGTCAACTTTTAACCAAAAGTTACAATTCGGGCCAGTGAAGCCAATGGCAGTTCTTACAAAGTTAGCACTGGTAAATTCTAGCAGTAAATCACAATCTTTGTCCCTGCTCTATGGCTCTGAAGGGATCTTCACTTAGGACAGGGGTACAAATACAGATGACCTGAGAAGTTTGAAACTTTGCCTGCAACATTCATTACATTCTTTTTACTTTATGTTTACAGCAGAAACAGCATAAAACTTTACCAGTGCCCAGTGGATTTAAATTAGAAAGTGTGATGTTTATAGTTAAGGGGGTAAAGTTGACTAATGTACAAGCTGAGATTATGTCTGAAATTAATGGATGATTCTATCATATTTCAAATAGGTCAGAACAGGCCAAGATGACAGGACAGGACAGGACAGGACAGGACAGGACAGGACAGGACAGGACAGGACAGGACAGGACAGGATAGGATAGGA
>JAWWMP010000081.1:10221732-10323644 GCA_035047865.1 Dendrocincla tyrannina | reverse complement strand
ATAGGATAGGATAGGATAGGATAGGATAGGATAGGATAGGATAGGATAGGATAGGATAGGATAGGATAGGATAGGATTGGATGTCTGCATTTTATGTTATATAATATGCCACAGGAAGCATGAAAGTGCCAGAAAATGTATCCTGACAACAAAACTGATTGCCAAGGGGGATAAAAGTACCTGTTGAAACCAGAATAATTCTGACCTTCATAGCACACCTCATGCAGTACATGTGGATAACAGAACAGCTGTTTCAGTAGCTAACACTCCCCACGAATGACAGCTTGAAGACTTCTGGCAATGTCAATCATTTCTCCTGATGCTAAAGCATTCCTCCTGATGCTAGATCTTAAGTGCAAATGAGATAACCTCACTTATCTTGCCCTATCAAGTACAGGAACCAAAATGTCTTCATTTGCAAAATGCTGGTGGCATGATCCAAGCCCAGCAGATCCTTTTGCAGAATGGCAGACAGTGACAGGCTGTGAGACTGAAATGTTCTTCAAAGTTTCAATCATTCAAGGTGAGAAAAGACAGCATTACATCCATATGTTCTCATTGCACACTTTTTAAAGGGATACTTAAGCAATTTAAATCAGGGACAATACTGATCACATAATTATACCTAAATATTTTGTGAATATGTGCTGTGAAAATGTAATTTCTCTCTAAGGGACCAGTTGGCTTCGCACTTCCTCCAGGAGCTTTTTTGAATTCAAAGCAGACTGAATTTCTTGGAAACTGTCCTGCTTCAGTATGCTTTTATTTATTCAAAATAAAATGCATAAAATACTCTATTCCAGTGTGATTCAAAACCACCATCACCGGAGTTGAACAGGTCCAGCTCTCTCAGCCTTTCCTTTCTGTAAGACAGATGCTACATCCCATAATCATCTTCGTAACCCTCCACTGGATACACTCCAGGAGCTCCATGTCTCTCTTGTCCCAAGGAACCCAGAATAAACCCAGCACTCCAGATGTGGCCTTACTCGGGCAGAGTAGAGGGACAGGATCACCTCTGTCAACCTGCTGGAAATGCTTTTCCTAATGCATCCCAGGATACCATTGGCCTTCTTGGCCCCAGGGGCACATGGCTGGCTCATGGACAGTTTGTCCACCAGGACTCCCACACCCTTCTCCACAGAGCTGCTTCTCAGCAAGTCAGTTCCAGCCTATACTGTATGCCTGGGATTATTCCTCTCCAGGTGCAGGACCCTTCATTTGTCTTTGGTGAACTTCAGACAAGTCTTTTCTGCTGATCTCTCCAGCCTGTCGAGGTTCCTCTGCAGGGCTGCGCAGCCCTCTAATATCAGCCTCTCTGAGCTTTGTGTTGTCAGTGAACTTGCTGAGGAGACATCTGTCTCCATCCAAGTCTTGAGCCTCCATCCATGAGTCTTCATCCAAGTTATTGATGAATATGTTAAACAACACCAGACCCAGTATAGAATCTTGGGGGACAGCACTAGTGACAGGTCTCCAGCTAGGCCCTGTGTCACTGCTTACAACCCCCTCAGTCTACCTCACTGTCCACTCATCCAGTCCACACTTCCTGAGTTTGTCTATAAGAATTTTGTCCATGGCAAAAGTGATCCTAAAATCAAGGTAGACAATATTCACTGCTCTTCCATCCAGGTAGTTGTTTCATCACAGAAGGCACTGGGGCTTTTTTCACTCAGTTCTCCACAATTTATCTTCTAAAGTCTAAACTCAGTAACCTTTAACCAAGTTGTGTGTGAACAGGAAAAGGTAATGTCTGACATCCTGGAAATGGAAAACATTCTGTCAGGGAGAAACAGGGTGGGTTTTGATCCAAGTTTTATTTAATTCAGCTGTAGCTATGCAAATTATCTCCATTATCTTTGGTGAGAAATGGCAATGGACAACTATCTTGAAACATATCCCTGAAGGTTTCTGTCTCTCTGTTGACTGTTGGGGAAGCCTGTGAAGAGCCTTGGCCCAGACACTGGGTTTATGTCTAAAGCTTGGAGAAATTAATTCTATCCATGGCAATCATAATAACTGTCACAATAATCTTTAGTTATTACAATAAGTCCTTCAGCACAGGAAATATCTTAGTGGATCAGTTTTACTGTGTTTGATTAATTGCCCTTTCCTCAGTGCTGTGCCCTATCTAGAGCACTGAGTAATCTCCAGAAACATGAATCATTGTAAAACTTCAAAAGCACCTCTGTGCTAAAGGAAACCCTGGTATTTCAAATTCCTTATGTTTTATGTGAGATACAATACTCATCCCATCGAAAAGCAAACTGCTTCTGCAAGGGCACTGTACTGTACTGAAATGTAAAAAAAAAAAAAAATTAAACAAGAAGGACATAGGTATCTAAAAAGGTTGAACAGAAAATTAGATTTAAAATATTTGTGCTGCTAATAGCAATTAATAATATGAACTGTCCATTTGCAAACATGACTTATCTATAAATATCTTCTATAGGACATCATTCATGGTAGTGTAATGACAAAGTGATTTCCACCTTAAGCTAAGAGAATAATAGTGCCCAGGGGCATTAGGGTTGTTTCACCTGCATGTTTCCTGAGTTTTGAAATGCAATGAAAAACTCTTCTTATTGGAATAAGGAAGGCAGGAGGGGTCTGCATTTTCTTGAGTAAGTTCTTGCTCCTGATAAAAACAGGAGTGTGTTATACACCAATAAACAAAGAATAGCAGTCCTGGCTCTTCTAAATATTTGTGAGCTGAGAGGCTCCAAACAGGGTTACAGTACAGTAAGCTAAAACAATTTGCAAAATTGTGTCCACTTGATCCTGTCCCTCAGAAAAGAACATCAATTTCTGAGGAATTATACTTACAAAAAAAAATGCTTTTTATGTATAATATAGCTTAATCTAAATTGAAGAGATTCTAAAGGAACTGTCTTAATTTTTACTGACTCCAGTCATGTGCTGTGATGGCAAAAACATCTTTTAAAACACAAACATCTTGAGGTGCTACTAGGGTGCTAGTAACTCTTCATCCTCACTTTATTTATTTAAATAATATAATAAGGCAATAATAAAACCTACCATTTTAGCAAGGTGACCTTGCGCAAGGATGTTTCCAAAAAGAATTTGCAATTCTTTACACATAAAACACAATGCATACAGTCTGCAGCCACCTAACTCTGAGCAGACTGCACTTAAAGCTTTCAGCATATTGGTGAAAAGACTAGGCATGTTAATTGAATAATTGCATCTTTCTGTAGTGGTATTTATATTAGATGAATTTATAATTTACTGTTACAGGGAGTTGTAACAGATTAATATCCACTTATCAATCTATGAACAACCCTGTATCCATTGCACTGAAATCACTGAAAGGTGGGACAATCACACTAATAGAATAAATGTACTGTTCACAGGGCAGTCCTTTTATTTAAAAGAACATGCGAAGCATCAGCAAGGACAGAAAGTCCTTGGAAGGGGCATCTGTACAGTATTAGCCTAAAGGATATATCTGGAAAAGTTCTAGGCTTCTACTGAAAGTCAAATTTAGCATAAACCCCAGCAATAGCAAAAAAACAGATAATGTAACAATTTGGTCCTTTGCATTGCTGAGCATCAAAGGTAAGTCCTTGCAGTTTCACAGTCCATCTGAGTAGCAATGAGTGAATAGTCAATTAAGTTAATAAAGATACAGGGTGTCAGTACATTTACATCAAGCTGATGTATAAACCGCTGTCTAATGAATGCCTGATAGGAATACCTGAACTTAATTAACCCTTATCCTGTTCAAAATGAGAGGTTTTAGCACCTTACATCTAGACTGTCTTTATTGGTGACAGTCTGTTATCAACACTTACCTCTCCTTCTAACAAGGCTTAAAATGTAAATGATGCAGGAAGAGTACTGAAGCAGAATGCCAGGATGAAGAGGTTTAAATTTATAATGCAAAAAAAAGTCCAAACCTAGTACATGGGTCTACTGGATTATTAATGTTTGTACTTAAACCAGAAAAGCTCATCCTTTCCAAGAGCAGAGTTGCACACAGCATCACCCCAGAAAGCATGGTGGTATGCCACGGTTTGAGCCACCAGTCTGTCTCAATGGCACACTGGTACAGGCGCATGAACACAATGGTATCACGTATTAGGAGTTACATGTGCTGCACAGGGGCATTTCTGTAGTTTGTTCAGAGGAAATGATTTCAGTACTTTAAATATCCCAGCAGCAGCTCCCAAAATGTTTGCCTCAACCTGGTCTCCCCAGAAAGGCTTACAGCATGATGCAAACACTGTGTAGGGCTAATATGTAAGATCTGTAGCTGAGGTAATATTTTCCTGGTATTGTGAACGGACAGAAATAAGCACTGCTAGGATGCAATTCATCTTATCCTAAAATAAACGTATAAAATAGATCACATGTGTAACATTTATAACATGTATAATACCCAAGAAGTGCCTACACCCCATTGACAAAAAAAGACAGTTTAAGGTTAGATTTAGAATGCACATTGCAGGCATTTTTATTTTTATTGAAATTAATTGGAACTTTGATGAGAGCTAGATATCTAAAGGGTGTTGATGTTTTGTGTCCTGCTCTCTTTGGCTATAGGTATGCGCTTTTTGTCAGTCAACACTTCAAAGAAACAACAATTCACAGCCCAAGTACTGTGAACAAGCTCACAGTTATACTGAAGTATAAGGGCCATAAGAAGTATGTCACACTTACAATGCATGAAGATCACAGAAAGTGTCAGCAGGATAATCCAGAAAGCATCAAAAGTGAATTTAGGATCTAGTCCCCAGTCCATTTCTGGTCTATGCATGGGACTTACTACTAAGATGAATATTTGGTTTGCACCAGAACAGAGCCTAGGTAATAACAAGGGTTATATTTCTAAATATCTGCCTATATCCTAGACAACAAGGCTTTGATCATACCTCAGTGAAATATTAACTGTAAACGACACTATAAACAGAAACACCGTCCCTATCTAAAGGTCCCCTAAGCAAGGTAAAGACTTGTCACATTTCAGTGGTGCTGTCTACTGTTGTGGGTTTTGCTTGCCACAAGAGGTCAAATCTTCTATACACAGCTGTGGAGAGATGGGGAGTTGCTGATCAGTAGATGCTTTTTTACTTTGTGAACATATTTTATGAGCGATTATGTGTGTGACAACCACTCTGTTTTTCTTATATAAATATTTGAGAGATGCAACATCTATTTATTTTGATAACACATATAGTTTTATGAACATCCCTTCCCAGTAAAAGCAACTATGCAGAGGCATCATCTCCTCGAAAATTTGTGCATATAAATAGAAACTTTGTAATTTACTTTAGATTATATTTCTGTTCTCATGTTTAGTCCAGGGATGTAGCACCTGAGAAATCACAAGCCTTTTAACATAACATCCCATTCTGATATCTATAGATCATGATTTTCTCCATTGAAAAGATACTAGTTGTCTTCATGATGCATCAAAATATTTCATCTGTGCAGAATGCTTAAGTAAAGTTGTTCAGAGTAACTTTAATAGACCAGGTACTAGATTTAGCCACACGGAGCTATTTCCACATCTCATTTCTATTATTAAGTAAAATTGCAGCAGCAGTTCACAGTTCAGACATACCTAGGTATGAAGATAAGAGGAAAAAATAATAATGAAAAGGAAACACACTTTCAAAGTTCAAAAGACACAAAGCATTGATCAAGAAAATAGTGACTGAATGAGAGTAGCTGTAGCTGAAAGCCTTCTGCCAGAGTAGCTAACAGCCATTTATACAGGGAAATAAAATATATGTATGCACACAGAGATGTCAAACACAAATGCAAATGTGAAGAAATTATTCAAACAGCACAATGTGACCACAAGCAAAACACTTCTGTGTCTGGCCACTGTATTTTAAAAGTAAAGTGAGATAAATAAAGACTGAGAAGAGGACAAACAGAAAAACAGAAAATTCAAAAATTCCTTTGTCACCTTAAAAAAGGTTAGAGAAATTGCTAGGTAGGTTTTTAAGAGGGAAAAAACAGCACCGAGGCTAAGAAAAAAATAACTCTGCAGGAAATTAAAGTGTTTGAATGGAACTTGCACCAACAATGAAAGTAAACCCTACAGTATTAAAGTGGTTTGGAGTTTTATCCTTTTTATTTTTTTTTTTAAGCAGAGAGAACTTAACTTCTTATATAGCTGTCTTCTACTCCAGCTCCTGCACACACAGAACTCTTCTTAGCAAAGGCAAATATCCAGAGACTAAAAAAAGAAAAACGAAAATAAACCAAAAATCCCAACAAAGTCTTTGTCTGTATAATTTGGTCTGCCAAGTTAGGCTAGACCACTGAAGCTAAGCTGTTCCTATTTCCATAACTAGCAGCTCAACAGAGAGCAGTAAAACAGACTTGACAATCATAGGTGACATGCCCATACCATGAGCACACATCCATGGCACATGCCCTAAACAAGACTGAAATTTGCACCTCTCTCTTCAGCAGAATACTTTAAATGTTCCACTGGCATATGCTCACATTGAGGCAAAATGTGGTGACAATCTTCCAAAAAGCACAATGCCACATTGGTGACAGGCAGGCAATGCCCAGACACAGGACAAGTTCCACAGGAGACTAGGTGAAGTGTTTGTTTACGCACTGAGACCAAAGGACTTTTTACAGTTGTCTTTAATACCTATTTTGTGCTGTAAGAAAAGAGTTATTTGTGGTCATTCTCTCATTTTAGTCCAACATCAGATGCATTTATTCTTTATAAAGTGTCCAATGTCTTAGTTAAGGTAAATGGATAATTTACTTGAACTAGGGTACATTAAATGGGCAAGTGATGCCTGTGAGCTAGTACTCAGGAGAATTAGGATTTACAGCATGAAAGTTCCTTCAGAGGTGGTGGTATGTTGATAACAGATGACAATTTCCATCTTAAGTTCAAGGACTGAAAAATTGAGTAAATTCCTTTGGGTGAGCTGAAGGACCAAAACATAGAGATATACTGGGAGAGGAGGGAAATGGGAACTGGGAGAAAAACTCAAAATAATAGAAGAATCTGCATACCCACTGTAAATATTTATTTCTTAAAAGTCAAAACAGTGCAATGTTTCCTTAAGTTAAGAATTCTTTTAGGATAAAAAGATAAAACTTCATTCTTCATAAAGTCTTCATTCTTTATTTTAAAGTCAAGTTTCAAAGTCTCATCTCATTGTAACTTTGAGTTGCATTAAGAAGCATGACCATGACTAGGCCAGTCTCCAGTCTTTAAAATTTTTATCATCAAAATCAAATTTTCACACATTGCTCAGAAAGTGTAAAAACAGCCATCAGGGATCACATTGAAAACTCATGCACCGTGCCCCAGCTGCATTTCCCTAGCAAAGGTGAAGATACGGAAGGGCATTAACTACCCCAGAATGTGTCCTACCTTCCCTAGCAGCTAGTTTTTCTGAATTCCTGCAGACATCTCCAAAGGACCTACATGTCCCACCTGGAGATAGGCCTGTAAAATCTGTGGGCTGAATTGCTCTTCTGAGTCACTTCTGAGATTATTTTGGACCAGTCAGTGAAATATCAGATGACGTGAGGTAACCATATCTATTGTACGGTCATTCTACCAATACAGCAGAAAACAGAGGCAGATAATGATTCCAGGGCATAATTATAATTTTTGAAAAAAGGTGTAGGAAAATATTCAAAGCCTTAATTTTTAAGGTTACTAACAAGAAATAAAAAAATTACATTGGAATTTAGCAGCAAAAGATAAAGAAATTATAGCAGGCAAGTGAATACTTGGCTTACTAGCAAATACCAAGTAAATGCGATAAAGAGATAGTTGTGGGTCTTAGAGGGAGTGTGGAAGAGGTAGGATTATCCTAAACCTTCATATTGTGCTGAAATCTCTACTTTGCATTCATTCGTACCTTGCAGATCAGAAACCCAAGTAAATGAAGAGCAACGATTTTTAATGTATTCTTCAAATTTTGAGTTATTTAGGGTCTTAATGCAAGACCTCCCTGAATAGTTAGGCAAAAAGACTTAAAAATGAGGACACAATTTTCATGAGTTTCCAGCATTTAGTTATGTAGATCGAGAGAAAAAATATAAGTGGAAGTAATGTGAAGAACATATTGTTTCTTTCAGATAAGAAATGTTTTATGAATTCCTATGAAGTGTAGGAAAATGCATAATGAAAAATTATGCCATCAATAATATAAAATTGAAGGAGAGAAATAGAACAAGTTAGGCCTCCAGCATCTTATTTATGTAAAAGAGCTTTTCTATAACCTTGTCACGATAAACAAAGAAAAAATGTTTAAAACTTTTTATTATAAATCTTTGTTTACACTCTACTGTTGAAATAAGATAGACAGTAATTAGTAAAAGATACTGAGTGCTGCCCCATGTCTTTAGAAGCAACACATACGAAAGACTTACTTTGACATTGTTTAAGTCTAGGGTGCAAAAGGAAAAAAAACCCACAACTTATTGCTTATTCCATTATAATACTTCCCATTGGTAGAAGCACAGTGGGAGATACTTACCCCTACTTATCTCTGGAAGTAATGCTGTTTGCACAGGTGACACAGCAATTTTTATGGTCAAAGACATATCATCAGCGATATAAATAATTGTTTTAGTACTATTCATAAACCTGCCTATAAAAATTGTACTCATTAAGTGTGCAGGAATAAAGAAGGGGATAGAGTAAAAGTACAACAAGGTCAGCTTTTCCAGAATGCACATATTCTGTCATAGTTATTAGGGAATTCAGTCTTAGCATTGATCCTGCCAGAGTACATCACATTCATCTATGAGATGTCAGGCAGCTCCCTGGGTGTCAAAGCTGTTGTCCTCAGAGTGGGATCAGTTGAAAGTAAGGGCAAAACCTGATCCAATGTCATCAACTCAGAAGGGATGAACAGAGCGCTGCCAGCTTGTAAGAGCAGAGGATCAAATTAGAGGGAACCCTAATTATCTGTCATGGCTCTATTCACGCAATGGCAAGCTACAGTAAAAGTAATATGAAGAAATACAGGCAGAAGTATTCAGAGAAGACAAAAGCTTTAATAAGGAAAAAAACCAATAAATTAGTGGTCTTCATTGCATTTTAGGACTGTTTTAAAAGGGCAATATGCTGAAGGACACATTGAAATACTCATAATATAATAAACCTAATGGTCAGTGTAGGATCTGGCAGTAAAAACTGGACCTTTCTTGACTATCTTGCAGTTAAGAGTCAAGAAAATGTCAGTAGTTCAGGTCTCCGTAGTTCTGTATATATTGCATTCTGAATATCCCTTTCTGTCAGCAGGAGTAGAGAGTAAGGTATTACACTATACATAGGCCTCCAGAGATCAGCAGAAACGGCTGGAAGCTGTAGAGGTGTGTAAAATGTGCTTTGCACCTTTTTTTTTATTATTATTATTTTCTTCCTGTATAAGATGGGAGTGATCCCTATGAGCTTAGGAAGCTGTTTTGGGCACTGCAATATTGCTAGGCTCAAGCCAGGGGTGACATCTAACGCTGCTGCTGAACTCCCTGCATTGGAGCCCCTCATGGGGGGGAAAAAGATTTTAAGTTTAGTGGAGCAACCATTTTATGAATCTATAAATAAATAAACCAGATTTAAGGTATTTTCTTAAAAAAAAAAAAAAATAGCGGAAAGGTGCCCCTGTAGTAACTGGACTGCTATGAGTTTAGATAAAGGAAAAAAACACAGCTTGGAACTGCGAGGGTGCTATTAAAAATGGTCAGTCTGGGTGCAAACTCCAGATAAGTACCTGAGAACAAAAAAACCACATCACTACTCCAATGCTTTGTTTAATGTGTTTAATGTGTTTAATGTGAAATTTTGCCTGGAAAAGAGCTCTTTATCTGACACAGAGCATGGAGCTTTTGTTTATGATGTTTATTAGGGCTTACCAGGAAAGGTGACTAATGTAGGGTGATAAGAGCATTACTAATTTTCTTTGACAAATGGCTCTCAGATATTTTCCATTGTGAATTGTACATTAAACTGCAATTTTTTTCATGAATTTCCTTTTCTTACAGCTATGCAATACTGATTCACACCTATCATACGGCAATTCTAATGCTCACACACAATGAAGTAATATAACGAGTACTAAGAAAACAAGATTATAATAAATAAACATAAGGCTGAACACTTCTGCAGTCATGCTTTTTCAAATAATCCATAGCTATATGAAGCCTGAAGTAATTCAAAAATACATACCTAATTCAGATACATTAAAAGAACTTTTTTTCTCTTACCAGTATAATTTTTAGTTTCCGTGGATTCTAAGTTCTACCAGTATTACAAACACCACTTTCAGCTAAGCTAAAGCTGAAGGACCTGCTTTTCTGCATAAGAGCTGACACCAGTGCAGGCTTCTCTCCTGTTACTCTTGACAGCAATTTCCTGAATAGTATGAAAGAGGGACAAATAAGTACTGAGATGAGATATTTTGGTTATAGAAATCATTCCCTGTCATTCTCAGAAAGAACATTAGAAAGTCTTTACTTGAAAATAACTATAATAAAATATCAATATCATCAGCATTTCTAGCTGCAATAACTAGTTTATCAAGAAATCTCCAAAACCTGAAAAACTCTCTGGTTTTAATCAACTAAAACTAAAACATTTGAGCTGAACACAAACAAGTCCTGGAACTCATATGGGCAGAACCGATGAAAATTAAAAGCCTTGGGAATATGGGGTAGCAGCTTTTTTCAATTTTCACCATAAAAAAAACCCATGAAATTGATTTTTTTTTGCCTACTGGGACAAATAAAAAGTGTCTGAACTTGGTCTGGGGGGCTGCGGTATCTTTCACAGTGATTCCTTTCACCCAGGCAGCCTCTTGACAACTTCTAAAACCTTGAGGAGATCACATAACTGGATAGATATGAAGTTCTGTGTCTGTACTATGTTCTCCCTGAAGACCAACAGCTTTCCCATGTAAGTGCCATTTTTAGCTGCCATTTTCATTACTTTGGACAGAGAGGCTAAGAGTAAGGCAGTAGTATTATGTACCTCCTTGAGCATCCAGCTCCAGTCCACAGAGCACAGCTCTTCTTTATTGGGTTTGGCTTAATGATACAAGCCCTTTGAGACAAAGGTGTTCATTGTTGTGTCCAGCACAGCAAAGGAAGTGAGCCTCCAAGGATTCAGGACAGTGGGAGGGAGTCTTTGCATTAGAAAATGTGCTGAGGTAGAGTAATTCTTGGTGATTAAAGTCAGACAATCTGCCTCCAAGGAACAGAAATGGGAATCATCTGCTATGGACTCTCTATTCATTCCTGCCTAAGCATTTGTTATCTCACACTCTTTGAGTCTTGGGATTTTTTTTCCATCAACTAAGGCATTTTTTGTACAATTTGAGTTGATTTGTCACTTAAGGATTCACTATCTTTTAGCAATCAATACAGGAGCCCATATATTCTCGAACGCTTAACCTGCATGGTTTTCATGTACCTCATGACTTCTTTGATTTTTGGAATTTCTGTTCTATGTCTTTTACTTTTGACTGCAAGGGATATGATTGTTTGTGCAGAAAGTTTCAGCATGTGTCTTCTATGCTGTTCTAATAAAAATGTAAAGGTTATCTTCGCTCGTGACACCTCCTAATGTTGATCTGCTGTCTTTTGTTACTCTAGTTCAGGAACTGTATTGGAAATACCAAAATACTGAGTGCAGAGAACTGAACAGTTATCCAAAACCACAGTTTTCAGGAAACTTCAAAGCTGGCAAAACTTGAATGAGCACCTTCCCCTCCTCTTTTGGCACTGCCCCTGGCGCTGTTTCTTCAGCATATTCTCACTCTTCTCTTCTGGCTGCAGTTGTTCCTGCATGGGGATTTTTTTCCTGCTTCTTAAACATGTTATCCCGGAGGTACTGCCACCATAACTGATGTGCTTGGCCTTGGCCAGCAGTAGGTCCATCTTGGAGTTGACTGCAGTTGGCTCTCTTGGACATGGGAAATGTCTGGCAGTTTCTCACAGAAGACACCCTGTAGTCCCCAACTACCAAAACCTAGCCACACAAACCAAATACTTTTTTAACCCATTTTTTGGCTTTAGTGTTAAACATAGCATCAACAAAGACAAATTAGAACCTAAGCTGCAGCCGGAGGCCATTAATAGCAGAGAAAGATCTGTGATCCTCCCAGTTTACTCAGCACTGCCAGGCCACACCTGGCAGAGCTCTGTGCAGCTCTGGTCCCCTGACACCAAGAAAGACATGGACAAATTGACAAGGAACCAAAAGAGGGCCACGACGATGATCAGATGTCTGGAGAACTTGTCCTATGAGAAAAGACTTAGAGAGATAGACTTTTTCTCCCTGGAGAAGAGATGGCTATGGGGTACCTCATCACAGTATTTCAGTACTTAAAGGGCAGCTACAAAGAAGATGGAGATTCTCTCTACAAAAAGAGAAGACAAGTTACACTGGGAGAGGTTTCAACTCACTATGAGGAAGATTTTTATTTTTTCTTAACAGTGTAAACTTATCATTCCCTGGAACAACCTCCCCATGGATAAGGGAGAATCCCCATTGCCACAGGTTTTCAAGATGAAATAATCTCGTACAGGCTCTCTTTCCTACGAAAGGTTGGACCAGATGATCTTTCAAGGTCCCTTCCAACCTCTCTGATTCCATGATATCCTATGGCAATGATACCATGGTTTCATTATGCACTATGAAAAAGTACTTATTTTTCTTTGCTTTAAGCTTGCTACCTGCTCATTTTATTTGGACATCCTTTAGATCTTCCATGAAGCAGTGAATAAATATTTCTTGTTCACACAAATTATGAATAATTTGTGATTTTTGTAGATCTCTGTCTTAATCATCTTTTTTCCTATAGAGAGAGCTCTAATCAACATAATCCATTCCGTACCTTTGATCTCACTAGTTGCCTTTCCTCCTACTCTTTATAGTTCCCTATACATTTTTAGTGATAAGGAACAGCAGAATTGTACTCAGATACTCACAGAGTGGGCAAACCACTGAGCTGCATGCGGCATAATAATGTTTTCTGGTTTGTTTGGTGGTCATGATTGTTTGGTGCCTCTAAACAGTTCCTAACATTTATTTTGCTCTTTTGGCTGCTTGTTCAGCATGAGGCTGTTATTTTCATAACACTGTCAACTACATCTCTGACATCTTTCTCCCACATTGCAATCTGCAATATACAGACTATCTGTGTTTATTTATAATGCTGGGATTTTTTCTCCACATGTACTACTTTGCATTAATGAACACAGAATTTCATCTGCCATTTTGTTACATTTTATGTATTTACTCAGTAACATGAACAGTCAAACTCCTTTCAACCAATCTGTTCTCATAAAACACACATTTTGATAACTCAAAATAAACCTGTTTATGCCCCCTACACCCACTATATCCTCTGACAGTGGGATAAGAGCAAGTTGAGAAGAAAGTAGGAAAAAAAAATCTTGAGAGAAAAATATGTATGTCTAGGTTTTCCAGGGTTTCACTTCATAGAAAATCTATTTGTGGATTCCAAGTTGGCATAAGATAACCTGTCAGTCTCTCTTGTGACAGTGAAGATGGCACTACTGAAAAGTAGAGACCTCTTCTATTAGGACCATCTTATATAATGCCTGAAAGGTATTTTTTCAGAGAAATTGATATATAATCCAATTATGAGATACCAGATATATAATTATATTTTAATTTAAGATATTAGATCACCCAATTTTGCAACAGGCATTATGTCATTTGCTCGAAGGCCTCCAAAAGCCTAGGTTTAATAGCCAAATTTTTATATCTGTAGTGAGATTATTATGCTTATCAGCATAAGGAAAATCACATAGAAAGTGCTAAGTTTTACTTTTTGAGAAAAATTCCCCATTTGTGTTGAAATAACTCACACTGATTATTAAGTTTTCTTGATTGATGCCCCATGGAAATGGATTAACCTAACCCATCCAAGACATGCTGAGAGTTTCCCAAGATGATAGAATTCTTCTCACATATTTTTAGATAATTGCATTACACAAACTTTAAAGTCACCATCAAATGTTACTGTCACAAGACAGATACAGTTTTTAAGGTCTGAATCATCTGACCTGCTTTAGCAAAGGGTGAACCACCCTTACCTTACTTTAACTATATTGACCAGATCTTCAGTGACCATTTGAGGTGATCAGCTCAATTGGAGCACAACCCAGAGTAAATGTGGCCAATACTCTGCATCAGCTATTCTAGGCTGTAAGGTATACTGTAGTGCATTCAAAAATACCATATTTTCCAATGAAAATAAACAAGAGACTTAAGAGAGAAGGTAATGGCCACTGAAACAAGAGGCAAAGATGACAAAGAATTAAATACCCTAAGAATACCACTCCATTTTGCATTCAAGCAGAAATCTGAAATCCAGTTGAGGGCTGGAGTTAAAAATATATTCTTTTCTTAATAGTTCTAATGTGCTTGTCTTCCTGCTCAGCAGGAAATACATTAGTGAAAAACTGTCAGATGTGGTCTCACTGGAGAATTAGGCAAATTAATTTATACAAAGATCAAATAATTGTGAGGGAGTAACAAAGACAAAACCACTATTGGAATAAAATTTTCTTTGCTAGGCTGGGTAAATTACAGGAATGATCTTTATTTCTGCAGCACAGATTCTGAAAATTTGAATTTGTGTTCCAATTCTGCCTGAATTTTCTGTTTGACTGATTTTGGTTTTAGCCTGGCTTCTGAAGGAATAAGAAGCCTTGTTGTGTTGACAGTTTGACTGCTCTTTCCTCACACATTTTTTTACACAACTGTGATTGAATATAATAAAAATATTGATGAAGTTCCTAAAATCTCTCTGAAATCAGAGAGAGAAGACACTTTCAACACTGGAAAGCCTGTAGTAAACTTTAAGTTCTTATTAAACACGAGAAAATTGATACAGCAAAGCAAGTATGACAGTGTCATGTTGTCTTCTTGTGTAACCACTCATATGCATTTAATTATTTTGTTTTATATATTGTTTTTATGTTTATCATGACTGATATCAAATGTATATAGATTTCTGTATCCAAAGTAAAATATTAAAATAAAAAAGATAATGCTTGATGCCATGAGTACTTTTAATCTTGTAACAAAATACCTAGTTTCTGTTTGGAACATTTTACCAGCAAATAAATGAATGCAATGACAGTCTAAGATAATACTTAGGATGATGGGAATGTTTAATTGACAACACATCTCCCAATTTCTTCAAAAATTAACTATGCACATATGTGCACACAACAAACAAATCTCTTGCCCATTTTAGTAAGACTAATACATATGCTATTATTAATGTCTAAAAACTGAAAGTAGTACACTGGAAATCACAACTGGAGAAAAATTAGAGCAATAATAATTCCACAGATTCCTCCTAGGTAGTTTGTTTTAGGATTCTTTATTGCATATGCTGTTTAATTGCTTCCAAAAATCAAAGTGACAGATTAAATTTCTCTGGATTTGCAGAAATCTTTTCTAACTCTTTAGATGTGCTTCAGTGTCTCTTGTCAGATTAAAAATCTTAAGTTCTTAAAGCATGAAAGCCATGAAATAAAACTGAGTGATTCTGTCACCCTGAGGACTTACCACAGTCAGTAACAACAGTCTTGATCTGACAAAAAATCAGACAAGCAAGGACACTGAAATAGTACCAGATGTTAATTTTTAGTCATTAGAAAAAGGTTAAAATTATTAATTTTCCTTTATGTAATTGTAACATTGCAAAGCTGGCCCAGAAATACGAAAGACACCTCTTAAATTCTGACATATTTCTTGAGTAGGAGATGGTCTACTGAAACTAGCTCAACAAGAAGTACTTTCCCAAAATGAAGACCATCAGTTCACATCCTCGATGCCTTTGGAAACCAGCAGTACTACGTCAGTGTTCATCAGGGCAATCCAAAGTATCTGGGCCTGTCCTAACTGCATCACCATTCTGTAAAAACTAGAAATTTGGATGGACTAAGATGCAGAAGCAGAACTGCAAAATTTTATGAGAATAACTTGTTAATATTAGTTTTCCAGTGCAAGCGTGCTTGCAGTGTAACTACAGGCTTAGCAAACTCTTAGATACCATCACATGGTCACCATAAAATTGTTCTTCACAGAAATCTTCAGGTAAATTATTTAGAAAATGGAAATCAAACTGTATCATCTGTAATACATAATCTGTAGTTCAGAAGAAATTGATGAAGTTGCTCCGTTAACTTCATGGGACATGGAGCAACTTTTACCAGCTGAAGATCTGACTTTATGTCAGATGGCATGATGAAAGTAATAGGGAAGTTGAAGGCAACTGAGTCTGTCACAAGCCCTGTAAGCATGGAAGATCTGTATGTCATGGAGGCTCTACTCCTCCATGAAGCCAACCCCAGCAGGCGCTTTAGGATTTGACTTTGTGCCAGCCTAGGCTCACATGCTTGCTTAGCTTTAAGCTTACCTCTTCCTCTAATATTTTACAAGATTTCCACTAATGTTCCTGGAGGATCTATCCCTTTTTCTATCTGAAATGTGAAATTCCTGGTAAGAGCAAAGTTAAACAGGTCATGGCAGCGAACAGAAAGGCAAAACCACAGGCTGTATAAAAATGACTGGCTGGATTTTTCTGGTGTTGACACATCACCAAAAGACTCATAAAGCTTTCAAGCTCTCACAGTGAGCGGCACCATCTGATGCCAGATAGTTTCCTGGGACCACTCTTCTCTTTTCTAGTGTAATTCAGAGACAAGTTAGGGATTGCTCAAAAGGTTCCAGTTTGCTCTGTAATTAATTGCCTTTCTCTAGCCAACTTCAATTCACACAAGACAAGGGCCTCATTCTTAACAAGGTTGCACATTTTATCCTCTCCAATTGTTTAGCAAATCCCTTATTCTGTCATGTTTTTCATTTCCCCCCTGACATTTCACCCACTATATTATGGGCAATATCTAAGGACTTAAATCCAAAAGCTGTACTGTGCTTCCAAAGCTTCAAATCAAAATTGAAAGATGTAGTTCAGCTGTTCTTCTATAAATATGCAGCAATTATAAAGAAATAAGGGTCAATATAGACTCCTGGAGAGCTTTGCATTAACCTGCACTCACTATATTTAACTAGAGACATGAAAGCTACTTAGTTTCAAGGAAACATTTAAGTATTACAAATGATGAATTTACAAATTCATGAATTATTTATGAAATAGAAACCTCTCTGGAGTTTAAGCAATTTTTACTTGAACATATTCCCCATATTTATGTACAGGCGTCTTAACAGCGTTTTTCAATTTCAGTTTTGGGGTTTGAATATACAGCAGGAGGCTTTCATTTTGTAAGCATCTGGTGAATTTGCATTACAAGTATGGTTTGCACCAAGGATTGTGAGTTTGTTGTCACCACAATCTAAAGCTCAGCTCACAACTAAATGCAGTTTCTACTCTGTCCCTCCCATTCTGCTCAAGCAGGTGGTATTCGGGGTACGGAAGGGTCCCAGAAGTGTGCTACCTCGGGATTCAGGCAGGTGGGACAGGCATCATTTGGGAAGAATTATGTGGCTTATTGTTAGTTTGACTTGCAGCCCTCTGTGTTATTCCAGAAAACATTTCTGTTACAATTCCCATTTACAGGATTCAGACCGAAGCATTTCATGCAGTTCAGAAACTGCTGGTGCGATTGACAAAGTAGCAGCCCTAATTAGCAAATGTCAGCAACCACTGAGAATTTTCCAAATGAAAAATTAGCCACTTTGCAACACCTATTCAAAATATATAGCATATTCAACTCTCTCAGAAAAGGAAGGTACATCATGTGTTTGCAGTTCTCATGACAGTGGAATTTAGACACAGGCAAAAGCTGTCCCTTGTTAAATTATTAAAAGAATTCTGGCTTTTGTCTCCTGCAGGAAAATTTCAGATTCAGATTTGAAATGCCATATTCAGGGAGGTTTAGGGTCAAGACTTCCTCTGCTGAAATAACTTCATGCAGATGCAATTTTATGCAGAGGCAAGGTGAAGTCACTTCTGTGTAAGAGACATTGCATTTTGCAGCTCAGTAACAGGGCCACAAAAACTGGACTAAGACAGCTGGCCCATGAGGAAGTTCGAGATCCTAGAAACTAATCATATCCAGAACTAGCACACAGTGATTGGAGCTGGTCTTCAGTCTCCCTTCCTTGCTGGTTTTCTGTGAAAGAGCTCTTGTTGGAGAACATATGACCCCTTCTCCTAATGGGGAAGCAACTAGAAAGAATAGTCAGAGATGCTAGAGATTTCCCATCTTATCCAACCTCATAAAATCAGGAAACTTCACCATGTCTGATTTTCTACCTTCTCTCCTCATCTTAGGTCATGTAATAATGCTTGATTTCCCAATTTGGAACTTTAGCCTTTAACATGGCAGACTTACACTGTCTTTAACTATTTGCTCTCAGTTAGATAGCCCAGATTTGTATGTTTGTCTTGCCAGGCCAACGACAGACAGACTTTGATTGGTAATAGTTACCATTAGTAAGTCTGAAAAGCTACAATGATTATCAAAACAGGGACACCACATAAAGCAAAATCAGTTGGATTTCCCACTGCAGCCTGCTGCACAACACTTCTAGGTTAATCTTTGACTAAGTCCTGAACACTCTGCATCTTTTCCCTTTTCTCCATCTTGACATTGTTCTGTGGAGATTGTTTTCCATTCTTTCTTCTTCATATGATGGTTTCTCCCTTGATTTTTTTTCTGATCAACTTCACTACAGCCTTTTACTCAGGACTTCTGTTTCCTTCTAGTATTTTCACTGCTGAATTTCTGGAATATGTTTCTTCCCCAAGCAAGAAAGAGGCTGAGATGAAGATCAGTCCTGGCAGTCCAGACAATACTGGTTTTGCCCTTTTCACACTTACAATCCTTATTATTTTATAAACCATATGACACCTCAGACTCTGCTAACCAGATGGAACCTGACTGCCCAAAAGTTACAAGGCCATTCAAGGCTACAAAAAAGTAACGCACACCAAGGGGTGAAACGGCCTCTTCAATACCAGAGCTAATGGCCCTGGGACATTTTTAATAAAAGAAGGTGCTGTGTTAGGCTGTAAAATCCCGTCCTAATATAGCTCCCCAGGACAAAGCAAAGTCTGCTCACAAGTCCTACCTGTTGTCTCTTGTCCCTTTCACTCTCCATAACAAAACTATTCTGAAGAGGAGGATACAGAGAATGTCCTTTGTGTCCAGAGAAAAGCAGTAGTGATACAACCTCACTGACTGTGGCAAGGGACTTCTGGTATTGTAACATAAAGACAAAAGAAAAGATGTTTTTTGTGTCTGGTTTCACATTATAATTCTAACTTGAGGCTTAGTAGGAGTCTTAGTGAACACTTGCTGTAGAATGTGAACAACTTCTGTATTAATTCTGAAAGAACTCTATCCCTTGGGTCTTTTCGTCCTCACTAGTGAATGGACTGGTAAAATTTCCCAATTTTCTCTGGCATTACATGTTTCAGCTAGCATGTGATATATTTCTCTCCCACTGGGGCAGCCTGAGCATTTGAAGCCATGAAGGAAGAACAAGGTTTTTCACCATTCCTTTTTTAGTCCCTCAGTCCATCCTTGCCATACACTGGGAGAAAAAATGATGTGGTTCTTTTGGTGAGTGTGTTAATGAATAAAATGAAAACTGAGGACACCCCCAAGCCAAAAAAAGAAAAAAAATTAAAATAGTCCTTTTGGAACATATCACTAACATTGTCTTGACAGGGCAGAACAAAGAAAACAGGACGTGAAATAAGAGGTACTGTAAGAAGAGCAAAACAGCTCTTTGTGAATTTGATGTCTCATTTCTGTGTTCCAAGAACTAGAACAGCAGTTTAGAACTTCCATCCCATGACTACCTGACCATCTGCAGACCCCAGTGACCTCAGGAATGGCTCAACTGTTTGCAGAGCTTGGACAGCCATTCTGCAAGGCTGACTGAAAGTTGAAGAGCAGTGGTAGGCATGGATGCTGGCAGAATATGTTACCTAAGGGATGAGTCCCTTCAACTGCCCCTGTTATTTTCCGTGTAATTTACTCTGCTTTTAACATAATAAGGACTAAACCTTACAGGAAAATGACCCATTTTCAAGTAGGTATGAATTCATGGAGGAAGGAAAAGAAGAAAGACAACATGGTACATAAGAGGGGTTACTGCTTTAGCAAAAGCATGAGAGCTGCTGGCCCCATTCATTCTTGGGTCTAAAGCAGTATAATTTACCCTTTTGTCCCTCAGCCCTTTGCAAGATCATTCTCATGCTGTGTTGCCAGAGAGAAACTAGTGTGCAGTCTAGCATGACAAATTTCCAGGCATTCAACTTTAAAACCCTTCTTATTAAATGAAAATTTTGCACTAACTACTATTTATTGTATAATGTTTGCTTAATTTCTGTTTTTATCTTATGAAGAGGAACTCTGTAGTTGTTTATGATATCAAATCCTCTGATTTTTCATAATTAGGAGCTTTGTTTGTCAAATTGTTGATGTTTGCACATCATAGCAATGGAGAGAGCAGTGCTGAGTACACATGGAAGATGTTCACAGAGAATACAACTGCAGGCTGTTGATGTTTGTACAAGCTGTAGTTCTCAGAAAAACCTGGAGCTGTTTATTGGGACATCATTGTGTAACATACACTTATCCCAAGCTTTCTTCTCTACTTGGGGAAATCTTTCATTCAAAGAACGACCTCAGAACTATAAACCCATTTCCTGCTTGACTTAACACTGTGGCTTTGTTAATCTGGTGTCTAGGATTATCCAATTTGCGTGTGGAGCAGGAGTATATTCATTCTGGGACCTGGATGAAAATTTTGCTCATGAAGTGAAAATGACCTTTCCATGAAAAGGAAGATGTTTTTTAGTCTGTTACACTTTACAATCAGGAGAAAGGCTTACATACTTTGTATGATTCTTGGTTGTTTGCAAGGAAAGGGGTGGTTGATGCCCTTCTGCTCTGTGTTATTAGAGAGAGAAGTTGCTTACCCTGATGCTCTTGGTTTAGCCTCTGCAAACAAAACTCCTGAATTAACCCCACTTTCCTACTATTTTCTAATATAGAGAGGGTTGTATATGCATATGAAGATGGGTTGTTTGCAGTCACTGAATAGCACAGGATGTTCCTGTTGGTTTTCTTGAAATACTGCAAAAATGTGCCTAAAACTTTAAAGTGTCTAATTAAAGGAAATTACTGTTCCCTCCTGCTACTACAGAAGAGATATGCTGAAAAGTACAGTTGGTGACAGTCTCCCACGCGTGTGTGGCTGCCTTCAGAACTGTCCATAACAAAATTCTGACTTTCTGCGAAAGTTTTGAAGAATGCTTCATCTCTTCTAGATTCTGTTCTGGCAACAACCCTTTCACAAAATTAAACAGCTTTGATCATGTCTTTATTCTCGAATGTCTCTGTGATACTTGTCAATGCTTATTCTGAAGACAGCATTCTGAAAACAGAAGTCAAAGCTGATCAATCTAACCCACCACATCTTTCCATGTTAATAAAAAGCAATCTTTCTTTTTTTGCAAACTTTTTCACATAGTTTTGAAACATATTGGTGCACAGATCTTTCATTTTTCATAGCAGACAGCTCTGTTGTCCAAAATGCCTCATTATTAAACATTTTTGAATAGCCAAAATTTACAAAATTTCTGTTTTTATAGCTATGACTCAGTGAACAAGCTTTAAAGTTCCTCATCCTTCATTGGAGTGTTAAAATTCTGATCCTGTACTATATCTGATGAAAACTTCACATGGTAATGAATTTAATTTTCATCGGATAAAAATAATAATAATAATTAGACTATAGATAGAATGAGTTAAGCCTATATTTTTCTAAGATGATGATGTGAGCAACCTGTCCTTTTTCCTTTGTGTGGGTTTAATTTCTTACACTATTAAATGTATGTGTTTGAGAGTGCTGATACATAGCACTGTTCAATTTTCCATTTAAGGACTGAGAGGTGCACATTAGGGAGAAGCATTACTTGTCCCTGAGATGATGCACAAGGTTTTTGCAGAAGAAGAAATCAAAACTGCTTATACAGACTTCAGGTGAGTATTAGAAATAGTGCAGTGTTTTAATTTAGCACAAAAATTCACTTTGTTGTTCTGCAATAGATCCTTGATAAACATTAGCGGTTGCTGCTCATTCCTTTTAGAATTGCCAGGTTTACAAACCATCACAAATCTCCTTTTGAACTCAGACAAAACCTGTCCACTTTCATTGGGATTTCATTAATTTCCATATCAGCCAAGGAAACTGAAATAGTTCTAATTCTAAACAGTGACACTGACGAAGTTGTAAAAAGAACATTGAAAAGTCAATTAATAGCATGATTAGGTCTTAGGACTTTTGACACACATTTGAATAAGGTGCATTTGTGAAATAGACTGAACTGCAGTATCTTTTACAGTTTACAGATGTTATCTGTTCTCAATTCTGGAAGAACTTTCTGAGTTAGTTTTAATCATTCTTAAGTTAGGTCTTAAGTTTTTAATAGGATTTACTTTTTTTTTAGCAGTAGACCATCAAAGCAACGTTTCTTCAAACAGTAGTATCACAGAATCACTGTGGATGCAACCCATAAGGATCATCAAGTCCAGCTCCTGGCCCCACACAGAACCATCCCCACAAGTCACACCATGTGCCTTAGAGTATGGTCCAAACACTTCTTGAACTCTGTCAGGCTTTGTGCTGTGACCACTGCCCTGGGGAGCCTGTTCCAGTGCCCAACCACTCTCTGGATAAAGAACGTCTTTCTAACATCCAACCTAAACCTCCCCTGAAACAACTTCAGACCATTCCCTCGGGTCCTGTCACTAGTCACCACAGAGAAGAGATCAGTGCCTGCCCCTCCTCTTCCTGTCATGACAAAGTTATAGAGTGCAGTGAAGCCTTCCCTCAGTCTTCTTCAGGTTGAACAGACCAAGTGACCTCAGCTGCTCCTCATATGGCTTCCCCTCAAAGCCCTTCACTGTTTTTGTTTCACTCCTTTGGACACCGTTTAAGAGCTTTATATCTTTCTTATATTGTGGTGCCCAAAACTGTCACTGCTTTTGCCCAGGCAAAGCCTCCCCAGTGCAGAGCAGAGCGGGACAATCCCCTCCCTCGCCCAGCTGGCAATGCTTTGCCTGATGCCCCCCAGGACAGGGTTGGCCCTCCTGGCTGCCAGGGCACTGCTGACTCATATTCAACTTGCCATCCACCAGGACCCCCAGGGCCCTTTCCATGGCACTGCTTTCCAGCATCTTATCCCTCAGTCTTATGTACAGACAGGGTTGCCCCATCCCAGGTGTAGGATCCAGCACTTAACCTTGTCAAATTTCATGATTGATGGTTGCCCATCTCTCCAATTTGTCGAGGTCTCTCTGCAGGGCCCCCCGGCCTTTGAGGGAGTAAACAGCTCCTCCCAGTTTTTTATTGTCTTTTTCTAATCTGTGTATCATGTTAATTTTTGGTGTCAAGATTAGTATTTCTAGTTCTTGGAAAGCTTTCTATTCCAGTAGAGTGTTGTGATACTTCCTGAAAACCTATGCACATTGTCATATTTTTAAACAAAATGTCCTTCCACTAGAGCTAAATCATAGCAGTAAAGATGCCAGTGTGGGACTGATTCATTCTCACATATTTCTCTTTTCTCCTTTAGCATCAATTTATGAAGCTTGTCTTCCATGATTGCAGTTCAGAGCTTTACTTCTTATCTTGCATTTTGGAGGTGATGATAGCCTTTGAGGTAGCTCAGTAACTACTTTTTCAACATTTTGTTGACCATATTATATTTCTTAAGATCTTGCTTGTAAAACACAGCAGATCCAGAAACTACCTTTGTTATGCTAAACTACTATAGAAATTTTGTTTCTTGGAGATTTTATTCTGAACTGATGTGTGAACAGTGGTACCACAGGCATGGTACCACAGATATGTTGAACTTGCAGTAAAGGTTTTCTGGTTCAATTACTCTGGTTTTTTTAATACCATCATTTTCCAATAAAATACCTTTTCATTAACAATTGTTTTTAACAAGCACTATTCTTTCCTTCCATTTTTTTTTCTTTTTCATTCCATTCTATCTTTTATCTTTGAGATAGCAGGATCAATTTTATACTAAAATTTTAATTATTTTTATAATTACAATTTTAATAATTGTAATACTGTGCACAATTTGGGATTATAAAATGCATATTGATGTATTAAAAGGTCAGCATAGCTGTTCTGGAAAGCATTTTGGCTTTTCCTTCTTCAATGGAATTCCTACAATTTTGTCTTTTGTTTCTGTAATCAACTGTAAGAAAAGAAAGATCTGCTTTTACCTTTGATAATCCATAGAGCATCATACTTCAGGAAACTATTGCTTTATACACTCATCACAAAGTTCTAAGTGTCAGGAAGTTTAATTAGTCAATACATAAAGGATTGATATTCACTGGTGCAGAAATCACAGTTCAGCATTTTACCTTCACATATCAGAATTTAAGGTTGGTGGTTCTGAAAAATATGAAGCAGTGTTGTTCTGCTCTAAATGGGAAAGACAATTTTTATAAGAATTGTTTTCATTAAATTTCTTTTCTGATAAACTAAGTCTTTATCGCTTTTCCTTTTTTTTTTTTTTGCCACTATTTGATACCTAAGTGAGTACTTGACTGAAACCTCAGTTATTTGAGCAACTTCTGAAGTGTTTGACATAGTTGTCCTACTTTGTGCCTCATGAATGATCAGTAACACAAACGGAGAATGAGTTGTCACAGGGGAGGAATTTGCTCAGTGATTGCTGGTTCTCTGGGTGTATTACACTAACTACTGGCTTTTTCATTCCTATGTAAAATGAACCCTAATTAATCCAGGCATGAAAGTCCTGCTTCATCTTCCAAAACTAGCTCATTATGAAAAATGTAAACAACTTTCTCCAAACACTCTGTGTGCATACTCCCTTCTGCCCTAATGAAGCTTATTGTCTGATTGACTTAGCTTTGTCTTATTTTTTACTATAAATACACTATTTTTGTTCACTCTTCATCTTTAGCATTCAGATTGGTGTTTCATAATAACCTGCCTTAAAGTAAGCCTCCATTTTAGTGCTTTAACCAATTGACATCTGTGTAGTATGCTCCAAAATGACTCCCCTCATACCGGCATGGAGTGATCCTCCCATGGGCATGCAGTATGGCAAGGAGGTGGCAGCAGTTCCCAGGGGTGAGAATCAACAGCCTCAGGGAACACTCAAAGAACAATTTGTTTCTTCATTGCTATATATCCTTAAATTGAGTCAGCTTTATAATAGAAATCATGTCTAGAAAGAAATTTAAATGGAATTAATACCAACTTGTCCTTGGTGACTCCAAACTGCTTGAGGATGTAAAGGTCACATCACTAGGAGAATTAAAACCCTTAGGAAAGGTGGGGACTTTTTTCCCCTTTTGCCTGTAAAGGGCTGAGAACACAAGGTATTTAATAGTGCAAGTCAGGATATCCCATCCTTTGACTTGTATTTGCTGGATCTCCTTTCCACCCCATTAAGTAAGTCCATTCTACTGCAGTCATGTAAAAAATGATTCATGAATGGAAGGCAAGGGAACAGGTGCATCCTCTTTTTCCAAAGGAAATCCAATGTTTTGACTCTTTCATTTTGTGATTATTCAGGAATAAGAAAGAAAGTTAAGAGAAAGAATAAGGATGCTGAAGAAAGGAAAATGAAGGTGGGAGAAGGGAAAGGAAGCCCAAGGGAAAGGAAGCCCAAGGGAAAGAAGTCACCAGTTTTAGCATGAGCACTTGCCAAGGCTTTCCTTTCAAGCCTTCCAGGGTGGAAGCCACTTTCATCTTCATTCTCCATTTTCCACCTCTTCTGGATCTTCCTTTTCCCCAAAAGTATGAAGAATTTTGGTTCAGACTGTTGCCAGTTACATGCTGTATTATAGATCATTTTGATCTTTGTTTGGCTGTTCCTCATTAGATTAGCATGTTTTGTTTAAGTAGAGATGAGGTTATTCATAAGTAATTCAGTGCCACTGACAGAAAAATCAGTTGTAGGAACATTAAATGTTCATTAAATATGTTAAATATAACCTGACAGTCATATGGTCTCCAGTTGCATGAGTTTTACTGCAATATTACTGTAAGTAATGGATTGAATGCAGGATTAAGTGGTAAAGAATATTTTACATGGTTTAAGAAAAAGGATAAAAATGGGGCATTTTCCATTAGCATTCACTCTGCAGGGATCCTCAATTACTTTCAGGACCATCTGCACTTCTGGAGATACTGTGAGTTTGAAGTGAGTCGTTCGTGCAAGACAAGAGCAGATTGGAGCTGTCTGGGCAAAGAAAAATCAGACACCCTTATTTTTGTGGAAATATGGCACATTTTATAGCTCCTGTAGGCCTGGGAACATCACACACCACAACTTCTTGTACTCGCTAATCTCACAAGGATCTCCTCACCTTTCTTCTGATGATTTTGACATGACTTCCATGTCTTCCAGCTTGCCCAAATCTTTAATTTTTGCCAAAGATCAAGCTGCAGCTAATCTCTTCCTGTATGAGGTTATGATGAAGCTGCCACTGATTGTGCATCCCTTGGCTGTATCACGGAGGGGTAAAACTTCTCCCCAGCCTATCACATAGAGGGATGAGAATGTCTTTCAAATAGAGCTTTATCGATGGAGCACCACCATAATTCAGCTTGTGACGTTACTGGAATCTCAAACGGCTGGCCTTTCTGAGTTTGGCATGCAGCAACAGCACAGCATGATCCTATTAATTTGAGTGTAAGGTTTACATCAGCTCTTGCTGGCGATGTTTCATTTCTGTTCATCTATCACAACTAACTGACTGCTGTTCAGAATGGGATGGATGTATGTAGGTGACACATCTTTTTCTGGTTCCTCCGATAAGTCAGTGTGTAGCAGTCAATCGGGCACCAGTGTGAGAAGAACCTGATTTTTATTTTACAGTTGCTGCCTGTCTTTTTTGTTCTGATACATCTGCCTAAGCATAGAAAATTATATTGTAGAAGTACAGAAAATCTGATTAGATATATTACAGGTTTTTCTGCTGTCACAGATAACTGCAGCAATGCAGCTATACCATTTGATAGCGTCTTGTTATTTACTTGTTCCAGCCTTTGGAAGGCATCAGCTAGTGCTCTTCAGAACAATTCTGTGCTGAAGTTGGTCTTGAATTTGACAGGAGAGAAAAGAAATGCACACATCCTGCTGTCTGTACCTTGACAGACTCTTCTGCCTGGATAGTTTCTGGTAAAAATATTTGATCTTGATTCACCAAAATTAAACAGAAATTGGTAGTGTCTTATAAAAGATGTTCACTGCCTTATAGAGAGCTGGACTGGGGTAAACACATCTCTTTGCTTCAGAATTCTGTCTATTTTACATCACTATCACTTCAACATAAAGACAGCAAAGTAAAAAAGGAGGTTGGATTCACAGACAAACCATCTTGAATTAACAATATAAAAAGCCGCAGTTCAAATACAAGAACAATGTAATCAAAGATGTTCATCATTCTATTTTCCAAGGTTTCACCTTTAAAAATATGAAAGTAATATTTTTTTAGGAGTGGTTTCTTTCACTCTTGCTTAAAACTTTCATGCAACCAAAAAATTACATTTGTATGTGAAAATTGGTGAATTATCAAGACTCAGTGGCCTGAAGAATTAAAACCATACTATTGTACTTATGACAGTGTTTCTATCTATCTACCAAGCTGTTCCTTTTTGAGAAATTCAGAGTCCTGGTGAATGGTATGTATTTTTCCATGTGTTTCTGAGATGTTCTAAGAAGTTCCTAAGCATTAACTGATTTCACTGAGTGACAAAACTTGGAGTTTCACAGGATCACTGCAAGTTAACAGCTGAAACCTGAGCATCATGCATTGAGCTGAACACCCTTTGCCCAACATCTGCCCAGTGACTGTGAGGAAGAGTGTTCACTCATATCCTTTGCCTACTAAACACAGTCTGAGCTGACCATTTGAGTAATGCTATTAATACACTATTGTGCATTTTACTACAGTGAAAATCACTATTTTATGCATGCACTAGTTTGAACAGATTCTTAAATTCAAGAATATGCTCCTTCGGCTCCTTCCAGTCTGTTTTAATGCTGATCTCCCTGGAGAGTTTCTAAATAGTTATATGATTGCCAGTTTAGGAAAACAACAGTATTTCTGGCATCCTAGAGGAAATGAAGATGTCACAGCAAGTTCGATCATTACGGCTCAAAAAAATGTTACCATTTTTTGATGAATGACATTTCAGAGCATGGGGGTCATGTCACTTCTTTAATTTGTTTTTAAGGACAAAGAAAGGTGGGTTTGGGTTTTGTACCCTCTCTGTTGCTGTTTCACAAATAAGCTTCTGGTCACATCCTAGTTTTCAGTATATCTCTCTTTGCCTTTGTTAAGCGATGTATATATATAAGATAGTTTCTTGTTTATATCCAGAAAAACTACTTTGTGTGTTCAGTCCCCAGCAGAGAACATCTCATGAGAGAGGAGAGGACAGTAGTGCTCTCCAGTGCCCTCCAATCAGCAGAGCATTTCTAAGGGCATCACTTTATCTGCCAAAGTTTAGACACGTAGATTAAAATTAACTGAAGCTACTTGTTTCTGTGTGACTGGAGGACATGAGGAACAGAAAGGTGCATTGCATCCATCTTCTTTTAACAGCATAGAACTGCCATTAGTCAAGTCCTCTGAATATTTTCTTTTTGAATGTACTTGACAAGTTTTTACAAGATTCTTAATTAAGAAAACAATTTTCTTGCATTTCTATGGGCAGTGAGTAAAAACTGGGTGAAGGTTGCCACGGCCTATTGCGACTAATTTGCTATTCCACTTTCAAAGAAACATGTAAACATTGTTTGGGAATGATAGGGGTTGTTTTGATAATAAGAATGTTGGAGGCTTTTTTGCTAAACCTAGACAGGCATGAAAAGGGACATTCCAGGCTGCTGCACCAGTTGAAATAACTTCATGAGAGCTGAGTAGCCAAACAACAGAACAGCTCAACATGGGACATGACTTTAGAATAAAAAAATATGCTGGAATAAATATGTTTCTGTGTTGACATGACATGAAATGAAAGTACAGCAATGTTCCTTCAGGTTTATTTATAATTTGAATTTATCTTAAGCAATACCTGGTACCCAGATATTTTGAACTAAGCCTATTGGCAATAGCTTCAACTTAAGAACAATTGAAATGTGATTTTATTTGCTGCTTGATAAATTCTGAACCATTTCAAGCTTTAGAGTGAGAAATACATTCAAAAGAATATGTATGGTATAATTTCTGTATTACCTTTAGTTTATATTTGCCACATAATGCTTACAAACTCAGAAATCCTTGGAAATCCATAGCTGGGAACATGAGGATAATTCTTCATGTTAAAGACCACTCTCAAAGAAAGTGAAGTATGACCACCAGGCCTCATATTTATATAGTGATGTGAGGGTGTTTACTGGCTTGTGTGAAGCCTGTTGTGGGATTTTGCTCCAAACTTAAACAGTGCAGGTCCAGTGGAGCCCCACATGAACATTATCAGTAACTTGGGACAGCAGAGGATTTGAATTTGCTCTCTGATTTTGTATTTCCCTGTCATGGATTTATAATTCATTCTTACCACATGTCAGATTCATTGCAAAAACTTAGTTTTAACTTTTATACTAAATTGCTATAAATTCCTGTCAAAAAGTTCAACTAATCTTCAGAGAGGTTGATTTTCTGTTTCAGCACTCTTAACTCTTTGGTAAAAACTTTTGTCTATTAAAGAGATTGTGTACCTCAGTCTTTGGATCCCTGCATATCTTCTGTCTTTTTGGTGAACATTCAATCTAGTAGGTCAATAATTTTGTCTTCCAGCTACCTCTTCAACAACAATTGTGATGACGTCTGACTCTGCTAGGGTGTGACAGACTGATCCTGAAAGTACGTATGCCCCTTTAGGGTTCTTTCTGCATCCTAGTGGGGAACAGAGGCATCCAGAGACCATATCTTCTGGAATTAGACTAAGCCTGTAGGTCCCAAACAAAACACGTAGGTGCTGAGGCAACTTTGAGATCAAGAGACCAGACATGTAGTGCATACTATCTGATCAGTTATTTTATGTCATACTGCTCCTGAATATTTTGGGTGTTTTGGAGATGGTGTTTATTTTTTCCTATATGTCAATTCCTGTTTAGTAGCTCAGACTAAATAGAAACTGGATAGCCAGAAGAAAATATTTTTGACAAGTGAAACACTGTCAAAACTATTATAAAGTGTAATTACAGTCAATTTCTCAGCTTACCTGATTTGCCCATCGTTTTTTCTTCTGGAATGGCACTAGAAAGTGCTGTTCTGACATTACAGGCTGGTTTTAATGCACCAAATCTTTCTAATAAATTTCAGTCTTGTTTCAGATATTGCCACTGTGCTGAAACTGCTCTTGAGAGAGTTTGTAATGAGGATCTGTTGCTTCAAGCTAACTGAGAAGCTCCTTCTTTCATTGTCTTGATTTATCAGCAGCCTTTGATACTGTTGATGATGGGGTCCTATTATATTGCCTTCAGCACCTCCTGGGTTTTTCAGGCTCCACACTGGCCTGTTTCACATCTTATTTAATGGAACACTGTCTCTACAGTTATATACTGTAGTGCTCTAGTCATACTGATGCCTAAAGCTGGGTTGTGCAATTGGATTTTGATGGTGCAATTTGCTATGACAGCACTGCAGTATAGTAAAATCCTCACTTGTTTGTTAATTTTTTTATATATGACACACACCAGGTGTACAAGGGTGATAATCATTTGAGAAATTATACAGCTGTTTGTTTATGGATCTGTATGATAATGTGATCTCCAACAATACTTAACTCTTCCATGCAACTGACTTAGGTTCTTTAGGTTCTAAACTTGCAGCTCTTGAGTTGAGAAAAAGCTATTTTAAAACAATTTTAAAAGGTTGATTATATTACTACATGTATTTTTTCCTTCTCATTACCATGTCTTGAAAGAAAGGTGTTCTTCTTGTTAACAAGCCGTGTCTTCACATACAACTTTTTTCTATTTGTGTCATTCATTGATTTTAATGTGAAGCAAATAACTTGGCAATGAAGTTTGGGCATCAGAAAGGTAAATGTGAAAAACATCACAGAGTGAAAGTTTGCTCTCTGTCTCTGCTTCTTACATCCATAAGCCAGAGACACCTTTCTTTCTACTCTGGATTTCCCATTCATCCATTTTATGCCACGCTGTGCATGGACATCCCTCCTCTCTGCTGCAGGGCTTTATCCAAAACATCCCTCCAGACCTGCTGAAAATAGCCCCCTGCATGTGTGTGTGTGTGTGCATGGAACCACCTTCAAAGTTATTTGAACATTATGAATCAGGTTTGATTTATTTATTAGTTTTATTTATTTATTGTCTGAGCATTTACTAAGAAAGAACATTGATGGCTTTTATTATTCCACCTCTCATGAGCTTCTGAGACTAGTATTTCCCATTCTGGTAATTTTAGAGTTCTATAGTGGTGGGATATGAGTCTGATATTTGTATCCACTAATTCAGAATTAAGTCAGTTTACATTATGCTGACTTACAACAGAAAGTAGCAATACAATTAAAACAGGCTTTTGTTGTTGTTGTAAGAACAAGGCCAATTACAATATTTCCCAATGAAAATTCTACAGTCCATTTCTCACTTCCACCTAAAGTCCTTTGATACACAAAACACTTTATAGAAGAACTGGGAAAATTAAGTTGACCCCTTGCATTGCCATGGTGTTTTTTCTGTCTTCATTTTCCTCTTTCCAGCATTTAATTTCTGTTGGGGACAACCATTCCAGGTAAAGTGATGTAGGAGAAATGGTAAGGTTTTCAGTCCATGATTTTTCAGCCACATCCCCAAGATTTCCAACATGCCTTTGCCTGCTGGCCCACCATCATTCTTGCAATTAGGATTGTGGTGAGAGCCTGCAGAGTTGCATCCCTGTATGTCATGTCCAAACTCACAGACTTAATATCTCATGATTAAAATATAATCCATGCAGAATGTTTGCTGTACTGCTCACCTTTCTTACTCTTTAACTGTGTTAATGACCAAAAAATACATGTGAAATCTTCCTAATGCTTGATATGGAAGTTTCTCCACTCTGTGAAGAACAGGCTTCACTTGTAGTGCCATCCTCAGACCTTTCTTCTTGTTTGTTTTTTTTTTTTGGTCATATAAATTTCAGTCTCTAACCCATTGGGGTTTAATGCCCAGGAAGCAAGATGCTTACTTTTAATGGCATAATAAAATTTCCTATTGCATGTTTTCTGATGGATTCCTACAATTTTTCTTTGCTATTTTAAAAGCTAATGTGACTGTGGAGGGCTGATTTCAGTGGACGAATAGGTATGTCAGCACTGCTCTATTAAAGTGTCAGCTAATAAGCCTGAGCTCTGAGTCCCAGACCACTTACTGCTCAAGTGTTAGCATTTCTGAGCTGGAGACTGGTTGCCCTTCACCACTCTGGGCAGCTGGGAGGACAGCATGCACAGAGGACACTGGGCTCTAAAGGGATGGATGCAGGGACAGGCAGTGTGCAGACCCAGGCAGACAGTGCTAGCCATCCTCGGGGCCAGTGTATGGTTGTCATTTATGTTTTGTTCATTTTAGACACTAGTAATGAATCTGCATCTCTGGGGGGAAAAGCCTGAGGTGACAGCTGGTAGCTATTACCAGAGAAAGCCCAGAGTAGTTTAGGGTTAAGAATAGGAAACTTGCTGGGTTAACTTCACATCTCTGTTAAAAAACCCAGGCAGATTAGGGTGTATTTTTGTAGCACTGGCAATTGCATTTGGTTTTCTCCAAGCTGAAGAAGGTGTAAACAAATGACACCTACCAGCCTTCTCTGCAATGACCCTTGCACCCCTGTGGGCAGAGCTTTCACCCTGGTTCCTCACCTTCAGCTGGGCTAACTAAGCAACTGCTATGTTAGCTTATTGCAAATTAGATGAGATGTCTGTTTTGTGGGATCCTTCTTACAGCAGCCTGACCTTCAGCATGCTAGGACATTATCAACATCAAGTTATTTTCCGTATTAGAGATGCGCTTACAGGATGAAATTCAGTGAGATTTGCTAAGGTATGTAGCTCCAGTGTTTTGGTTCAGCCTCATTTCTGCTGCATTATACTTCACACTTTCCATTAGTTGAAGTGTAATTTAAAAATGTGGGAAGAAGCCCCCTTTTGAAAGTACTTGCTATCATCTTTGCATGGCCTTCACTTCCAAATGTACCAAAGTAAGGCAATATGGATTCCATTCATTAAATGACACATTAAGCAGCCAATGCCTTTTTTCTATATTGCCTGCAATAAAATATATTCAAAGCACTTCATATTTCATTAAAATTATCAGTGAAATGATTTTCATCTAATGTTATTTCTGCTTTTAATAAAAAGGCCCTGCAAAATGAATAACTGAACATTTTTCCTTCCTTTCTTTCTCTTCTTGCAATTATGATATTGAAAATATCCCACAAGTGAGGGAATGACCCATAAATTGAGTTATGAAGGTCGTATTCTATGAAGAGCAGATATTTTCCATATATCTTGAAAGACACAATCATTGGGTGTAAGCTGGTTTAGTTCACAATGAATCTTAAAACTGGGTTCTGAGCATGATATCAGACTGTTTACAGTACTCCATGCTGACTTTAAAGTGCATGTTTCAAATACCTGTATGTACTCAATTGTTCTTTTTGCATGTCCTATGGCCATATTAACATTGTAACAATAGGTTTTGTCAAAATTGTCAGTTTAAAGTAGTCATGAAAGCTTTCTTTGAAAGCCAGAGCTGTGACAATTTGATTATTTCACTGTGATACTTCATTGTTTACTGATTAGAGACCCTGAAATCAGAGAAATTATTAAATCTGAAATGGTCATTTGGGAAAAAAAGACTTTGCAGACAGAATAATTATGTTTCTTTTGATCTTAGGCCTACTGTGAACACAGATAAATGTAAGCTTTGCTGCAGGTATCTCAGATGGCTGTCAGATATCCTAGAAACCTCAAATGTAGGAGTGTAGCTCACCCAGATGTTACAAAGAATAGCAAATCCATGGAGTTAGTGGAAATAATCTGTATTTCTAGAAACAAAGATAATTCATAGAACTGTGTTGAAAATAATGATGCAACAAATAAAAACAATAGTTTCCATTTAAACAGTTAAGAGGTATTTGTATGGTTACAAAAGAGGTACTTTGAAAGTTCTTTAGCTTTTAATAAGGTAGTTAGTTGTGATTCTCTTCAATTTTGAATGTTAATGTAATAAGAAGAGGTCATATCATAGAAAGAAAGTTATGAGAAACTGTTTGCCCTGAAGCAGAGCAACAAGGATTAATATAAATCATACAGGTTTATCACAAAACAATGTGCTATTTTTTAACAGCTTTAATATGATCTGTAATTATAAGTATCCATCTGCAGAATTAGAAAAGAATACTGAGATAAAGAGAGAAAAGAAATTAAAGTTAAGTTAAGGAATTAAAAAGGAGGAAGCAAAGAGCAGGCAATTATTTCTTTGCACTACAGTTTGGAAAGTCACAGTCATATTCCATTCCAGACTCCTGTGAAGAAAAGCAGACAATGAAGTAAAAGATTAAGTAGTACAGAAGAATTCATGCACTGGAACAAATCATACAAACAGATAAATTATTTGTTGACTTCTTCTTTTGAAGATCAGAAACTAAATCTTCTGTCTTGAATGGTCTTCCTGAGCTAAAATATGATCTTCTCCATGTGTTTGGATTTAGAACAGCAGCCCTCCAGTGTCTGTAAGGCTGATGAGCCCCACACTTTAGCTGCCTGGTTTATTCTTTTGAATTCTGTTTATCAGATCTTTTGCAGACCACCTTAATTCCTTTCTCTTAGATCAGCCTGCTTAGCTTCTGCACCTCACCTGCTGCAGGTGTCCCCTTAGAGATACCAGGGCTCTAGTCTCATCAGTACCCTGCCGAGACCTTTATCAGCTTCAGGCAGAGAGTTTTCTGATTGGATTAAAGATTGATTATACACTAATCACAACATCTAGACAGGCAAACAGGCAGCTTGTGGTCAATGGGATCTTGTAATCAGTGCTGGGATAATAACATGCATGCAGCTGTGATTGTTGAACAGAAGGTTTCAGCGCACAACCTCCACACTTGGAAAAAAGACTATTTGCATCTTAGGCATCTTTGAGAAGAAATGGATAGTCAATTTGCCAGTGGGAATATCAGTTGACAGTACTTCCCAAACCATTAAGACTGTTATTCTAATACTGTAAGCACCTTCATTTCCAAAAGCTATCTGTAAAGGTCTCCACAAAAGGTCCACGGAAATAGCAGCAGGCCACTGGCTGAATGTTTGTAACAGCCTTGGAGGTGTTAAAAATTTGCCAGTTCCCAACTATATCAGCCAAACACTACATTGAAGTTTTACTTGCCTTGTGTAAATCAATCTTCACTTCTGAAAACAGAAAATCTCCTTGAGGTGAATTTGCCCCTAACGTCTCAGCTCATTGTGGAATGCAGTCCTTGCATAAGTGTGCAGGTGAGATAAACAGAATCAGAGCAAATCATCTCTGGGGTTGATTTAAGTAGACATGTGTTCATACGCCTCTGAAAAAGAAATCTTCACACACATAAGTATATCCCTCCAGAAAATAGATGGTTCTGCAGCTGAGAAAGTGTGCTAGCAGCTTGCTGTTTGAGCGTGTTTCTGTGTGGAGCAATGATGGATGAGTTGCCCTTGGAATTGTCACTTTATGATATTAAAATTAGAGGTCTAAACGTGTTTTGACATTACTAGCTTGCACAAGTGTTGTTCTGGAGGATAAAGGCTTCCTTACTTTTGGAGGGGCCACCGGTGAAAAGGAAAGAATCACCTAGTTTTATCTCATTTCCCATCTGAATTTTTCACAGAACAACAAATTCAACAAATATGATATTTAGGAGCCACTTTTGGACAAGACTGCCATGCTCACATACATTTTGCAAATACATTGGCAACCAAAACAAAACACTTTTCTTCTTTTTTTTTTTTTTTTCCCCAAGGATTATTAAAAATACACCTACTTGTAGGATTCTGGCAGCTTTAATCAATTCATAGGCTCAAACATGTGAGGGGTTTTAGGATTTTGTCAGCAAACAGTAATGGGGAGCAACTGGATGGCATGCTAGAAATTACTTTTTTTTTCAACTGCTATAAGTTAAACAGAACCATGCTTCAAATTACATGCATTTGAAAACACCACCTAGAACTGTAAAGATACTTGCCCCTGTCTCAAAGCCAAAGAGAACTGCATGTAGAAAAAGTTATAACAATCTACAACATGGCTTTTTTGTTACCTGCATATTTAGAAGTGTTATCTGATTTTTCAAGAAATCGCACAAGAACAGGTTTTATAGGAGGTTGTGCAGCAACACCAAATATCACTGTAATACAGTGGGATAGCAAATGCGTGAGAACATTCACACTTTCAGAGTGGAGCAGTAAAATATATTTCAGCATTTTCTTTAACTTGTAAACATGTGCAGATAATGACTATCTTGTGCTCTCAGTTTGCAAGCTATAATTACAATACCTGCAGAAAGGCAACAGTGAATGGAATCCTAATCACGGAGGGTGGCTGCTACCTAGCAGAAATTCAAGCAATATTTATTTAATTTTTACAATTGAGTGTTTCTTTAAAAAAATTAAAGTATGAATAAAATTCAGAGTTAAGGGATACTTTATTTTCAGTTTCTTATGATGGAATAGAAAGCTTTTTTAAAATTTGTCATAAACTTTTAACATTTAGGTAAAGGACCATTGAATTTTCTTTTATTTTATATATGCTTTTTCTAGCCAGTAAATTCTAGAGATTTTCCTAAAATTAAAGAAAAAAGAAAACACTAGTCAATCCTGTTGGCTTAAGCATCTCTTTTGAGTAAATATTGTGGGCCTGAGGCTCAGCAATAGATTTTGTTAGTGAGGTTTTCTTTACTACAAGAAGATTGCATGCCGTGCCACCATAAATATTGTATCATTTAAAGACTGAGGACTTTACTTTCCCTAAATAAGGATGAGCTAATTAGCTAAGGTTTGCAAACCTTACAGAAACTTAACAATTTTAACTGTTAGTATATACATGCAAACACGGTCTATAAAATTTCCCATTTTCTTTGCACTTACAGCATTAATAAACAACTACAAACAAACATCCCCTTTGTTGTGCAGAATAACTTCTGAAGTCACTTTGCATTTTATTTTGCAAGGGTAAATGCTACTGAGCAGGTGGAACCCTCTTCCCACAATCTTGATTGACAAGTGGGCAATCCTGGTTAAAACATGGTTGCTGCATCAGTGGTTCCTGAGAGTGGGCTGTGGCTTAGTGTTATTGAATGCAACTTAATGAACTGTTGATTGAATCACTTAATCAGTCTAACTGTAACCTACAATACTTATATATATATATATATTCTGTGACTGTGAGAAACCTATAGATTTTATAATGTCTATCCATTGGAAGTACAAGTTTTAGATCAGTTCGTCTTTCCTTCCTTTCATTTTCTCTGCTCATTGCAGGAAGTTTGGATTAGATGACCTTTAAGGGTCCCTTCCAAACCCAATCATTCGATGATTCTATAAATCCTTCCAAAATGGAGGGAAGACTGTCCCTGTGAAACGTAAAATTTATTTTGCCCAGTTCCCTGTAAGCAGCACTGCAAAGGAGAATACAACTTCCATTGGGACCAAAGGCAGGGACAAGGGACATCTCCTCCTCCCACATGGTCCCCCAGGCATAAGTGAGGAGTGTCCCCCATGTATAAGTGAGGAGTATCCCCATGACCAGGGCTTTGCTCCCCAGGACCCTGGAGGCAGAAAGCAGAGAGTGCAGCAAGGAACTAAACAGAGCAACAAGAGGCTTCCTGAAGAGGATGGCAGAAAAAAAGCAAGTGTTAAGCATGTCTTCCTCTTTATGAATGATGGCATAACAAAGGAATACTGAGAACTGGAAATCCAGAAATTAGCAGTGACATTAAACCTATGCTGAACTATTTAATGTCATATATAGTTACTATATAGAAGAGAATCCAATAAGAACATCTGGAAATGCAAAAAGCTTGTAATTTCATTTATTCTTTTGTTTCCAGAGGAAAAAAAAATCCTTGATGGTGGTTTCACATCTGGAAGTAATCTCCAAAGTTAAAGGAGGCATTGGTTTAAAAAAAAAATTTTTTTCCTTTGTCACCTTGAAAAACCTGCTTAAATTTGTACATATTCTGATTATTTTATCAACCTCTGCCTCCCTTGAATTAACTTTTCTTTCATTATATTTTTTCCAGTCTCTCAAATCCCAAAGCCAATCTTGAAATTAAGAAAATTTTCCATTCTCCTCATGGTTCAAAAGTTGTCAATACGACTGTTGTAGACTTCAGTAAAGATAAGTGAAAATGAAACTTGTTTTCCACCTTGCCCTCTATTCAAAAGCCCCAAATATAGATCACCTTCCAAATATCTGTAAATGAGGATAGTTTCACTCTAAATTGTATAATAGCATACATACATGCTCAAGTTTGCCCAGATTGCTCATACCAGCATTAAGTTCTAATCAGTCCCATTGGGTAATTTCAAAATATTGAATGAAAGTCTATATAGAACATTTCCATTAAAATCTCATCTCCTGAACAGCAACATCTCTGATTGAAATCTACATGACATTCCTTTACACAGGCAAGGTACTGATTTAAAACATGAACTGTCTATTTACCCTCATTTAGTTACAGATTGCCATAAAGTAATTCATATTTAGCACTTTAAGTCAAGTTAAGGGGAAAAGGGAAACTTGGAAGTCAGCATAAGATATGAATATATGTGATAAAAATTCTATAGCAATGATCATTGTCTTCTAATAGAGTCATTGGAGGTTAAGGTAAAGGTTGTCAAAAAGAGAAAAGTTCCCCATCATCAGCTCTGCTAATGAAATGACAAAGTAATAATTTCACTTGGGGTTATGAAATTGGTATGAAGTTGAAGAAACAATGATATGGAAGATGTTAAAAAATTTCACCACTAAAGATGGAAGAGCAGAGACTTTCAAATCAATGGATGATGGAAGTGAGGTAGGCTCTAAGTATGAACCCAGTAAGGAATAAAACTGAAGCCAAAAAGGCAGGATGCTAAGAAATACTGAGAAATCATGGAAAATGCTTGAAGTGATACAGAGAGCTGGACAGGATGAGTGAGTGAGCAAAGAGCTCCATCAAACTTAAGTGCAAGAAGTTTAGGCAAGAAAAGCCAATGAATATGAAAGGAAAAAAGGAAGTTTCAAGGGTGAAATGAGGGTTTGCTCTAAGGCGATATTCTACAAAGCAAAATCATATTATTTGCAGATTGGAATCTGAAGTGGGCTAACTGAATAAAACCCTGAATGCATTTCTGTTAACAACGTACATCATACTCTTCCCTCAGATTAATATCTCTGTATAGCATGATACACCTAGTAAAATTAAAGTTCCTAAGTAAATATGAGAGTAAATAATTTATGATTCCATTTGCTTCTTTTATATCTGGATGCAGTTTCCCTAAGCAAATCACCATTAGACATGGCTTTTTTAATAAAAGAAATTGCTAGCTTGTACAGGAGTTTAGAAATGGTTTCATTCCTTAGGGAAGAAAAGAAAAAAAGCAAGGCCAGTTCCAGGACTATTATACATCTTGTTTCAGACAGATAGTGTTGTTTGATTACTCCCTGCAGATTTGGCACCAGAACAGTGTTTGGTCAAGGGAGGCTGAGCCCAGTTGGGACAATATCGTTTATTACTCTTAAGGAGAACTTTCACTGGAAACAGAGGGCTTCTGGTAGCTAGTGCAGAAGAAAAATAGCAAGATTCTCTTTCAAAACAAAATTAAAACATGCTGTAAAGTAAAGAAACAGTAATTCTACAGGGATATTTTGCTCTCTAGAATTGCTGGGGGTATTGCAGACAAGAAGATCTAGTATATGGATTTGCTGCTTAGTATATTCGTTTGTTGTTTTGTTTTTAAGCTGAAAAATCTATTTACATGCCTTAAGTCTTCAAAGAAAACCTTTCTTCCAGAATTGTATTAGAGAACACTGAAGCAGAGCATAGTACAGAGATTATAGAAGTCAAATAAATTTCTTTCCAGTTTCTAAACATAGATTACATTAACTTTCTATGCTTCCATTTTTCTCCTGCTTGTATTAAATGTAGCTCTGTCTTACATGTAGTAACCCCAGCTTTTGTGTAATAAGTCATGTGAGGTATTAGTTCTCCAGCCAAGATGATCGCAGTGGTGCTGAGCTCCCAGATTACAAAAGACTTCTCTCAGCTATAAGAGACTGAAGAGCTTCTTTTGGATAAAGTACATTCCTACATTAAACACTTTTAAAGAAAAAGTAGTTCCTCTTCTAGTTTAGTGATAACATGGAGACAAATTTACCCTGATTTAAACAAAAAGACTTTCAGAATGTTCAGTATCATTTTCAGTATTATCATATTGCATTTGTAAATAGGAATAATAGGATAACTAGACTTTTTTAAAAAAGTCAGGTAGTTTCCTAATGCAGTCTGGTATGCTTGTAACTTGAGAATCCACAATCGCATTCATTAAAGATGTGGGACAATGAAATGCAATTAAAAGATTTCATTATAGAGACCCAGAAAACAACCTATGTAGTGCTTACTGATTTTGGACCACTGTGCTTACACAGCAAACATAGCTGACAAACTAATCTAGGTTTTTCTTGTTTGCTTCTTTTTAAAAGCAGTTATGACAATTACGTACCATTTTCTCTCTTCACCAATGTCATAAATATTATTACTTGTCCTACAGGATGGCATGTTTGTGTATTACTAAGCAATCTCTGGCATTAATGGAAAGAATCTAAATAATTATATAGGTTACATGGAAATACATGTGCATATAAACATGCAGTGAATGACAGTCCTTATCAACAGCATCTTGAGATCATTTCTCTGTGTTTCAGTGAGTCAGTTTCTGCTAATTTGGCATCCCATTCTGCAGTTACTCATATTACCTGTATGTTTCGGTTCAAAGGAGCCACACTGAAGTCAGAAAGGTTTGAGTGTATATTAAAGGACTCAGGTATTGCAGAACTATTGTACCTGGTTCTGTTTAAAATGAAACTTTAGTCCTTGTAATTTAGGAACAAGCCTTCCTGCAAAAGCATCTGCAGATAATGTTAGTTATGTCTGTTGCTGAGTGCTACTCAGACAATGATCCTATGTAACATGCAACAAGTATTTGCCTGTTCAGTCCTTGTTAGGTTCAGGTGACTGTTCAGTTCCCATCACTTCTTGACAAAGCCTGCTCCCTTCCAGTGCCTCTCAAGTGCTCAGCAACAGGCATGAGATGAAACCCTGATTCCAGTTCTGCTCACAGGGCACAGAGAGAGCCACAAGGCTCAAATTGATTAGCTGTATAAATTCCTGTGCATCCTACAGGAATTCCCCTTTCTCTTTCCATTAAGATATGAGCAATAGCCCAGCAGTAAATAGTGCTGCACATATGCCCTTAACCCAATTGCCTGGGGAAGTAAAGAGCCTTCAGTGGAATTTGATTCACAATAGTACTTTTATATGAGCCATCTCGGGCCCCAGAACAGTTTTGTGTAAAAATCTCAATATATTAAGCCTCTCAGTTAGCTTCTTTCTCCTGACATGGATCTGTAATGCTGAAGCATTAACTGGTAGAAAATATGCATTGACTGCTCTTCTCTCAGCCTGTTCCTTCAGCAAAAGTTTTGCACATTGCAAAGTAACTGGAAACACTTCAAACGTTGTATCATGTCATGGGATCTAGACCTGATGTCAAATGTTCCATAGTTCTTTCTCTCTATTGAATCAGTACCAATACTTCCATTCTTTCTATATCAGAAAATACATATTTTTGGAAATAGAACTGTATTAAGTAATAATCCCATCTCCAAATAATGACCTGACTACAGAACTCCTAAAACCACATACCGAGAAGCCTTTAGAGTTGTGCAACCACGAAAAAGATAGAAAACTCTTGGGCTCCTGTGAGTGGAATTAGCAAAGTGATTCCCTAGATTATGACATTCTTTGACAACTGTATTAATTAACATTTTTTCAACTGGGTGAATTTCCTCCCTAGTAGAAAACTGCATGGGCTGCAAGTAAGAATGATCTCTACTCAACATCTGGACATCTCTAAGTTAGAACAAACACAAACCAGTCTGTAATATCATAGACTGGCAAAGTCAGTTAAATGCACTTAATTTGATTTTAGCTATCTCAGACTCCAATGAACTGATCCCTAATAGCAACGAATTTTATAAACAACCCAATACACAGGGCTTATAATGTTGCCTTAAAAAACAATAGAGTCTGAGTAAATCCTACCCTTAGACAAATTTGGATGTGTTTCTCTAAAATAAGGACCTGACCTTTGTCTTTCCTGCCCTACTATTGTCCTATTGTCCCTACTTTAAACTGGTTAAGAAAGACACATGTAGAAATAAGTCTGTAAGCAGCAGAACAAATTGTATTGGATTGGTTGCTTTAAAGAAAAGGTATTTCAAAAACAAGCATTCAATATTATCATTTTCAATTGAATGCATGAAAAGGCATTTAACAAGGTAATCAGATTTTTATTAAAGAATAAAAGTAGCTTTATAATGCAGGCATCTAACTTTTTCTTTTATATGATAGTTATAAATGAGGATTCTATAACAGCCATCAATAAAAACTTGGAAAAATGGAATACAATGGTGGAACTTCAATATAGGAGCCCACCATGTGGTACAGGTAATCCTTATTAGTTTTGAAGCATTGTGCAGACACATCAAACATAGGAGAAATTTGATTTCCTGTGAGTTTGTGACTCATGGTCACAAATATACTCTGCTGTACAATAAAGAGCTCATATTGCTACCCTTTTCCTTGCCAGCTCAGTAAGGTCTTTGAGCTGCAGTGGTCATCTTTTTCCATCAAATATGTAGGTATAGAATATCTTTGAAATTTCAGCCTATTAGCTTTGACTGAAATTGGCCAAAGAATCCCAGAAGTTTTAAAGGTGACAGTTAGAGGAGTAAATACCTATATAATTCTCAGGAAACTGTCTGGAAGAAATGACTGCCCAAAATAGACTGGGTCATACAAGAACAAGATGAAGTTTGTGCCAGTGTCAATTACTACATAAATTTAGTGATATGATTCATACTGACACATTTTATATTTGTACTGGTGATTTTTGCTGACATTTAACTCAAATGTGTAGCTCCACAGAAGCAAAGAAAACTTGTGCATGAAGAATAGTGTAATCCAGATTATCTTTTAATACGAAGTGATAAGTCTGAACTACTTATTTTACTGTTAAGGATTTGGCATGATCAAATTCTATGTGATAAATCTATCTTCCAGACAAAATCTGTCACTGGTACAAAGTCCTCTTTACTTTGAACTCATAGTTTTATTTATGGCTATAATTTGATCAATGTTTTGAATAAGAGGCTTTATACTCTGTGTCTGTTATGCCAAAAAAAAATAGAACATGTTTTTCACTGTGTGATGCATATGAGGAGCTAACACCAAATACTGTCTTCTGTTATACGAACACAGCTCTGCTCGCTGAAATGCATATGTGCAAATTTAATGTGTAGTTTCATTTCACATCTGAGGTATACTGCTGCCAAAAGGGGCTGCTGCTCTTCTCTCTACTGGCACTCTTCTTGTCCTTCCATTGGATGCAGAAATTAGAAGACTGCAGGATGGAACTGAAATATATGTGTCATAGCTTACTTTTCTGTAATGTAATCCAGTCAGCCTCTCCTACATCATGCTAAATGTTGCTTTTTGGCAAAACTCCTCAATACTTCACTGAAAGTAACAGCTACCTGGCATGTGGAAATTAAGAATAAGTTCTTTCTGTTCTTGTTTTGGAAAGATAAAGGAAAGGGTAATATCTTCTTAAACTGCCCATTTATTGCTGATGTGACATGCACCCTCACATGAGAGTAATCTCTGTTGGACTGGCAACTAAGAGCAAATGAAGGCTTCTCTTCCTCAGAAGAGAATTATTTGCCAGTCATGGTCAGAAACAGGATATAGAGGTGTATTTTGCTATGATAGTTCCTCTTTTAAGCAAGACAAAAACTCAGAATGTATCTGACTACCTGCCTCCTGGGCTACTCATATCACAACACAAATCATGGGAGCGTCCAAAGTGCGTTGCAGCTTTCCAAATGCAAGTTAAGCAAAGCAGTCACAGTGTTGCTACATTTCCTACTAAAAGGGAGCCTTGGGTTAAAATGTTTTTTCCTGGCAAGTTCTCATTTTCTGACATTCAATAGAAAGTGGAGTATGTGATGATGCTTATTTCTTTTTAAGGCAACCCTGTTGCAGATACTTGAGTGGTTGAAGTTGCAAATCCTCAAGGGAAAAAGTCATGAGAATGTCAAGCGTACAGAGGCAAAGCCACACGTGTTGGCTGCCATTAGTTCAGGCTTTCCTCACCAATGAGATTTATCCAAAGTCAAAATAACCTCATTACAAACATGGTAGTATTTGAATATTCAAAAAAGCCTAAATATACCAGTCAGTAAAGCCACAGATTTTCACTCCTTGAATTAACTGAATGTAACCAATATTTTTTTACCTTCAGATGAAACTATTAAAAAAAGACTCATGATAAAAAACTACAATCGCCTTAGTGTAAAATTCCTCATTAGCTTACTTAATAATAATCTCCATAGGCATTTCAACAACAGGTTGTGTCCCTGTCAAATCTTAGAGTAGATAACCTTGAAGTGTAAACTGTAATAACATCAAGAAAACGTTTTTCCCCCCAAAATTCTGAATTACAGTAATGATTTAAGAACAAGAATCATCCTGCTGAAATGCACTGAGGTTGCAATAATGAGTATCTGTATGTTGAGGAATACATGCAGTGCAGGTAGCTGGGTGTGCAGATGCTGGGTGAGCTCTGGGTGGCAGGAGCCCAAGGCAGGAGGCAGTGAACTGCTGACCCTTTGCACAAAGAAGGGCACAGAGACCTGTGTCTGGCCAAGTGACTCGACACACAGAGACACAGGAGCAGAGGACTCCCCACCCTTCCATGTGTTTGGCCTGCAAGGCTATAGAACTCCAGTGTGTCTTTGTTCAGGGTCCCTCCTCAGAGGCACCCAGCTCAAGCTGTTATTCTGGAGATGCACCGTGACTGAATTCTTTTAAAAATCCAGACATCTGAGACTCTGCCATGGGAAACCTGAGGTGGAGCCAGTAAGGAAACCGTGTCTCAGTGAGAGTGTAGTCTGTGGCTGCAAAGGGACCTGATTCCTCCCTCAAGGTGGTGTGAGTGTGACTGTCAGAGTGGCTCCTGGATGATCAGACAGGGAAGTTCTCTTAACAAGTACTCTTCATCACACATGTAAAATAAACATACTATTCAATTCTTTGATGCCTGTTTAAAAGCAACTCTCTTTTCAAAGGCACCTTCTGTGACCTTTTTCATTTCCTCTTCAAGATTTCTCCTGTAACTTCTACAGAAAGATTACTTAGAAAATGAATTTCCTTTAAATAAAACAACAGCTTTTGTTAGACAGGTAGTGAGTTTAGACCCTCTGTGCATCCACATTGTTAAGCATGTGTTGTGAAAAGAGACCTCAGCAGTGTACCAGTTTCCAAGGTCTTGTAAGCTATGTGATACACCACCATACTATGGGAAAAAACAGTTGTATAATTTTGTTCAGAAAAAGTCTTCAGGGATAGTTCATATAAAGAGATTTTATTCACTGACTGTGATATGAGTCAAAATCTCTTAGACTTGTTACCATAGCTATTCTTGACTGCTAGAGCTGGTATTTTCTATACATATAAAATGTACTTTCGTTCAGAATTCAGGGATGAATTCTTGTAAAAAGCTTCAATACGTGATAGAAATACATTTCTTGCCTTTACATATAATTATGCAAAATAAGGATCTTCAATTTTAAACTTACTCTTCATTCTAGCACAGAAAATATGCTCCAAGAAAGGGTAGATGATATCAGTTGGAGTACTACTGTATAACTAAGGATAAAAATTGGGGTTTTAAAAGATGTCTATCATTTATTGAAAAAGCAGGGGTGTACAGACTCAGTCTATTAAAAACTTGTGTAGATAGTGTTATTTTATGCTTGTAGCAAATTCAAGTTTTTGCTGCCACTCCCACATCTCTAAACCACAAGCAAGCAGGGATATGGAGAGATTTCACTGATTGGCTGGCAAAAGGAAGCAGCACTGCATAGAGATTCTGCAGCTTCACAAACAGTTTGCACTGGAAGCTGTTCCATCAAGTATTACTTATTTAGGTCTTAAGATGAGTAGATATCAGGATAAAATACTTGCAGTATGGACAAGAGAGAAAACTTAAATTTTAAAAATAGAGTTTGAGTTTAATTTGGACAAGAGTGAAAGTGGGTTAGAAAAGCATATTTGTTAAAACAAATGCAAGAATCTTTTAAATCAGTTACTATTGTCTCTAACATTCCCACTACTGAGTCTCAGCCTGAAAGGTTATAGTGTTTATTTATTGCTCAACAAACCTCTGAAGCTTCCCCAAGTACTTGATATAATATAATATATACTATATATAGTATTAATGTGCACTTTAAAATGAATACTAATGTCTCTCTCCTGATTCTCTGATGGGGGCTGGTGTTGTTTAACACCTTTGTTGGTGACATGGACAGTGGGATTAAGTGCAGCCTCAGCAAGTTTGCTGACGACACCAAGCTGAGAGGTGCAGTCAACACACTGCAGGGAAAGGATGCAATGCAGAGGGACCTGAAACAAGCCTGAGATATGGGACATGTGATCCCCATGAAGTTCAACAAGGTTAAATGCAAGGTTGTGTGCCTTGGTTAAGGCAATCCCAACCAAGTACAGACTGGGCAGAGAATGGATTGAGAGCAGCCTTCCCTCAAAGGAGAAGGACTTGGAGATGCTGATGGACATGAAGCTCAGCATGTCTCAGCAATGGGGCTGTTTAGCCTGGAGAAGAGACAGTTCTGGGAAGATCTTGTAGCACTTTCTGCTACCTAAATGAGACTGCAAGAGAGATGGGGAGGGACTTCTGACAAGGGCATGTAATGATATGTTGAGGGGGGATGCTGTAAACTGAAATAGGGTACGTATCAGAACTGGATGATCTTTAGGTTCCCTTCCAAAAGAAACCATTCTATGACTCTGTTAGTCTAAGGTTTGTTTTTCATTTAATGTTACCAAAATGTTTCCGGTGGCTTAAATCATAGCAGTTTTCTGATTCTCTAAATTTAAAAAAAAAAATGTATAGAGGATAAAAGAAAAAATCTTCTATGAAAAATTTACTGGTTAGGAGGAAACCAGTGGCAGGTGTCTCATGAAGCTTCACAAAAAGCTGATATTGTATGGGTAAAGGCAAAATTTTCTCTTTGGTAGAGCTTCTCCTTTGACTATTATGTACATTTAACAAAAATTCTTCCATGGCATGAAAATCTGGATGCTGAGACTTTTATAACTCGATCAAGTGTACTGCTTTCTGAACTGTTTTGAGCCTCAAAGTGAGCTCTCTACCATTAAACTCATTCCTCTGCTCACCTTCCACCTTTCCCTGTATTCCTGACCTGTTCAATATTTTTTAAGCCCTCTGGACAGTTTCAACCAACTTGGAGATAGTGGCTGGAGAAAATTAAGTTCCTACAAGTACTGTGAAAAGCAATGGCAGTATGACGCTTTCATGAAACTGCTGCAACACACTTCTGAGAATGTCTTGCTTTCTAGGAAGCTTTATCTGTTTTTTTACTAGACAAAATAATAGGCAAAAAAAAAAGTAACAGTTTAAGACTCAGTTTTCCAAATTGCTGAAGAAAATATCTGTACAGATCTCTTTTCTGCTGCACTGTCTGCTCCTCTTCTCATTCTGATGTTAAGAGATTTTAATCTCCTTGGCTGGAGACACGCTTTTACTATAAACAGAACTGGGACCCCAATTTGTTTTGATACAGAATGAAGAACTCCATTATGTGAAGGCAAGAAATCAGCATAGAAACAACAGCCTTCACACCCCGTTTAAATAACTCTTTAAAAAAATTATGATGAGCATCCAGCAGTCTGCTCAGTAATGTGACCATTTATTTCCAACTTCATAAAGCAAAAGAAAGCCTGTTAAAATCAGCAGCTAATTACAGTGCCTCCTTCTCTCTCCAGACACATAAAAGAAGCTGTGAAGTGCAGAAGGGAGAGACTGCAGCAGTGGCAGATTGAGGCTCTTCTTGTTAAATTAAATCTGGCTGAAGATGGAATGTGTTAGAGTGGACAGCAGTGATAATGGGTACTGTTTCTTTAGTGTGTCTGTGTATAAATTAACTACCTTTCTGTGCTATTGGGACAATAAAGCTTCAGCAGTTTTCCTTCTTGTTCCACATACGCTGCAATAATTACAAGCATAACTTTATTTACTCCTGGCAGTAAATGTATGAATAAATGATGTCTCATTGTCATGGTCATGTTCTTTCTTTGGCCTCTTCTCTCTTTCTGCTCTATCGCAAATCATGTCTTCTACTCTTGTAATGCTAACAAATACAAAGTTAGCAGATGTCTTGCTGCGTGACATATTTCCCTTGCACTAAGTTCTTTAAACATTCAGTCTACCTATTTTCTGAAAGAAATGTGAAGCTAGGGTAGAAAATAGAGTGCCTGTATTGCTTGTGTAATGCAGCAGTGCTGTGTCATGGCCCACATTATTTCCAGATGATTTAAAACATTGCTGACTATTACCTCTTTCTTTCTTTATTGGGCTTCCCTTTCAAATCATAGTACCCTGCCATTGGTACTGAAACTAATTTGACTGTGACCCTTATGCTTGGTGACTAAATAGATTTTTCTCTTCCTGATTCTTGTTTTTGCTTCCTTTACAAAGTACCACCATAATTCCCACATGGGTAATGCATCAGAGGTTTTGAACAACTGGGTAAAAAATTCCACATTCTCATGACTTGCAAAAAAAGTAGTCAAGAAATAATGCTAAAAAGCAAAACAAACAAACAAAAAAACAACTTATGAGTAAAATGTAAATCGATTATGTCTTGCTAATATTACACAGGAAATACAAGGAGCTGGCTGCATTTGTTTTATTCCTGTAATACTTACAATTATCTTTTCAGTTTGTTTATAAGATTCTCATTATTTAAGAAGCACGTTAGGCCAGTACTTGCAAATAAATGAATTTTGACTTGAATAGACTCAATGTAGGGAAGAAAAAAGATACTGTAATGCCAGTAAAGTTGTAAAGCCACCTTTATCTGGAATACTCAGGTATTATAAAAAATAGGTAAAGGTATTTCAGTCAAAGCCAGGGTTCTCGGTTCTGGGTTCTGTGTGTGTGTGTGTGTGTTTGTATTGCATTTGCTGCTTTTAATTCATAGGCTCAGGGTTTTATAGAAAAGCACCAATATATTTTGACAGCAGCAAAGGCTTGATTTTCAGACATCCTTCATATTCACAGCTTGCAGTAAATTTGTCTTTCTTTAAAAATCAAACTAAGTTTCCTACACACAAGGGCTTACACCTAATTTTAGATGTCCAAGCAGTAGTTAAGTGGAGTCTGGTATTTACATTAAATCTCACTGCACAGGGTTTCTTGTTCCTCCCCTCCCCATGAACAAATACTTAAAGGCAGAAATTCCTGAACAACTCCCCACTTTTTATTTTAAATCATTCTTTGGCGCAGGTAGATTCAGCCAGGCATGTTGCAAAAGCCAAACAGATTTTGGATTTGTTTCAAGCAAAGATTTATCAGAAGAAATCTCTTTTCTGAATAAAAGCAAAAGTTTTCCTTTCTCTCTGCTCTGGAAGACTTGGTGGGGGGATATATTTCATCTAACCCAAGAGGAGCTCAATCCCCAGATCGTTCCATGGTGTCTCACTGTTTCTGGCTGTTGGACCTTGCTACAGAAAGCAGCCCAGAATCCTGTCCTGTGCTGCCTCAGTAGATGGGAGCTCTCTTCCATGCCCTGGAGCACTTTTAAGCCACCAAGGGGTAAACGCGGTGATTTTGAGTTTTAACTCCCATTTGGAGGTTCCCTTAGTGACACTCTGCATGTTGCACATGAGCAGCATCATGCTTTAGCCTTTGTTTCCCCCATGCTAAGTGGCAGCTGGCTGGCATGTCCATGACTAGTGTCTGGGGTATGGCCAAGAAGTTTGTGGTGCAGGCTAGAGGAACCCCGACCTGCCAGAAGAATGGGACAACATGACCTCACCTCATGTACGAGTACAGCTGCCAGTTCCTCACTGGACCCACCATTTGCTCTATAAATACTATACATATGGAGTTTGTTGTGACTGCACAGCCCAGAGACCTTTCTCCTTCCCAGGGAAGTTGAGGACGCTGTAGAGCAGAGTGCTTTTTTCTTCCTTTGCCCTCTTTGTATCTGTGATTATGAGTATAGATAATGCTTAAATACTTTCATTTCAATGAAAAGTCTGTAGATACACTGTGACTTTGAGTAATATGTTATGCTTTGCAACAGAGGACAGTGATCTAAAGATTATCCAAACCAAAGGGACAATGTCCCATCAACCAATGCAAAGCATCAAAAAGGTGAGGAGGATCCATTTCTTGCATTCTGGAACAGAATAACATCTCATCTGTGACAGCAGCAAATATTTGGGCCTAAACTTCTTTGTATATTAATTTCTTACAAGTCAAAATAAGTTTACTGTCAGCCTTATAGCACATTCTGTGATTATTTGATGAAAGATATTTCACCAGTGTAAATTACCATTTTATTACTTTTGGCAGACAGAATGTTTAGCAAGTCATTTGAAATGTACACTTTTTCAAAACCACTAACTGCAGTGGGAATCTTTACATAGAATCTTAATTTATCCCCTTATACTTCAGTTGGTTTTTTAATCTTTCTTTTGAACCACTGAGCAATTTTCAATCTGAAAAGAGATTCTGAGGCACAGTATGCAATTGTCACACACATCAGTCTTTTAAAAAATTGGTCTTATGCCTTTGATGTACTCTAGACAAATGAACATAATTCAGAAACATCATACTTCTGAAGTTACTGACTGACTGATGGAAGTACTGCTTAATTTTTTAATAATTAGCACTTCTTGCTTTTGAGATCTGAACATCTGCAAATGAGAACTTTACACAAGAAGTAAAGTTAGCGTCTACATTCACCTGCAAAGCAGGAGAGCAGATGCTGCCCACCAACCTCTACTCTGCAGTTTGGAATAACTCAACTAAGCACTGCAGTCCTTCTCCACTGACCAGTAAAGGTGGGCAATCTATGGGGAATAACAGAGAGAAATTAAATACTATGTGAACAGGAGTCTTGATACAAAATCTCTCCTTACCAGCATGAATGTACTCATGTGTTTATTATAGATATTTACTTGAGCACAAGTGTATTTTATATTGCAATGATCTCTTGGCAGCTAGGGATTACTTTTTATCCTTTCCTGTATCATAAGGCTAATGAAACAGTCAATTAAATTAATCCTCTGCAAATTTAAAGTGGATAAGCTGTAGAATTTGCAGCCAGAAGATATTGACGAGGAAACAGGTTAGTGCTGTTTGATAAAGAATTAGACACTTAGACCAAACTGCAGATGCTCTGTGCATAGAGCTCCTTTGAAGTCAGGGTAGTCTTGGCAGTGGTTGCAGCTCTTTACAAACCTTTATTCACATAGCAAAACCTCTTGTTTAGCTTCCCATTGACTCTTATTCTACAGAAATAGCTTTTTTCCTTAAATTAAAAAGGATTCTTTCTTGCCTGGAGAAAAATAAAAACAAGACAGTCTTCTCCATGTCCACACCTTTCCATTCCCAAATTTTGTGATTCTAAAATTATCCTTTACGCCTAAGACATAGTCCCTTTTGGGAAGAAACCATTGCACTGAAACAAGGATAAGCATGCGGAATTTCCAGTACAGACCTCATTAATCCTTTTAACAAATTAACTTTCATCACTGGATTCTGAAATAGGAAATGCAACGTTGTCTGCTTTATTAATTAGTTGGTGGAATCAATTAACTGCTAACTACTAACTAAATAGCCAACCCTGCAAACATTTAAGTAGCTCCATATCTTTAGGCATAAGAGTAATGATAGGAGAATGGTTGGGAGAACTTTATGTTTAAAATTAAACCAGATTGTGTTAGCAGTACAGAAGTCTTAATATTTCTCTAAAGAAAGCCTGTGTTGCCTTCCAGCTTGTACAGCAGTGGGCTTCATATTTACCTGTAACTGTATTTACCTGTCTTTATCTGAAAAAAGTACTATTTTAAAGGAAAAATGCTCATGAAACAAGAAAGAAAGGAACAAAAATCTTCTACATTGGGCAGAAGGGAAAGAGATTTTTCAGTAATTTAAAAATAGTGAAATAAATAAGACATATATTGGTTGGCAAATTTCTGGTTTCTATGATAATATTCAGATTTTAAAAACACAAAGGAACTCCCAGAATCTAACACAGAATAACAATGCTATGATTTGAAAGTAGTTGTTCATACACATTAATATGTTACACTCAGTTTTCAAGTTCCATGTCTTCTCCTATGCTCTTCCCTCAGTTTCAGTTCTTATAACTGCTGATAGATGTCTATAAGTATCATTACTATGCCACAGGACATACATTTTCTTCACAGTAGATCAAAAAACCTGGGCATTCTGTAACTAGTTGATGTGATGACCACGACAATCAAGACAGTTAACATCACTGGGTATATTTACCTTCCAAATTGAGAAAAGGCTGCTGGTGCTGCTCCATTGATGCCATGGTGAGTATTTGTGTCTTTGTACAAAGAGACAAGAGAAAACACTGAACTGCATCTATCTTTTATATATCTATATAGATAGATATAGTTTGCTTGTTTGTTTGTTTGTTTTGTGCAAGTAGAGAAAATACAAAGTTGGCAGCTTTACTCTGAGTTCATTCTCTGTATGAGAATGAACTGTGGATTTTGCTCAGGAAAAAAAAAAAAAGAAGAATGTAAACTGGAGAAACCAGTCCTTTTCTTACGCCTGCAATGAGCACTTTATGAGTTTATTTATTTACATTTCTGGATATGGAGAATGGATTGCTGCAGTTTTGCAGACCTGTGGTGTCTGATGGGTTGGTGAATTTCTTTTGGTTTATTTCTGCTTCTTTTATGTAATAGGCAAAGTTTCCACAGATAACCTCAAACTGGCTGTATTTAAGATATCATAGAATCATAATCTCATAATCATAGAATGGTCTGGGTTGAAAGGACCTTAAAAATCATCTAGTTCCAACACTCCTGCCATGGGCAGGGACACCCTTCACTAGATCAGGTTGCTCAGGGCCCTGTTCAACCTGGCCTTGAACACTTCCAGAGATGGGGCATCCACAACTTCTCTGGGCAGCCTATTCCAGGTACTTTGATACCTCCTCAGCTATATATTTTAGACCACAGAGCCATGGCCAATGTGTGCCACACACAATACCCAAGGCTCCTATGTGTTCCTGAGATGGCCTTCCTATTTTTCATATAGGATTTTTTTTTTATTTTAAAAATCTTCAAATCTTCAAGTGTCCATATTTAATCAGCTGAGATATATCCTCTTGCTCTTACACAAAATGAACAAGACATGTCAATGGACAAGTTTGCTTTCTGCTTAATGAAAAGAAAGTCTTGCATAAGGTGTCAGTTGGATGAAGAACATTTGGCAAATGAGCAGATCCTGATGAAGTATCATTGCTGTGAACCAGTTGTTCAATGTTTGATGACAAATTTATTGAAGACACTTTACGTACATAATTTTTCTCTGAAAATGTAGCAGTAGTGCTGAGGAGTCAAAAGCAGCAGTTGCAATGGCACAGCATATTTCTTACATACTTTAATGGATTTCAAAAGTATTTCACATCCTAGAAAACCGACTCAACAGTGTCTCCCAGGTTTTAAGGTTTTATACACAAAATATGAATTCCTTACATATGTCTGGTTATCAATGGCCTACCTTGCTTTTTTCATGATTAGCCTTAAAAATGGAAAAAGAATATAATAGAAGTACCTGTGTAGTAGCTTAATATGGAGGAGTAAAACCTACGCTCTGTCATTTGAATTAATGTTTTGGTTTTTTTTTTAATCTATCACAAGGGATTGTAAACCAAAGTATGAAGAACATAACAAGCAACACGCAAACAGGCTGAAAACTGCATTTTGCAACTTTGGACTTAATGTTCTTTTAATGCCCAAACAATGCAATGTCTCAGAAACAAGATAACAGTACTAACAGTGTATCAAATTCCTGTGAAATGATTCCACTACTTTGCATGGTATAACATCACCTATTGAGAAATGCATTTGTTTAAGATGCTGCTACATCTGATTATAAGATTATGCTTAAGAAGATAATATATACTTTACCAAGTATTAGTTTACTACTTATTTGGTGCTGAAGTATAATCCTGTTCTATGTAAATGGCTAGAATACAGAATAGATATGCCCTGACTTAATGAAAGATATTTTCTCCCCTCCATTTATATGTTTCTACAGAAGTGGGCTTTTTGAGTTGCAAATGCTTTTTAGAGCTCTTCCTCTTCACACCCTGGAGGGGCAAAAAGCAGATTAGGATTTTGGGGTTTTGTTGTTTGTTTGGAAAAGAAGTTTTTCATGAATACCAAAACGAGAAGTGTAGCATGAAGAATAACTTAAATGGCTTTTCAGCATTGTACAAACAAACCATGGAAACCTGAAATAAATGAAAAATATTGAACTATGGAATTGGCACTCTGGGTGAAATGAGGTGCAGTATGAATTACACATCCAGGACATATCTTCTCTGTGGGATTACAGAGGTCATCTATTAAAAAGTCCACATTTACCAACAGCTATACCTTGCTCTGTGTGTGTTTATGTGCATATTTCACATGTTCAATAACTGTTACTGCTGGAAATTATTAATTTTTCTATGAAAATCACTTTTTTTTTGCACTGTGTTCACAGACTTGCCAAATCATTAAATCTGGGGTGGAGGCTAGCTATCTATAAAGCACTGAAAACTCACGGTTCTAGGTGTAATATATACACCCTAATGAGGGAGCTGCCGGAGACAGAAGCATGGGATGGAAAGGCACATTGTGTTGATTCAGCAATATTTTTTTTGCTTTCATCCATATGTGAGTTCACAGAGACTGACACTCCTTCAGTCTTAATTTTCCATTCTCCTTTTAGTGGGTTGTGCCCCTCAGGGAAATAATACTCTTATGGCTCTAGTATCCTAAAGCTATATAGTTATTCCCTGACAGTCAAAAGTTAGTTACATCTAGAATATATAAAATAACAAAGAGTACTTCAGAAAAGTTGTTCCATATATATAGACCCTGTCTCACTCCCAGCCAAGCTTTCCAAAATCTCTGTCTTCTCCTGGGGAAGATGTCTGCTGGTTGTAGCAAAGCATCTGACAGCTGGGAAATCCAAAGTACTTTTCCAGGTTGAAGTGGTGGTGCAGTGCTTTCCACCTGGAACTTGAGGAGCATTACAGATGAATCCATGTGAAAAATCATGCAGGCAGATCATCTCCTCCTCCTTGGCAGAAGACTCCTCTGGAAGTTCTGTGCTGTACAGCAGCTCTGAGACTGCTCTGAGCATTCTGTCATCACATGTGCAAATTCAGTACTTGAATTAAATTGAGGCTACGTATGGTCTAACATAAGCTTCAATGGTCACATGTTAGCAGGGTTGCTCTTCCAAGTCCTGCAGTTGTGATATGGCCTCTATAACAGGCACTCCCTTCCTCCAATTTCCATGTGCTCAATCCAGTTTGATCCATCTTTGCCATTTTTTCCAATGGGTTTATCTTTCCCAGCAAGATATATCTGACAATGGCACTTGCAATGTGAGTACTAGGTCTTAACAGGCACAGATCAGTTTATCCCTATTATGAGATTATATCCCACTGTGGTGCAACAAAGTCCTGGTTTGGTCTTTGTCCCTCTCAGAATCAACCCAAGAACCAGATAGATGGGTTGACTTGTTGTCTATTTCCATTTTGGTAAGCATCAAAGCTTTATGTACCATCATCAAGCTTCTTTGCACGAGGGACTTTCTCAAATAAGGCAATCCATAGCAATATTTTGATAAAGTGAGAAAGTATTAGAAATATACATATATATATGGCACATGCATTTCTACTCTGTATCAGCCAGTGCTCTGTGTCAGCCAGTAACTTATGCACAGTAGTGCTGAGGCAGGTGCTTCTTGCAGGGGAGAAAGAAAGCTTTTATCTATTTGAGTGTCAAGGTTAGTTTTATCCTGAGTATGACAATTTTATGCTTCTGAGTAGTCAGTGGTACACATAGAAACATAGAATAATTTAGGTTGGAAAAGACAGCTAAGACTGTTTAGTCCAACTGTTAACTCAGCACTGTTAAGTCCACCACATTAACGTGTCCCCAGGTGCCACATCTACGTATTTTTTTCAACACTTCTGGGGATGGTGACTGCACCAGTTCCCTGGACATTATGTTCCAATGTCTGACCAACCTTCCAGAGAATAAATTTTTTCATGATAAACAATCTAAACGATCCCTGGCACAACTTCAAGACATTTCTTCTTGTCCTATCCCTTGCTCCTTGGGAGAAGAGACTGACCACCAGCTCACTATAACTTGCTTTCAGGTAGTTTTAGAGCGTGATAAGGTCTTCCCTGAGCCTTCTTTTCTCCAGGCTAAAGACCTCCAGCTTCCTGAGCCACTCCTCATAAGACTTGTGTTCTAGTCCCTTCACCAGCTTAGTCTTTTAATAAGACCCTGTTTAGATGACTAAGTAGCAGTTCTGGTTCCTGCTGCTGCTATAACTGTATTTGATCTTAGACTTGTTAATAATAATAACAACTTTGTTTTATTCCTTTAAATTCTTTTCCAAAAAACTGTGAATTTTTGTCTTCCTGATTTTTCCTGATAAGCTTATGTGCTAAAAAATACAATGAGACTATTGATGCAATTTGCTGAGCAAATAATATTGTATGGCATTAAGGTCAGCAATGGTGCTTGCAACAGGGAAAGTGGTTAAATTTAAACAGAATATTACCCAAATGTTATTGGCCACGCACAAAATTTAAAATTATAAATATAGCAATAAATCCTCTTTCTTAATAAATTAAGTTGGATATTAATGAAGCAGTGGAGGAATATAATCACAAGTAAATGTAGCTAGTAGATTAAAAATTATTTTTGGATGATTTGTCTTTTTTTAGTGACCATATAATATTGTACGTAGGAGGAAAATGTACACAAAATATTGGTTTTCCCTGTTATATAGACACCGAGTAAGCCCCAAAGAACTTTAAGAAGAAATCTGGGAATTGTTTTATATTGGGCAGACAGCAATTGTCTGGACATAGACTGGATTTTACGTATATACATTTATCACTTTTGTTTCCCTGTATATGCAGCACACAGAAGGAGGAAGGTGGTATATAATTTGGTGCTCTCATTGGCAGCATGAAAGAAAACTACATTGTTGACAGCTTAAGTCTGCAATTACCTTAATCTTACCTGCAGTGGCTGTGCCACTGCTTGACAGGTTTTAGGGTGTGCTGGAAAAGTATCACTGTTTCTTCCCCCAAGATAGTTTAGAAAATAGCCGCATGTAATTGCAATCTCTCTGATTCTTTTTTTAACTAAGATGACAAAATTTGAGCAAATCCTGTTAAAATTAAAATGATTAGATGAATAATGCCCTCTCTGGTTCAATGACTTTTTGTGAGACAAAACAGATTTATTAAAGTTAGACTAAAGTCCTATTCCTCCAGAATATACAGCTTTATCCCACTAGATCATACTCCTTACAAGACCACATGGGTGCATTTGGATTCCCCAGGTTTTCAGCTATATATATATTGTATTGCTGATAAGTAAGACTGAAAGTCAGTATTTTCCTTCCCAGTAGTCAACTTTCCTTTCCTGTTGCCCACCACAAGCCTTAAGGGCTAGTTCAGATTGATTAATGAGCTCTATATTCTCATAGTTGCAATTTTTATCATATTAAAGCTGCAGGGCTTTCCCCCCCCTCTCTGCAACAGGAGCAGGTCAAGAATTATGTATGACTAGTTATAGGTTTTGCAGACAATTTTTTTCTGTTACCAGAATCCCTTCCATCATATACCAATTTTGTTTTAACTAGTTGTTCTTCATAACAAAGCTGCATGTAGAAAGAATTGCTGTATTGTGCCAACTTTTTTAAATTCACATAATATGGGTGATATAAATGCAATATATGAATACAGATAATACAGTTGGGGGGCAGGGGAAATACTTAATTTACCTAAGCTTTGCTTCATCAGGAAAGTCACTTTCAGGGATTCTGTTATCAAGGCCATTTATTCTGCAAACCAGGGTGCCATTTCTCTGCGTTTTTGCAGTAACCCATTCAGTTTTTTTGAAAAAGGAGGTCTTGCTATAACACATATTTTTTTCGTAATCAATCTTGGCTAGCTTGGAAGTAGAGTTTTCTCTGGCATCAGTAGCCTGAGTTGTAATTCTCTGTTTCAAGTTCTGTCGTTCAAGTACAAGAAGTGGAAGGGAAAATAAAACTGAACCCTGTTTAGCTATTCTCTTTGTCTTACAAGAATACTAAAACTAGATTTGCACAGACCTGTGTATTCCTAGCTGGGCTGTAACCACTTGCATTCTTTTTGTTTATGGCACACATCTAGGAAAAAGTAAAAAGATAATAAGCTTTCAGAAACCTCAGAACTGTTCCCTTCTATTGTTACAGCAATGTGGTAGAACTCTGTTTTCAAATGTTTTATAGATCCAGAGTATTTTTATATTTAATTAATGTTTAAGTTTAATAAAATAATGCACAAAATCATTATTTTGTGACATTATTGAAGTCTATTTTCTCACACAGTTTGAATAGGCAGCACTAAAATAGCACTAAAATACATTAACATTAGGTCATCTGCTTTGCATTTATAACAATAAGCTCACATTTTCAGAAAGGATAATCTTAAACAATGTTTTTTTCACTGCAAACTGTACATCTTTATCTTAAAATTCCAAATGTTTCAACAATAGAAGATGATTAAGAACTAGACAATAATTCTTCATCTCTCAGTGATTTATGGCACAAAGAAAGACCTTTTCTCAAGAGTTCGAGGTGCTAAAGAGGAGGAGTATGTTTAAGTTGGCAGCTCCCCGCCTTCCCCCTTATTTACTAGGCACAGAATTTACTTCATTGTAGCCATCATACTAGAAAATGAGCTTATAAACTTTATTGCATGTTTGGCCCTTGCTGTGGACATATATATGGTTGAGTTCTCCACCATTTCTAAAAACATATGCAGAAAATGAAAATAAAGCACATACAATCCTTGAGCAAGGAAAATAGAAAGATAAAATGCAATGGCAGGACCCATCTTCCCATAATGGGCTTTAGTATTTATTTGCACAATATGTTATATTATTTCCAGGCTTTGAAGTAAGCACTGTCCTTTTCCCAAGGAGCTCAGTATTTAATCATGGGAAAATAGACACCCAGTAGGAAGAAGAAAAGCAGTAAATATTTGAGAATGTCAATGAAACCCTGTACTTTTTTTTTTTTATGTGTATGCAATTTTCAATTCATTGTTCTTTAAATTTTGAACATATTTGCAATAATCTTTTCAGCCACTGGCTTTAGGATTTTAACAAAATTGTAGACAGTGTGAATAAAATAAGTGGTGAAATTGTGTGTTGCTATTTCTATTTCTTTAATTATCAAGGTCAGTGAACATTCATCACTTACTTCAAGAGAACTAATTCATCACCTCAAAATTCTAATTACATAAAAAACAGGAAATCAAAAAGAAAAAATATGGTAAGATTAAATAATCTACACACCATCTGAAATAGCTAGCTGAGAGTATTTTTAAAATTACTGTTAATATCCTGTGTCTTTCCCCCACCTACTTTGGTTCCTGTTGTTTCTTTTCACATGCCATTTCTAACTCAATAATCTCCCACAGTGATTGTCATACTGAGGAAAGTAGTTAACAATAACTAAAATCATGCCCGTAGCTCTTAAGTTCCCTGTTAATAAGTTGGTATATGAGCTGGCTATAACACCTTAGGCCAAAACTGTCAGATCTTCATCAATCTGAATTATACAAGGCATCTTTGTAGCATTCATGTGTGGACTGGCTGTTAAATCAGGACAGTTCCATGCTTATTTACTCTGGCTTGCTGTTTTACTGCCTGTCACCTTGGTGGGAAGGTTGGGGCAGAAAACACACCCATGCACTGACCTTTAAAATTCTCATCTGTTTAATCCAGTTATCCAGTAAAGGATAATAGTTTACATATAATTGCTGAGTTTTCAGTGGTGAATGGCAAATCAAAAAGTAGTGAAGGGGATACTATCCAGTGAAGTAGTGTAGGAGTAATCTCTCCCATTCTTCCTCTATCAATTCCATCCTTAAGAAAGCTGTTACAGTCTTTAGTTCCTTTGCATTTTTACTGTAAGTGTGATGTTTTACTTCCATATTTTTTATTTCCTCTATTATTCCCTAAAACCACATCTACCCAGTTCCTGCAATAACCAAGAACTGACCACTACTGTTAAAACCCTGCAGAATTCTGTTATTGTCTGGGCCTTGTATGCTCCAGCATTCTGTTATTCTAGGTTTTCCTCTTGGGGACTTTTACAATACTTTTTCCCCCAAGGATTAGACAGCATCACATGATGTCGTATACATAAGGAACATCGCCTTGAACAGAACTCCCAGGCCTCGGGGTTTTTTGCCTTCATATCTCATAGGCTGATTCATTTGTGTGTCCACCCCCAGCATCTTGAATAGCTGCACCTGCAGCTGAGCTTTCTGGGAAGAGCTGTGATAAAAGAACTGTTCTTGCTTTAATTTAGATTTTGGGGGTATTTAAAAGAGCCTGAGGTGGACTAGAGGGCATTCAGACATAGTGAGTGCTGTCCCGGCATCTTCTGTGACCTTCACAACCAAACCAATGTGCTGGTAGAAGTTAGCTGATGTCCAGTTCTGCAGTGTCTCTCTCAGAAGAAAAAGAACTATTCTGTGTTGTTTGGGAACCTGAATCTTTAGGAGACTTTCCACAGAATTTGCCAGCCTATATGAAGGCTGTCAGGCAAATCTCCTGAAATACATTGTTATAGACACATATTCCCAGATGATTTGCAATCAGTATGTGCCTTTTCTGCATATCTGGCGTCAAGGATGGAAGTACAAAAAGAATATAATTCTTAAATTGTATTAAATGGACTAAGAGTTATCATTATTATTATTACCAAAAATATTTTGTACTTCTATTTTTAAAGTCTGTGTAATTCTATGATGCTACGCCATTTAATTAATGTGCCAGTACAATAAAATAACACACAAAATCATTATTTTGTGACATTAATGAAGTCTACTTTTCGAGCACAATTTGAATAGGCAATTGAACAACAGTGCACTAAAACACATTAAAACCAGGTCATCTGCTTTGCATTTCTAACAATAAGCCAATACTTCCATGAAGCGTAATCTTAAACCACATTTTTTTTCAGAGCAGCCAGTACATCTTTATCTTAAAATTCCAAATGTTTCAACAATAGAAGATTGTTAAGAACTAGACAATTATTTTTCAGCACCCATTGATTAATGACTTAGTCTATGACACACAGAGAAAGTGTAGAACAAAGGAGTGCATTATAATAATGCACAGGCATTAAACCATCTTCATTAATAGGGTCTTTTTGGATTCTGCTTAGCATGAAACAAAGTATGCCATAAAGAACGTGAAGTATTAGCTTTAAATATCTCTTTAAACTCACTTGATAAAAATAAAGCCTACATTGTGCCCCTAATCTTGAAAATATTTTGTTTTCTGGGATTCACACATTCTCCAAACTGGGTGAACTGCAGCAGGGGTTTTGAGCTATCATTTTCGCTCATTCCTTATAGGCCGCATTCTTCATAGCTCATATTTTACATTAGGGCATTGCATTAAAATTTGACTTGTCATCTCTTCTCTGGATAATAGTTTTAAGGTACTGCTCAGCATTACTAGCAGTAGCAAAATCTGAATATTTTAAATCAGTTATCCTGTTCAGATTCAGTAATAAAAAATGTTAAATGGTCCTGGTAAGAAATAAGAAAGAACACAGTGAAAGTACAGTATTAGCTATAAAAAATTTAGCTTTGTTAATGCTCTGTTTCAACTACAACAACCCCATAAGTGCTTTCAGATTTTAACCCATGAGATCTCTTGGCTCCTCCTTTTATATTTAACTCCCTCCTCCCACTGATCTTGTCAAAGTTGCTGCTTGGAAAGTGCATGCCCACATGTTGGCGAGACTGGGACCTTAGGTATGTCCATGCTGCTCTCTGCTTTTTCACAGCTATTGGTACTTGGGGCTTGTTTGTATGTTTGTTTTCAAGCTATTAAGTTAATTTTAAATAGAACAATATTATTTTTTCCCAGTGCCATCGTGAGTCTGTGCTGCATGTTAGTAATCTTTGTCACACATAACTCAAAGAACAAGGCTAAAATATGAACTAGGCATAGACCATGTTCATAGCAGTTAGGAAGGACAGAAGAAGATGGATTATGAAGAGGTTGTTGGAGCTAAGTGAATAATTCACAGTGAATAATTAATTTGACAAACTTAGCCTCTTTGTGCGTACAGACCAGATAACAGCCTCTTCTCATTCACTCATTATTCAGATTTATTCAGTATCTTTTGAATAGGGCACAGAAGCTAAGGCATCTCATTGTGGATCCAAAAGCATGAATTGAAATCTCTCCCTGGATTCATATTTCATTGAACTCCTCTGAAAACTGGGACCTCCCCATTTGGGACAAGCAGGCAGCCAGAAAAATTGACATGGTGTGGGCCAAAAGCCCATCCATCCCAGACTGACACTTGGAAAGCCACGCTTGTCTCCAAGCAGTCAAAGTGAGGGTAGTGGAAAAATACCTTCACAAGGGAATTGCTGCACAGGATGAGGCTGCCTCAGCGGAGGATGGCAGTTCACCCTGGATGTTTTAGAGTGGAAGACTGATGGAAGAATATGGCTTTGTTTCCAGTTTTCCTTTTACATTTGTAATGGACTGACAGCCCTGAAGAATGAGTTCCTGTTCACATGTGCTACCCCAGGCATTTTTTGCTGGAGATATTTCCTGCACACACCTACAGTGTGCAAGACTTGTTAACAGGAATTGTACCAGGCTAGTTCTAATTAATAAGGCTTTTGTTCTTATTCACTTATCTAAGAAACCTCCACATGGAAAATTTTTTTCTGATTTGGATTCCATTTGATGTAATGTCATATACTGCACACGATATCTAATAATGGTAATTACTGTTGTTTTTGTTTTCTACTCAGATGTAACAATGCTTTGATGAACTGCTTTTCATTTTAATTGCATTAATTTAAATATGTGTATCTGATAAAATATTTAGTGACAGCTTATCTGGCAAGGACATACGTGGTTCAATAAACACGAATCACACTGTAGTTTGTACATATTTTATAGCATTAATTTGTTGGTCAATGTTTAACAGCTTAACACTAGAACTATTCCATCATGCATTCTATTAGTTTATCAACAACATTCATATCTTCTAAATGCTAAGCTATAAAAAAGAAAGAAATAATATCCTCCCCATCTCTATTAGCATAGGAAAAATAAAATTAATGGTAATTAAAATGTATTGATATCACAAAGCAATCATGATTTTGAACTTGCACATGAAAGAGAAGTGGTTTTCTGCAAAAATTTAGAGAACACTTTCTTTATACTATCAGAGATACCACAATTAAATTAATTTAGGAGAAACTCAGTGTCATAGGTACTGCTTTTTCATCATTGTTTTGATGAAAAAGAACGCTAAAAGCAATAATTGAATTTTTTCATGCTTCTAGTCTTTGCTTTATTTTATGTCATGTCAATGACAAACTCAATGATTTTCAGGATTTTAAGCAGTCACTTTACATAGTTCCATTTTGATTATCACTAGACTTGGTGCTACTCTATACTAGAATTCAAACCAAACTGAATCTTTAGAATCAAGGATTTGAAGGGCATTTTGCTGAATTCTGGGTCAAGGCTGGTAGTTTTGTTCCTCTGCATGACACTCTGAGCCTTATGTCAAGCAGGAGCTTGCCCACACTACAGCACTGGGACTATGGCAACAACTTCAGGATCAGAATTTGGTGCTAAGAGTGAATCCCACTTAAGGCTCACAAGTAACTTCAGAGCTTGATTTCTGTCACAGCTACAATTTCATGGCTCTCATCACACAGATTAGCTCTGTTAGAGTTTTCTTTCATATGTTTCTTCCTGAGTCATCTAACTTGAACTTATTTCTTTAGTGATAATTAGAGGGAGCTTAGAGGAAACATTTTCCTTCGTTTAATAGGAGATGGTTTTAAGAGCTGACCAAAGATATGCATCGTAGACACACTACCATAATGTACACAGAAATAGACCACCTGCAAGATATATGCATAGCAATGACTTACCCAAACTCTCCTCAGTTTTGGCTTATTGTTTTGTTTACTTCAGAAGATAAATAAAACTTTGATAAAGTTTTTCTCTGCTTGAACTATTTTGCTGTGATGTTTTTGTACTGTACACATATTTTTGTGATTTATTTGGATGAAAAATAATTTGATTAAATTGTTTTCACATATATTTCTTGGGCAGGAAAAGTGAGGTTGAAAGACTTGTATGTGCCTGTAGGGTATCTGATGTAGCTTGAAATATAGATTAGGCTCTTGCACATCAGCATCTTGGTTGTCCTTGTTCTGGCTTGTAACCACTTCCATCCTCAATGTGTTTTGTTGGTTTGGGTGGTTGGCCGATTTTTTGGTTGGTTTAGTTTGGTTTATTTTAAAAGTATTACAAAAATAATTGCATGAGCATAATACCCATGAAAAATTATATGTGGTTGCTTTGAAGACTGAAATCCACTCCCAACAGATTGAATGACTCCTACATATAAGCAATAGATGCTTCCAGGGAGCATTTGACTTTAACTTCGCAGCCCAGAGGTAATCAGAACGCAGCATAATCTACACACTCAGCTTGTGCCTTGTCTTCCTTCCATACTGTCACCTGCTGGAAAAAAAACAATGCTTTTATCCTGAACCTTAACATTAGTCAGCTCTTTGCAACATTACTGTTTATACAAGAAGAGTGATCAAATAATAAGAGCTACACCGAGCCCTGATGCTGTAATTTTGAGCTCTGGGAATTTCATAAAAACTCATACTGTTTTAAGGTTTGGGATAGATTTTTTTTTTTGTTTGTTTCATCAATTTGTATTAATTTCTTCTCTTTTTAAAAACCTACAATCATAATTTATTTTAATTCATATGGTCTGTGGCTGAACACTGGTCACCCATTTCTCATCTAGTAGATCCTTCTCTTGCTTAAAGTACTTGCAGGGGACTGCATGCCTCAGCACCTGTTTCACAAAGAAAGAAAACATCCATTGTTGGTTTGTTCCTCTCAGCCCACATATTTGTGTAATTTCATTCATGGATGTAAAGAGTAGACCATTTACACTGATTTGTAGAGGAGTCTGTGGCAACACAACTAGTTCCTGACTCTCAATTTGCCTTATGAGTTCTATTCATTACAGATGCATGAATGTTCACAGCAGGCAAACATCAATGAAATGTTCTGACATCTAGTGCAATTCTTAATATTCTTTAATTTGCTCACTGATGTCTATTCTTATCCTGAATAGCACCCAAATTTATAATCCAGTATCAGTTTTTGAGTCCATTCCCATTCCAGCCTATAGCTCCATTGCATGTCTTCCCTCATGAAAACCATCCATTTTTTGCAAGCATTCCCTATATCTCTGTCTTCATTTCAGTAGTTTTTTTGTAGATTTCTTTTCCCTTGGTCCACAATTTTTCCAAACATGCAGTGCACAAAACCTGAGGACTTAGCAGTGCTAAGCAGGTCAGAAAGATTACTTTCTGAGCCCAGTAGATGGTACTCCTGTTTAGATAGTTCAATACAGTATTTGCTAGTTTTGCAGCAGAGTGATGTTGCTGACAAACACAGGCTGATTGGGGGAAAATACTATAAATATACCCCAGAAAATGCTTCTACAATTGGAAAAGGAGATGACCCATACAGGCTCATTGATATTCATCATATTTTTCCTCTGTATTATGAATACATATTCATATATATGACCTATAACTATATTCGTGTTATCTAATCTTGTTCACATTAAAATTTTGCATTAAACCCTTATTGACTTCAACAGAAATGGTAATGGGTTGTCATGTCTGTTGATTATATAGATGCATTTAGTTATATTTTCTTTTTATAGTCTATTTGCAATGAACCATAGATGCATCTATAATAGATGATAAGAAGGTATCAGAATCAGTTCTTTCAATGCCAAAATACAAGATGATGCTCTTTAAACTAAGCTGAATGCTGTCAATAGAAATTAGCAGTGTAAAAAAATGCATACACCACAGGGAGATGCAATCAAGGCGTTCACAGACATATGTTTTGGAAAAATTTTTATTTTACATAGTCTTAGCATGTAATCAAAATAACTCAAAATGCCTGTTATGAACTTGTAAATATTATTTCATGGCTGTATACAGGCTCCAAAGAAATAAAGCATTTCCCTTTCTATTTGGACATTCACCTCTCCTTTTCAGCAGGCTAGATAAAGCTTCAATGTAATCTGAATCTCTGAGATTAAAGGCTGATTTATCATTTTGTAACAAGAGGAATCCTGCTGTCATAGGAGGACAGTGAGTTGATTTGGAATACCTGTCAGTCACAAAGGAAATCCCTGGAAACAGTTAAAATAACTGGGAAAACTGCAAAACTATTTATAAATTCCTTAACATTTTGTCTATACACTAACACAACAATGATTTTTGACCTTAGTAGCTTTCCCCAGCACAGGCAAACAAGCATTGAATTATTGTTCTGCTGCAACGTAACAATTCCATTGCTCTGACCCTTGGTGTCTTGAAAAATACAATAGAACAATAATTGTCAATCCTTCCTATACAATGTGCTAGATTTGACAGAGGTCAGCATTAGCTACAAGACCTTTGGCTGATGCTCAAAGAGGTAATATCTCTTCTCTAGTTCAGTTGATAAAATGTTAAACAGAATCAATGTTTGCTATGCTTTTGTGGAGACAGAGATAAAAACAGTTTTTACGCTACAACGTATTTTTAATAGAATATAGATGACAGTATATCTCAAAGTGCTTTGGTAAATATACTATTTAAATGCCAAAAGTTTTTACTCTTTTGAAGAGAAATGTCATAATTTGCAGTGTGATAGATTTAACAAGGCTTTGCTGTGTGCAGAAAATAGAGGATTTTGTTACAGATCTTACGTGAGTAATACATGAAGGAATAGACTGACTCGTAGACATTTTGTCTCAGCATCTTATTTGTACAAAGCAATCACATAATCTGACGTGGAAATAACATGCATGGTAGATGGTCCTCCTTGGCACTATGGAGAAGCTGGTGGCAAGGTCAGCAATTGCAGTGTCTAAGCTGCTCACACGGGAAGCAGTTGGTCATGAACATTTCCCTTCAGTCCTAGAGCCTGTCTTCTATCTGTCATCTCTGAACATTTTGATGGAAAAGGCTTAAGAGAAAGAGACAGATATGACATGTGGCAGTACTCCATATCTATGGGAGAAATCAGAGAAAAAGACCAGAAAGAACTGGCATATGAGAGTTTAACACACCAGATCAGTTACTATTGGGTCGGAACCATCCTGTGGTGGTGCATCTCTGCAAGTGTGTGTGCGTGTGTGTGTGATGGGTGTGTGATGGGGAAGGGCTGGGCTGTGCCCGCAGGTGGGTGACAAGCCCTGCCAAGAGCACACGGGCTGCAGCCACATGGCCATGGGAACCACATGGCCGGGCTGGCAGTCAAGGAAGGCCTGTCTGGCAACCCACCCACACCACAGCCCCTGGAGACCCTGGGTGGCTGTGGCACCCTCAGTTTGGCTGAGGGGACACTGAGTGGCCAGTGTGACAGAGGTGTCACACCAGTGACCAGAGCAGATAAAGAGGCACAAAGTCTCCATTGCAGGTCCTGGCCTGTTCTCTTCGAAGCCGTCAACATGTGACCTTCTGAGTGGCAAATATTTTTCTTTCCCTCTTTTTCTCTCTTTATTCTTCCTTAATCTCTTTTTCTCTTTTTTTCCTCTTGTGGGCAACTTAAACGCTTAAACTTGTGGGTACCTAACTTAAGTTGCATGGAGTTTGTGTTTGCTGGGTGTAGCAAAAGTTCTCTATAGCAATGCTTGTTAGTCCTGGTAATCTCTTGCAATGCTTTTGTGACTTTGACTGTTTATTTCTGTAAAACTGTTTTTGCCAAAATGCCTGTATTCTCACCAAATTAAAAGAAATCTCTTGGAGAAAAATGTGTAGCTATTCTCCAGAAGTGAACTCATGGTACCAAAGAACCAATGGCTTTTCAAGGGTTTGTGTGAATGAAATCTCTTGAAGCCTGAAATTAAAGTGTAACACCCAGTAAATGTTGGGCCTTTGGGACCGGACTGTAACAGAGAGGAAAGCACATATTTTTCAGAATTCTATTTAATCCCATTATTCCTTTTGGTAGATTTCTAGACTATGCACATAAAACTGCCTTATATTGAAATAAACAGCAACAAAAAAATGTTCCTTGTGATTGCTTTAAGTGTATTCCCTAGTGTCTACCCATACAAAACATGAACCATACAAATCTTAGCTTCCCACTTCTGTTACATTTTGCTGAATGTAGTATTTTGAATATGCTGTCAACTCAGGTTCATAAAGATTGGGGGAAAGAAAAGCCATTTTTCAATCAAGAAGCTGTCTGTGAGAAAATATCTATTTCACAAGACAGCAATTTGACACGAAGCTTCAGCATCTATCATGATCTTCATGAAAAACAAAATCAGGATATGCCTGAATCCCAGAAATCCCAGCCTTTGAAAGATTCTCCTGCAGCGCGTTTGAGAATTTTCTCTGTGCTGGGACAATGACAGTCTGGAGAGTTCACTGTTACACAGTGAAGGCATGCACATCTTCAATCTTCAGGGCAGCAAGTATGAGACCAAGGCAAACAAGATGGAAAACAACTATTTGGAATATGTTTTAACTTTTCAGGAGCATTTGTATTAAGCTTATTTGCACAGAAAACATGCTGCCATACATTGCAGATGTTCGTGGAGTAAAACACGTGCTGAGCCTTTGTGGCAGGATTTTAGCATCACTTCAGACCTGTTTGCTTCTCCCATCTTACCCTCTCCTCGTCCATCTATCCTCATCCCCATCCCAGTCCCTGTCCCTGTTTCCTTCATCTTCACTTTCTGTAAACCCAACAGTGACCAAAGCTCTGTCTGCTGATACAAAAGCAGTTTGACAGCATGATAACAAAGGAGATAACTATCTAAGTGCAACATGTGATGGAGACAAAAGATCTTTGCAATGTTTACTTAAAAATGCTTTACTGGAGTTCAGTTGTCTGTGTCCTTCACTCCCCTATCTCCTGCCCTTGCCCAAACATCTTGCAACAAACCTCCCATGCCTTCAGTGTGTTGTCAGTGGTGTGATTGGTTTTAAAGATGGGACAGTTAAAACACTTTAATTATGAGGTTGCCAACTCCTAGTCATGGTCAGGAGATCCCTGACTGGGAGGGAAGAAGGGAGGGAGGGAAGGAGGGAGGGAGGGAATGTGTTGTGTGGAAAGATGTAACAATGAGCATGAACATTTATTTTCAGACAGTATGAGAGAGAGCTTTATGAAGCAAAGCAGTCTGTAATCAGCCCTTTCTTTCTCCTTCCTACATTTCCAAAACATTAGCCCAATACCAACCTAGCTATCTATCCTGCCTCTAAAACAGGCACCTGGCTATTACAGCTCTGCAAAGGTGCTGGGTTCCCTTTGTGGCTGTGTGTGAAAGAAACAAAATACCCACTTTCATCTTTGCATCTGAGTGCATTTGTACTACACACATACACAGGCTTTTTTCTACAAAGACAGGAAGGCAAGGTCTGTTTTTTCATCATACATTTAAAAGTGAACTCTCACTGTGGGTACAGGGCTTTGTAAGCATGTGAGCAGCTTGCTCTTGGCTTCACACATTTATTTCTGAAGAACCCGAGTACACTGAGCAAATATGCACATTTTACTACTAATGTTACTAGAGAGTGTACACTGGTGGTTGTATGTATATATTTGTCCATTTACCAATAGTGTTGCTGGGAGGTAGGGAGAAGAAACACTGAAGCAAAAAAAGTCTATTACCAGGAAAGGTAAAAATTCAGTGACACAATTTAGTAAATTGTATGAAGCATGGCATTCAGTGCTCAGGAAAATGGCCAGATATTCAGCTCCTTATCTAAAGCATGTCCAAACTATCTGCACTTCTTGAGTCTGCAAAGCTGAACTGGAAATTGGACAAGACAGGCTTTTTTGGTATTGCCTGTTTCTGGCTTAGGCAGATAGCAGGTGATAGCATCTCTCTTTACACACTTCTGCAGAGCAGTAGCAGTCCAGGGCTAGTCAGGAAGCATAGCGATGTGCAGGAGAGATAATAAAGCCCAGGATTAACTATGGCAGGCCCTTGATTTTGCTCCCAGCAGAGGTCATGTCTCACGTGCCCCTTTGTGTGAAGAGTGCAGCCAGTCTGCACTTCCAAAATGCCTCCTTCCCCCCCGGTGGTGAAGCATCCTGGACAGGTGTGTGGTCTATCTCAGTGCTGCCTCTGCAGAAGATGGGCCATCCACAGATTTGTATCCTCACAGATTTCTCCTACATAACCAAGGCAACAATGGGAAAATAAAAGCAGTGGATTCCACAGATACTAAATCCACCATCACTTGTAGGCTTAATTCCTGGACCACATTTCTGTGTCAGCAAATGTGGGCACCTGCCAAAACTGAGATATCTGTGGCATTTTGCTTACTATTGGAGGATGCAAACCCTGCTGTGGACTCCTCAGAGTCTGGAAAATACACCCACCCTGAATCAGCTGAAAGCTGGTTGGCCTAATAAACCAGAAAAAAACCAGAAGGTAGGGTTTGTTTACTGTATTACAAGAAAAAAAATTGAATGAGTAACTTGAATTTTTTTTCCTTGAATTATTTTTATTTATAGGTAGGTTCATTTGCAAGAACCAAACTGCTCTTTATAACAATGAAAGCAATCAGCCACATTAAGTGATTAAAAACAAGCTTACAGAATAAATACTTATCTACATTTGCAGTGTATTAGTAAAGAAATAGAGCAAGTGTTGTGTTTAGTATAGGTTTTACTTTAACTATAAAAATGGACATTTCAGGGCTAAGATGAAGAAAATAAATAAATAAAGTTGCTTGGTATTATGAAGGGGGGAAGGGATGTACGGAGTGTTCATAAATAGCTGAAAGTATCGATCAGTGATGGTGAAATATCAGTGAACTGTGCAGAGCACTTTGAGTTACCTCCTTGTCTTTGATTAGGTTCAAATGTTAAACTTAATCTGTAAACCTTTAAATGGGATTCAGAGCCAAGAGTCTTGAAGACCTGAGGTTTCAGAAAACAACTGCTGAGTTTGATCCAAATGTCAGAACAAAATGCAGAAAAGGACTTCATATGGCTGGACTCGGAAATGAAATTAAAAATCAATGAACACTTTTTAGCCATTCTTCTTCCCTTGAATATTAATATGTGGGTAAGAAGAATAGTAGCATCTGGAGAATTTGCTGTATTAAGATTGTATATGGTCAAAAGCTTCTGCTCTAAATTTTTTAAAAAATATTTTATATATTATAAATATTTCTTTAAACATAAACCCAAGAAAATTAAAGCATTTTCTACTTTCAATCTATGATTCCTGAAAGAAAAGGCTTTTGGCTACTGTGTTTCTTAGAGAGGAAAGCATGTTTTTTAAAAAAAGAAAACAGAGAAGTTTCACCCTATTTTTTACAGGACCAGCTCAACTACTCAACATGGTTTCAAGGACAGCCTTGTTTTAATGACAGCCTTCCTAATTCTCAAGTAAATTGAGTTTTCACTGTTTTCTTGGTCCACTTGGGAGGTGGGCACTGACACTCCGGATCAGCTGCTGGCGGCGAGGGCTGCATTGTAATGCAGAACAAATGAGGGCTGGATACATGCCCTCCTCGCATTCAGCCGCCAGTGCTGCCACTTACAATTACAAAGGACAAGAGCAGGAGACACTTCAGCAGCGGGGAAGCATGACCTGCGAGCCGCAGCTCATTTTGCACTGCACTTATTCAATACAGCACTGCCCTATAATTTCCTATAGCATTGTTATCTGTTCGCCGTTTACACACTCACACCTTCATTATGTCCCCGGCTGCCAGCGCCGGCTGCTTGTCAGATCTATTGATTGCACTCGGGCTGCAATTTGCATGGATCACTCTCCAGTGTCCTCACACAGACCGATACCCCTGCCTGGGACTGATACCCCAAGGACTGAGATCCCAGCAGAGGACCGATATCTCATATAGGGACCGATACCTCATATAGGCACTGATACCTCATATACGGACTGATACCACTCACAGGGACTGATGCCTTTTATAGAGACTTACTCCTGTCAAGGCCCGATACCCCTGCTGAAGTCTGACACCTCTGGTGGTGACTGATACTCCTGCTGGGCACTGATGCTCCTTATAGGATAGGCACTGATGCCCCTTAGAGGGTCTGATAACCCTGCCAGGGACTCTGACATGACTGATACTCCTGCCAGGGAATGATGTCCCTTTCAAGGGGGCAGCAGCCAGCAGGGTCTTGCTGCCTCCAGCATCGGGCAGCCCCGCACAACGATCTTTTTACCCCGTGGGAAACCAAATACATGAGGATATCAGAGATTGTCCTTGCACTGGAACAAGCACAATACTTGGTAAATTCAGGCCGCTGTGATTGTGTCACAGATAGCCACAAGGAACTGGATACCCAAATCTCTCTGCCAGCCATTTGGCATTAATTTCCACAATTACTGGGTGGATGTTTTGGCACAGAGGTTTGAGGAAAGACTGGAAAAGGAAAATTGTATTAGATGAATGTCAGTGTTGTCTTTATTGTACTAGGGTTGTTTGTTTTGTTTTTTTTTTTTTAATTTCTTTGCTATAATGAATGAGACTATCAGAGGGTGCAAGTTTGTCTGCGAATCTGAGGGTGTCTCCCACAGGTGCAAGCTGGTATGTCAGCAATCACTGCTGGCACATGCAAGGAAGATATCCCACAGCTGGGGTCCTTAACTTGGGATGCTGCATATGATCAAGTGTGTATACGTGCAAACCTGACTCAGATGCCGGTATTTTTCTGGGGTAAAAGAGATGCAATACTAATCCTGTTCGTGTTTAAGTCAGTAATACTGGTCTGATGTCTTTGGCTGAAAGAAGGAGTGGATCTAATATCAGAAGTAGCTGAAAATCTCTGTCTAAAAACTAAGTGGTTGCACAGGCAGAAGACAACAAGGTGATCAGATGGGGCTAAGAAAAGCACTAATTGCTGTGTTGAAGGAGGAATATAAATAGCCCCTTGAAAGGTTTGGTGATTCATTTGCCCTTTCTCTCCTGTACCTTTGTATTTCAGGGAGAGGTTTTGTGAGATTTTGGCTGCAGAAGGAAGGAATCCAAGCTATCTGAACCAATGATGGTAGCTCAGCGGGATAACAAAATCCTCACATTACTGCAGAGCAGGCAACTACGCAAACCTTTTCAAATCCTCTCCACAAGTAGAGTGCAGATAAAAGCAGGCAGCAAAATGTTTCTGAAATTATCTGTGATGGAGTAAAATCATGCATCATTTCATGAGGGACGCTGAATCAATGCTTATTACTTACAAGTAAGGTGTTTAAATCTTTCAATGGGTATGGGAAGAAAAGAAAGTGAAGAAAGTGTCTGAGATGAGCACAGTAAATTGTACCATGAATTTAAAACAAATCCATCCTAATTATTCTTATTTTAAATTGTAACGTATATATTCCTGAACATTCCCTATCCCTTTCTTTCAGTTTATGACATTGGTATAACATACTGATCCATTTGCTTCATTTTGTCTTCTCCTTTTCTCTTGCTGTTAACACATAGCATTTTAAAGAAATGACACCACTGTGCATGAAAGTAACAGCTCATAGGAAAACAATTGAATCCCAGTAAAATATTGGGAAATGAGAACTTTGTCTTTATCTTCAGGGTGAGAAAAATCAAGTAACCATGCCTAAAAAGCAAGAGCTATCATAGCTACTTTTGAGAATTAATTCTGAAAAAAAAAAAGACAATCGTGCCTCAGCTTGGTGTTAATAATTTCAGTTTCAACATTAACTAATACATAAAAATTCTCAGCTCAGAAATTTTCAGTATCTATGGTAATGTAAAGTATTATTATTTTATTTATTATTGCACCAAAGTAGACAATACCAAGCTATCAATTGAGTCTGGAGTTGTTGTTTTGTTAGGATAATATAAGCATATTGTAGTATTACACTTCTATGTCCAGTTAGAAGGTCATGGAAGTCATAGCACACCCAGACATTTGCCTTTCACTGTTCCTGCAATACGGAACAAAACAGTGTCACTTTAAGAATTTACAGCTCAGGTCAAGGCCAAAGGAATAAAATAAGCCCACACAAGCAGCAGTTGGTGAGGAGAGGTCATCTATATGTCAGTGGTACCGCAAAGTGCAGGGGACTGAGGCAGGGCAAGCTGCTCACCCCTGTTTTGAGACCCCACACAGATAATATTGTACATGGTTATCTGAATTTTGATAGTCACTAATATTTTTATTTTTAAAAGGAATCTGAAAATAGCTAACTCGAAAGTAAGACATGAGTGGAAAATGTGTGCGGCCTTCTCAGACAACAACAGTGCTCAGCCTGACACAAATCAGGCCACAATTTCAACCTCTCTGCATGAACAGAGTAATTTCAGCAGATGAAGAGAAAGGAAGAATCCTGTTAAAATTTCCTAAATACCTGATGGGCTCTAGGTTGGGCTATCAGCATAAAACGTATTTTCTATCCAAATTGTCCTCTGAACTCAAGGAAACTACACTCCCAGCTTTCTATCTCAGTATGATTAAGGAGGTATCCTGTACAATAAACATCAGTCTAAATTATGATTTTTCAATATTTCTAGTTTTTCCCAAAAGTTTTTATGTGACTTGTTTAAATCCAAGAACAATGGTGAAGATAAAAGAGCAAGAAAGCTTTCTTGTGCTATTTCAGTATTTGCTGAAACTAATAATGCAGTGTCATATGTGATGATGTAGTAAGTCAGCAAACGTGAAATATCTCCAGGGAGCTCTTTGTTCTGCTATTTTTTTTCTACCCAGTGCTTCTGGTTGTCAACAGAAAAACATAAAATAAATTTTCAGATTCTAAATAAAGCATCTTATATATGATCCTAATACTTCTCTCTGGGAAAAAAAAGAGTCAAGCACTGATGTATAATTTTCTTTAACTGTTTTCCCTTTGATAAAGATGTAATAGGAATTGAGCATTTGAAAAGGATATTTATGAAACTGATTCTATAAATGGAAATGTATATTTTATAACCCAAGATTCAGGAGAATAGTTTGGATTTTACAGTGATGTCATTTCAACCTTACTCTCCTGTGTCCCACTTTCATATTTATACTGAATTTGGCTTCTAATATAATCTAGGGAGAAACAAGTCACAGACAAAAAATTTTACCTATTTTTAAGAAAAGGTCTATTTTCACCAGTGTTGGCTAGTTTTAAGATTCAAACAAATGCTGAGAAATCCCATGTTGCCATAGCTTCACTCAGTATTCAATTCACTTGTGTTAAAATAGAAAGGTGTTTCCAAAATAAACTTGGTGCTACCATCTGAAGGCCTGTCTATTTCCAGTTGTGTGCCAAGGAGCACAGGGTAATAAGACTCTTCACTTAGGTCTTCAACTGAATCTTATGTCAAAATTAAATGGGATGAATCCAGACTTAAGTCCCCAGCCTTGTGATTACATGACAGACTTTAAACTGTGTTCCCACTGATTCTTCCCCTACCACTAAGCTTGGCAGTTTTCACATCTGCAAATTTTATTCAGAAACTGTCCAGCAGTAAAGAGAATTTCATTATTTTAAAATAGCTCATGTCAGTTTGGCTAAGGTTTTATTTGATACAGCACTTGTGTTTTAAGGCTTCAGTGGCTGCCTGTCATTGTCATCCTGATGTAAAACTAATCTTTACTGGTATGACACATAGAAATTAATGCCTGAATGTAGATTCAGTGAGAAAAACTAAGGAAATAAGGTTTTGGACAAAAGACAGAGGCAAAACCTTAAGCTGAAGGGATCCATAGCTACTACTAATTAACGTGGTAACTGGCAGAGTCACTGAGTCACTCTAGAGAGAATTGCTCTTAAGTACAATGAGTTTATCTATGTCTTATATGAAGGGAGGGTTCAGGATTCACCACTGAAATGGCCATGTTGGGCTTTAACAGGTTTACCCGCGATCTTAAGACTAACATCTGTATATTGAGTCTGGACTGAGATTTTTGGTCTGCTGAATCATACAGACATATCAGGTGATTCTTTGGGACTTCCGGATTAAGGGAGACACATAGAATAATTGCTCTTCTCTCTTTGTCTCTTGAATACCTGTTTCTCAATGCATGGTTTGGATCTGTCATCTCTTTGCTGCTGTTCAAGTTTCCCTGATTTGCCCAGGGACATTGTTCTCCTTCAGTAATTCAGTTGTTGCAGAAGACCTACATGCAAGCACCTCTAGCTATCTGTCTTTTCTGCAGATAAAGGCTTTGGCACCTCTACTTGCCTGATGTTTATCTGAGGAAAATGAAGAAAAATCAGTTGCAGTGCAAGAGAAATAAAATTAAGGGGAAATTCATGTGGAAGGTAGAGGATAAACCTGTAATAGTATTGACTGCATTGGATGATACCTTTTTCTTACTCATGATAATTGAAGGAGTTTATTTTTTAATTCAGAAACTGTTATTGGTTTTTTAGTGGTGCTCGTGGATACTTATTTAGATCCATGATTGCAGTCATAGCTGTATGACATTTCCTTATTCACATTATAATATCATCTAGACATCTCAAGCAAGAGTTGGGGGTCCATATTTGTAGGAGCTGCATCTACACACAAGCAGAAGACAGCATTTACCTCAATAGTTTACTGACAAAACAATGAATCAAAAATTACAGGGAGTGATATGTCTTGCTGTCATTTTGTAGAATGAAGGTATTTAGATGGTTTACCCAAAGACATTACCTTCAATGCCAGTTAAGGCCTGACGTCAGATCAAGAATGTTCAAACCTGTACTAATTCCATGATGATAGTGTAGTATAGTAGGAAAGTCTACAGGAACAGTCATCAAATTCAGCCACATGTCATAATTTAAAATCATCCTAGCGTGAAACAGAAAGGGACCAACCAACTGCTGAGTGTGGCCATCAGGAGAAACAGTAGTCAGAACTTCGAGCTAGATTTACACTGTTCTACATCAATTAGCTATCATACAAGGCCAGGAGTTGGACTTGATGATCCTGATGGGTCCCTTCCAACTCAGCATATTCTGTGATTCTATGACTATCTGTTGTAGGGTGCTCAGTAGGGGCTGTCAGGCCTTACATATCTCAGAAATTTGTAGTTGACTGTTGCTACTGCTGGCCAAGTGTTGGAAAGCACATGCCTGTACAGAAGTTCTCCTGTAGTTTCATATACTTTTCTGCATTTACATCCTGAACCATTGTGTTCAGCTTTGCAGTGATAATATATCATATAAATCTGAATGCCTTTTGAAAAGTATGTTTAAAAATAAGTTGACAGAAAATTGCAGTGAAACACCTTTTGTAAAATAATTGGATATCACTGAAACCATACAAATCTGGTAGGGGAATCTAACCAGAGGCTAATGCAATTCAATACAGTTTTCTTATACTGACTATTATTACATCTTAGCCTCAGCCACTGACCCTAACAAGGTTGGTGACTGCTGCTGGAGGTCTAAAGGAAAAGGCTTTAAACATATGTATGCCTGCAAATGTAAACTTTAGTCCAATTATACTTCTATAATAACTTCTTTAAACTCTAACACATTACATTACTGAAATAATAGCAGTATCTATGCTGTAGTATTTTTCAGTACTGCCTTAATTCTCTACAATGCAGTTACTGCAAGATTACTCTATAAAACATTTTTAGAGTCCCAGAGAAGTTGGTTAAGGTTTCTCATAACATAGGCTTGAAGCATTCATTTTAGAAGATGGTAGTCTTTCATCAAAAACTCTGCAAGTCTTTGTAATCCATATGGCTGCTATGGGGAGAATGTATTCGTCATTTAATTTTTGGAAGTTTTCCAAACTGAAAAGATTAGGGTGAGAAGTATATTGTATGCAAGCACCCACGGTCATTTTAGCTTTCCTTAAGCCCCTGCGGTAAGTATTTGCATCTGTATTTTACTGACAAAAAAGCTGTCAGCACGGAGAAATGAAAGTCTTCATTTTTAAGTCTGGTCACTGCTTTGGACAAGTCTCTTCTCAGGTGCCAGATTTTCCAGACTGAGGAAGCTCCATGGTGTGGGTAATGCTGTAGTTCAATCTCTTGGGAATTCCTTGCAGCTAAGGAATTGGGCAGGCTGGGAACCCACCAGTGATACTGCACCCCTGCCACACAAGGACTGAGGAGGTGCCCCTCGACTCTGCCCAGGGGTGCTGCTGGAGCTAGGCCAAGATGGTCTGTCCCTCTGCCTTAGTTGGTGTGAGGATGTGCACCAAGCAAGCAGGGCTGCAGCTCCTTGCTCCTCACAGCCACCCTGCAGCATGGGGAGCTCTGCCCCAGCAGACTCATTGTTTTATGTGTTCTATTTAGAAGGGCAAAAATATATTTTCAATATTTCAATATCAGAAAAGGACTATTTAAAAATAATAATAATAAGAACAACAATAATTACAATAAATTACTTATAATAAATTATTGATTATAATAATAATAACCTTGAATCATTTTCAAGTGGTTGAAAGTGGATTGGGATACTGAGCACAGAAAGAAATCTGTACAATGGAGGCCTTACAGAAGGTCTGTGAACAAGATGATCCAAACTATGATCAGTCTGGACGGGGACTGAAACATCCAAAGGCAGAATGAGGTTCCAGACATCCCTGCTTTGGGAACACTTTTATTCCATATTTTAGTTCAGTTTATTACAAACACAGGAAACACTATTAAAATCAAATCTATTTCTGGTGATGAGCTGTATCTCTACTCCCCTCAAGAGTCAGAGCTTCTGAATTATGTTTTAATATGCCCATGCAAACATCTTTCAGAAAGTTTTATTCCATCCCCAGTGACTGCTGCTGGTTTGTGTGGCATATACAGACTTACTAATTACAATTATTTGCAGTCTTTGGCATCTAGGTATTTTCCCCATTAAAGAGACTATTGTCTAAGCAGCTTTGAAATGCTTGCCTCGTGCTCACCAGGGAGTTGGATGCCACTTATTGTTGGCATGTTGCACTGTGAACCCCCATCAGATTAGGTATGGGGTCTGGAAGAAATGAGGTGGGAGGCAGAGCTTCTCCTGTGGGAGATGAAACTTGCCTGCTATGGCTTCCCCATAGCAGAGAATACTGCATCCCGAATTTCTTCGGGTTGCAGTATAGTGAGGGGGCAAAATCCTTTTAGCATTGCCTTAGCTATGCAGTATCACAGTGTTACCCAGCCTGGGCTATTTCATGTGCAAGAATATGCAAAGCAGAAAGGAAGACGTATCTGCAGTGAGGCATTTTTCTGGCAAACTTGATACACTGAATATGGATCGCTACCCTCATTGCTTCATCACCACCCTGTGATGTTTGGCCCCAAAGCTAAAGTGGCTTTTGCTGCAAATAACCTCACTGACAGCTTCTTGTAAGTAGGGCAAGAGTGGATTAGTGCAGGCATTTTGCGGCAGAAGGCTCTGGAGTCTCACCTGCACAGCCACACGATTGCATTCATGTCCTGCTTTAATGCCCTTGAGCATCTTTTATCTTCCAAATTCTAAAGGAGTGTTTGGGTTTTTTTGTTGGTTTTGTTTTTTTTTTTTGGCTCTCTACCTGCACAGGCAGGAGGGAGCAAAAGCAAACAGAAATGGGATCAAGAGGATGTGAGAAAAATAGATGGTGTCCGCTGCATCCCTGTCCCCTCTCAGGAGCCTCCCAAGCAGCAAATTGCAAAGGTCTCTACCATGGTCTGCTGCTTGTCGTATCCACAGCTCCTTAGGGAAGGGACACTGCAGCTGGAAACTGGGGAATCCAGCAGCCAGATGGCCTCTCTTTCAAGGATTTGTGCATATTCTGGGAAGTGCAGACTCTGGACCTTACTTCTTCCACTTGCTGTTCTGCTTAGCAGGACCCTTTTGCTCTGGGAAGAGCGTCCCCTGCAAATGCTGGAACATCTTCAATGCTCCACATCATTTTACATATTTACATTGCCGTGAGTTCAATGTAGCAATTTTTTAAAATTGTTTCACTTGCAATTTTTGTATTATCATGTCACTGAAAAGCAAGCTATTCCAAATTTTAAAAAAAAAAAAAAAGAGAAGGAAAAAAATGCATCTCATATCTATTAAACTTCATCTAAATAGGTTTTTATAGAAAAAGGTCTGGCCATCCACAGTACACACAGGCTTAGTATTCAGATTTTGATAACTTTTCCAAAGAGATTTTTTTTCTAAAGTTGCTCACCTGAAGTCCTTAGCTGAAATAAGGGTGAGCTGCTTTTCTTCTCAGCCAGTTTCATTTTTCTCCATTTCTGTTGATTACTAACTCTACACTATATTGCTTAGGCATGGAAATTTAAACAGTAATGCATAATTAAGGTATGCAACCTGGCATCCCGTTTCACACTCTCTCTCCCCGTCATACTCTTATAGTCACCATCAGTCTTCCAGTTAATAAACTATTTGGACTGTCCTTCAGCTCTCCTCTTTTGAGAGAACCTGAGTGAAGTGAATTGTCACAAATCCTGCAAAGCTTGGACTTCTTGCTTGGGTACTTCCAGCACTGAGAGAGACCTGTCTATCTCACAGAAACAGGAATAGAGGTTTTGATGTACTGGCTGGGATCAGTAATTGCGATGGGTGACGGGTAGAGTCACAGCTCCTCAGACAACACAGGGAAGAGGCGTTCACATCAGGACTTACCCCTTAAACCCTCCTACCTGTCCGGTTCACCAAGGCCTGAGTAGGTGTCTGTGCATTGGTGTGATGTGCACTTCTCTGCAGGCTGTAAGTCAAGGTGTGGGAAGTTATGCCTTTAGAACAGTCTGAAATACTTCTGTTTGAAGGTAATAAAGAACAGTCTGAATTCCTTCAATTTGAAGGAAGTTCAAGTTATAAGCATTAACAACCTCCATGGGTTGTTGGCCCATAGAAATGGAAAAAATTCCAAGTTTTTTTCTTTCACTCAAGAAATAGGAGCATGGAATACCAGTAACAATCCTTACAAGGGCATTGAGGAACAGCCATAATTTCTGTGGGGTGGTAAAACTGTCAAGTGCATTGGTCAACAGTAGACATAAGCATGTAACTGTGAGAGAGATGGTATTATTTCATAACTTAGCTTTTTCCCACCTCATTGATAGTGGTTTTGTATTTCCAACGTTGAGTTTATGTCACTTTACCATAGCACTTGAAAACATGTACATATTTGCCTGAGAGGAGAGACAGATCCAGTTGTGTGGGACTGGTAACCTTTTATTTAAGCCAAAAAAGCCTGTTGAAACAGAGCACATCACTAAGTGGAGAAGCCAACTTCTTCCATTGTGGAGAACAAGATGAATAAGCACAGCCCTTTTAAAGAATCTTATTGACCTTGTAGGTTGATAGTATAAAAAAAAAAAAAAATTACTGCCTTTTACCTCTCCTTGTGGCCAAGGGGAGACTTTACACCAGCATGACTTCAGCTGTCTTCATGCCCTTACCAATCCTGAAACCAGCCTAGGAGGGAGCTATGCCATCAGTATAGCTCAGTCATTGCTAATGGTGACTTGCTGGTATTTTCTCAGAACTCCGCCTAGAACTGAAAAGCAGTTTATGAAACTCTTAGCACCGAATAAGTTTCTGAGAATTGGTGGCTTTTCAGGCTGCTTTGGTAGCATGACTTCCGTAGGGATTGGCAATGCCAGTCTGTCCTCCTAACATGTTAGATTCCAGTCATTTTGAGAGTATGTTAACAAAATGTGATCAGAAACAAAGCCTTCAGAAACTTTAATGTGTTGAGCTTGAAGCCACTCCTAAAAACGAATGACTGTCCCAGGATACTCATTTTCCTTCTAATTTGATCTTGCTTATCTTTTACATCCCCGCTGGAGAGAGCACAGATTGGTACTGAAGCATAGAAGACAAGTTTTCTAAATCTGGCTTCTAAATTGAGTGACTTAAATTTCAGACTGGTCAGAAGTTTGATATGCAGTTGAACATGCAGTTGTGTTTTACCACAGCAGTACTACTTCACATAAAACTACAAGTTTTTGCCACATTAATAGTTGAGAGTCAGCTGTGGTCAGGACAACAGAAATCAGAAGGAAAAGGGGAGAAAGGTTAAAGGCTGAAGGCTTAAGCTGAAAATAAAAAATACCAATCGCCTTTCTGTTTTCCTGCAGACAAGTTTTTACCCCTGAAATAGACAGAAGCACTTTAAAGAGATGTTTACTTAAGCTATGTAGCAGTTTGGATGATGTGTACATTGCAAAAAAAACCCCTGCCAGTAACATGTAAAAACTAGGCAAGTAAAAACCTACTTTCACTCAGAGGTTCCTGAACTATATCTGACATTCAAGCAATGCAGGTCTGAATTCTCAGGCTGTCTTATGTTAGCTGTTAAGATGGGAGGGCGGTTTCCCCCTGTGCTTTGTGCTGTGCCACACAGGTGAAAGGGAGGGTACGTAGGGCCTTCTTACCATATGTGACCTGCTCTGTGGAGGACAGAGGGTCCAAGAGGTGACATCATCTTCGCACAGCTGAGTTATCCAAATCATGGTTTAATGAGGACTTTTAGAGACTTTTACGGAAGTATTTTATTTAGTTTGAAAAATCTGTAATGTGTAGCTCTGCCTCATCCAAAAATTACAGAGGCCTGTATACCAGCCAAACACAGAGGATTTCTAATAGCTGGGAGAGTTGCAGTGGAAGTGGTTAGCAGCGGGAGCCAGGTAACCTACATTCCAACAAGAGGAAGTTTTAGATTAAAGGACTTCTGATAAACAGGGGTTTGCTGTGCTACTCCAGCAAACTACAAATGCATGACATTAATTATTTAACATAATTTTCCGTGATATTCTTCCATTTTTCACTCACTACCTAAGTTTCCAGATATGTGTTTTTAAATGAGATAATAACTAAGGATGATAGAGCACAGAAGCAGTAGGTCCCTTGTAACTTAAAGCTGTATCTTATCTGTTGTGTACCCTGGCTTTTTGTAGTGAACATGTAATGCTTTGTAGTCTAGCTTTTCAGAGGAATGCTGTTGTCATCTTTCCTCTCTGTAAAAGCCCCTCTGCTCCCAACACTTTAATCACACAGTTGCCTAAATGAAGCACTGCAGAGTGTTAATGTATGAGTCTGAGCGACAACACACTCCTCTTTTCACAGAGCTTTTGCCCTTGATCGTAAATATAACAGAGCACGTACCTTAAAAATAACTGGATTCAAAGGGAATCTCTACACTTATTCTCTTGCATAAGGTTTGTTGACAGAAGGATCCTTCAACAGTACCTCGTATTCTTTCACTGGGAATAATAAGCATCTCAATTAGTGAACTAGTTAATAACTGTGTGGTTGGGGAGGACAGCAGAGGCATTTTTCTGTACGTGGAAGCGGAGTGTTCAGTGTCCACATGGTCTAACGCAGACAAAAAAAAAAAAAAAAAAAAAAAAGAAAAGGCTTGAACTCCTGCCTGCAGCCCCCCTTCTTACAAGCTGCCCCTTCGGCTTCTCCCAAACGAGGGGGCAGGATGTTTTTATTCCCTCCAGGGCCATTCTCCCTCGGTTTCTCCCTGGAGCCGGGCACAACCGGCAGCCCCGGGGGAGCGGAGTTTGGGGGCGAGGGCTGGCGGAGCTGATGTCAGCGCCGGGCGGCGGGAGCGATTGGGCTGCGGGAGACTTTGCAGCAGCAAATCCGCCCCCCTCGCCCCCACCCCCCCCAACCCCCGCACCATCGGCTTCAAAGCGGCCGGTGCCCAGCAACTCGCAGAGGTGCAAAAAGTGATCGTGGGGTCGTCAGAGCCCCGGCGGAACCCGCGGGCATCGCCCCGACCGGGCCCGGCACGTCGGGGCGGAGGCGCGACCCTCTCCGCGGCGGCGGCGCCGAGCGGAGCCCTGGCGCAGCCCCGCCGGCCCGACCCACCGCCCTATAAAAGCCGCCTCCAGAAAGAGGAGAAACTCCGCGGGAGGAGGGAACACCTCAGCGCGGTGCTGCTCGCTGAGGTACCGGCATGACATCCGTCCTGGGCAGCGGCAGGGCGTCGGGAGGACCGAGCGGGCAGCTGAGATGCAAGTCCAAGAGGAGGAGGAGAAGGAGATCAAAGAGGAAAGGTAAGAGAGATGCATTTTTTCTTCCTTTTATTTTTTTTTCCCTTCCTTTCCCCACTCTCTCTGCCTGCCTCCTGCACAGCATCGGCTGCTCCCGGTTTTATTGTCAGTGCCCGGCGCTCGCCGGCACCAGCCCTGCTCTGCCCCGACGGCCGGGGCGGGGCGGGCACTGCCTTCCCCGCCACCAGCGGGGCTGGCCGCGGACGAGAGGGGCCTCCGCTGTCCCCGCGGCCGGGCGGAGCTCTCTCCCTCTCCTCGCTGTGTCGGGCCGAGGCTGAACCTCACAGGGGTGCCGGCTGGGGGGCTCGGCAGGGCCCGTCCGAGGCAGGGCGGTGCAGCGGAGCTGTCCCGGGTGTCTGCCCCGTCCGGTGCCACCAGCATCCCCCCGAGCCGCCCTGTCCGCGGGCAGGAGGTGCCGCTGTCCGGGCAGAGCGCGGCGCGGAGCCCCCACGGCGCTGTCGCGCCCACCAAACTACCGCTTTTTCATTTTTAAAGAAGAGGTCCGCCAAGTTTTTCTGCTTTGTTGCCGTTCCCCGTCCCTAAGCAAACACTGGTTGTGAAGGCACTAATTGCCATAAGCAGGAAAAGTGAAGCTACAGGGTGTCATTGCGAACAGGGAATATGCCCTAGATAACAGCTCTTCGCAAGGCTGTCTTGGTTTCTCCTGTAGAGGGGATGGCACACTACTGCCTGATTTTTGATGTTTTGCCTGAAAAGCCGAAGTTAACAGGCTGTGAGCACTTTAAAGTAAAATAAACTGGTACGAGCAGCAGAGTGCCAGAGATGCCCAGCTGCAAGGCATTCGACTGCAGAGATGCGAAGTACGAATGCTTGTCCAATCAGTAAATATAACCTGTAATTGTCATCTTTATGTGAGCCTCGCACAAGTTTTAGTCAGCTAGTTTGCAAGCTGATGCTCTGTATACTCTTTCTCCTTCTGATTCTAGAAAACATAATTTGTAGGTGCAATTAGCTAAGTGTCTTTTAATTATTGATTATGTTAAAGCCAGTAAGTGCAGTATTTGTTAACTTTTTAGAAAGATGTCAAAACAGCTTTTTTTGTATTAACGGCTAAAACCCGGTCAAATGCTAAATGCAAGATTGTATCATTTGCTTGTCACTATTTTGACTTTCATCTGTGAACTCTCTATATTCAAAGTCATAGTAACAAATAGTGACCTACGCACAAATGGAAACAATAGGCACGCTGATATATCGGAACTTTGAGTAAGCGTGTAACCTTGACTTTTTACTGTGAATCTTTAACACCTGGTGAGAAAGGCTGCCTTTTATTGTGAATTACAGAATAAATTTTAAAACACTGAGAAAGGGAGAGCTCCCATACTCAGCCCCTTTAAATTTCCTTGTACTCAAGGTGTGCTCTGCAGACTTTTTTTAAGCTGATTTGTTCTAGCAAAACTACTTTTCTAGGGAATTGCAAATTTAGCCTAGCGTTAGTTACCCCTACTTGGCCAGGAGAAAAGAATAATCTGTTAATCTGTGCAATGGGTGAAAGGTGTTTTGTTTTACAGGTAAATTATAAGTGTTAATTTTGTTTCTAAGAAGCAGAAAAAAAAGTGAGGGTCTTTCAATAAGACTTTTCTGGTGCATCCTTTCTTGATCTGTTTTGCAAAAACAAGGTGGAAGTTGAATGTCTTAAAAAGAAAACCACAGAAACTTGCTCAACAATAACTTGGTAGCTGACAGCTATTTGCAGAATGCACAGCTGGAGGTGGATGACGTTCCAGAAAGTGCTTGACTAACCAACATCAATAAGAATGTGCACTTGAAGAGTTCATTTTTTATTCCTCCAAATTTGCTATTGTAGCCACTTTCCAAATAATGTAGTTGGTTAGTATATTAATAACAGTCTTGTGTTTGTATGATTTTTATTGTCTTTTCTGTGTAATCACAGTAGATATTCATAAAAATACACATTCCTGTAAAATTGTGCTGAAAAAAAAAATCCTGTAACTTAAGGCACACCCAGTATAAAACCTGTTGGATTTTACTATTGCCCTACTTTATTTACTGACCATATATTTCTGCATTTTTTTTCTGATGCTATCTAATGAAAAGGTGTTATTTAACAACCAGACTATCCTGGAAACTAGTCAAGAAAATGTTTATTAGGCTGTGTCTTTATGAGAATTATTATCGGCTCTGCTATTTTGCAGGTTTGATCTATTTAAATAAATTGTGAACAATCTTTGAAGAGAGTTAGACCAAAGACACTTGGCTTTAACTATTCTCCAGCATACATATTCTTGTTTATAGAAGGAATGCTTTTGGTAGATGCTTTAAAGTATATCTAGGCACATATGTTTACACATACACACAGAGAGATACCTACGGGCATGTGTAGACAATGAAATTCACTATAGTTTTAAATTTAAATTAAGTATTAGACAGAGCAAGGAAAGAAAATTATGTCACATCCCCACTCCTTAAGGAGATGGAATCAACAAATTATTTCTACAACTTAATATATTTTACTACACATGCTACATATGAACTGTGACCAGGTGGAGACTTTGCCTCATAGAATACATAGGAACATGCAGTAGTAGAAACAATTATTATTCTCTATTTAATAGTGTTGCTTATCGCCTTCTGATTTGCTTTCCATGTTCTCACTCACATTTTTGTTCTGGTTAGTGTGAATTATAAATTAGTATGTCTGGGTATTAGCACTTCACTCCATTTCTTTATACCTGGATGCTCTGTTTTAGGAGTTTCCCGGGGGCAGAAAGCAAGTTCAAGCAAGGAAAGCAAACAGTGTTCTCTGAATAGCTGAATTTCCATGTGCATTTAGCCTAAAAGAACAATAAAAAATGAGTGCTGCAAGAGTCAGAGAGAGATCATTTCCGTATATGCAAATTGAGCACTGAAAAGTATAGGACACTGAGTATGATTCCAGTGTACAATATTGCTGTCCAATAATTAATTTGCATGCATCTTATTTTTATGCTTATGAAATCCAGCAACCTTTTCACTATAAAGATACAGCCTTGAAGACTTAACAGTAAATGTCCATGCAATTAATATCATATTGCAAGCATATATTTGCAGAGTGATTTAATTCAATTTTACACTCTATGCAGAATGTGTGTTAAAAAGCTAAAATGTAGATATTCAGAGCCATTTGTTAAGTTAAGATAGGTAGAAATATTTTTATTGTCATTTAGAAAATAAGTACGATAACTCCCAGTGGGAAGTAAATATCTTAATTTTTCAAAGACCTAATGAAAAATAAACACGGATGCTTGCCAGATTATCTGCATATTAATTTCATGTGGAAGCAGTAATAGATATTTTATGTTTTTCTCTCTCTTTGTTTTGTGGGTTTTGTGGAGATTTTTTTATCTGTGTGTATAAAATGAGCAGAGGTCAGAAAACTATGCCTAAAATGTTAGAGAAATCCATTGACATTTTTTTAGGGCTTATAGGCAGTTACTGTGTGGGTTCTTGTTGCGTTTTCTCCAGGGCTCTGAAACATGGCAGAGTACTGGAAAAACTCAGCACAGCGGCCTCAGCACAGCTTGTGCCAATTTCATAGCCTGTGGTATAGATTTTGAAAACAAGGCTTGTTTTCCCAGATTAAGTCATTACAAGTAGACCAAACAAAAGCAGAGTTACCATTTACTAATAATACTAAAAAGGCCACACTTCAGCACCCTCCAGCAACTTCTTAGAAATCAACATACAGAAAGTAAGTATGAGATGGGTGATTGGATATATACCCCTTCTGAGTTATTTCCTAGTATAAGACAACAAATAAGCCACCTTATTTGTAATGCCATTTTACAGAGCTAATGAATAAAGTTAATTACTGGAAACAGGAGGGGATCAGGTATCCCTGATGTGATAGGAAGCCATGGCCGAGGTTGCTGCATATACAATGGGACATGAAATAAAAGTTGACAGAATAAACTAAATAAGGGCAGCAAGTTGGTGAGAGAAATTCCATGAGAAATTAATGAAATAGAAAGATTGTGGTGAAGATGAAGGGAGAAAACCAGCTTGGTTCTTCATCATCCTGCAATGACAAAGTAATAAATGAGTGTGCTTCATCTTGGGGAGGTTCAGGGACACAACTCCTTTGCCACAAAAGGATTGCGTTGTGCTTCAAGATGCGTTCCGCTTATCTCATGCCCTGACAGCTCGAGAGGAAGGGACTGGATTTGGTGATAAAATTAAATTGATTAAATCTTTATCCATCATCTAATTTGGTAGCTTTCTTTTTTCTTTTCTTTTTTACTATTACCTCCAATTTCTAGTGATCCGTGTAATGACAGCAATTTGAGATAGCATCAAGGACATTAGCTACGATGACTGAACTTAAATTTAGAATAAAAATAAGGGATTCATGGGTCCATATCTAAATACCAGATGATTAGGTTAGAGCAGAATTGTTACTCTCTAGCAATACCATGTAATTGTGAGGACAATAAAACGGTGTATTTTACTTTTAAGGAGAACAAAATATTTCAACTTTATCTCAAGAAAGTATTAATTATGTAAGTAGAAAAAGCACTGGTATGAATAGTGACCACATCTTACATGAACAATGATGTATATTCACATCTGAACACAGAAGTTGTCATATGTTTTGCTGTCTTCAGTGCTAATATACAAACATATAAAGCTAGTGGCAAAGAATCATACTGTTGGAAATTGCTTCATACTGCTTAAAATTTTTTAGCTTCTCCTTGGTGATTTGGGTAGGAAAATTCTCCCACAAGGTGAGAGAGCTTTGCTCACAAGTTTCAGTTTAAGTGTTATTAATGGAGCTTTTAAGATACTTAAAGGCAGCCTTTTCTGAAGTGATACTTTACGAATTGAAAACTGCACTAAAAATTACAGGTCAGATGAAATTGCCTTGTGAAATATCAAAGTTACTAAAGGTCTATGCAAACTGTTTTCTTAGGTCCCCCTAATGCCTTACAGGTTAGCAAGTTGCATTAAAAAAGCGAACATGAGGATATCTGTCTGATCTCTGTTAATTGTACTACTTTTGAATTACTGCTGGCCAATATTGTGTAGGTTTTGCGAGTAGTAATGAACCTGAATTGATCCCTGTGTTTACAGCTAACTATCTCTACAACCTTTCAGGCAGTTTACCGTTTTTTCCATGTAAGTGATTAGTTATCCAGACAAAAAAGGCTGATAGGCATCAGTAGATAGATCATTCCCAAGGAATCTGGGATTAACTTGATGTTTTCTGTGTAAAAATGCACATTTTGCCTTCGAATTTTGTAGGTTCCAATAGTAAAATGAAGTGCTTACCTTTCTGCTGTAGCTGACCTTTGTTCCCTGCTGTATGAATTTGAAACGAAGCAGCAAGCCCAGAGGAGTTTTAACAGCATATTGTGATATATACCATATTAAATGGACTAGTTGTTTAACTGGCGGAAGCAGCTTGTCAACCCATACTAATAAGCAACCCTTCCTGAGTCATAAAATAGACAAATTTAATGCTTTAACAAAAAGCATTAAATGGATGGAGTTATTGTCATGCAGTGAGTCTAGAATTTCTGGCTTCTTATGATGGGTTTGAAATACGAGATTGTGTTTTTGGACCCTGATTTAACAACAGACACTCCAGATTAAGGACTGGACATTGCCATGGATGGTTTAATGAAAATCTCTGCTAAGTAAAGCGTGATAACAAGGGAAGCACGGAGCAGGGCAGAGTGCGTGAAGAGCGGGATGGCTAATATTGAAGATGTTACCGTGACATTAATGAATGAAAGGTATATTTTCACTGAGTATATTCTGTTTCGTTCTGGCTGTTCTAGCTCCCAAATGTGTACTAGATATAGTGAGGGTTCAGAGATATATGGCAAAAGGGATTAGAGATGTGTAAAATTTCAGTAGAAGAAAATTGATAAGATTTATATTGTTTACTTTGGAGATAAAACATAACAAAGAAACCAGTAAAATCATATTAAAGAGGGAAAGATTATAAAGAAGGTAAACAGGATATTCTAATTTATTCCTGATTTTTTTTATTTACTGAGACAAAGACCTTTCAGAAGAAATTTCAGCAGAATTTCAGCATGACTAATAGGAGTGGAAGGACTTTTTCTGTTGAGACTGTATGTAGCTGGCCTGGGAAGTTTGTTCATTTGAGGTATGGGAAAACAAAACTTATGTGTAGGAAGTTGAGGTATTCAATTAGCTCAGCTGAGACTCGTTACAAAGTTTGACACTCACTTCAGTCACTGTAGGCTTTGGCTTTAGGTAGGATACATTAAGAAGGATTTTATTTTTTTAATATCAGATATGAATCCTTTTTTTCAGGAAATTATCTGACTCCTGACTTGCTTGGATTATGTGGAAAGGTGATTTGTAAGCAGTTTAATTGCTCCTATTCACTGTGAGGCTTTTTGCATGCTCCTGTTTCCCCAGCTGAAGCCGTAGCATGGCAGTGGATCAGGAGGTGCCTTTCTGCTTGGCTTCGTGGCTGTGGCTACATGTGTCCCTCCACTGTGTGCCTCCCCAAACCAGGAACACAGCTGTGAGGAAGGCAGGCATGTTTCCTTGGAATATTCCTGATGGCTTTTTAGGTTGCCTTCCTCCCCATTCCCACTCAATCCCCTGCACAGTATATGTAAAAACAGACCGAAATTGAGACCGATTCCCAGTCTCCTCCTTTGATGCCATAGTGAGGTAAGGAGGATAACAATAAAAATTAATTCAACCCTCATTTCTTATTCTCTTGAAAAAAAAAAGAAACAAAAGGGTGGAATAAAGGGGGGCGAAAACAAACTTTACAAATGCATGATGATTTCTTAAGCAGAAAAAAACACAGGTACTGGCATGACTCCTAGTACGTGATCCTCAGGTGAATATTGTGTTATAGGGGATTACCCCTGCAAACTATAGTCTGTGAAAGTGTTTCTGCTGGGTTCGGGCTTTGTCCCAGTCCTGTACCAACTACTGCATCTGATTTTGGAGTTGTGCCACTTGTGAGTGCTCTTTCTGAAACCTGCAGTACATGCTGGTGGCATTTTATGTGCAGTTCTGGAAAGAGGAATGAACAATAAGTAGATTTCAGCAAAACACTTCATGCTCAAGTGTGATTTTTTTTTTTTTCACCATTTTTTGTTCCTTGTAGGAGAAATAATGCTCAGAACTATTAACAGAATCACCTTTCTCTAACTGCTAATGAAACATCAGCATGAAGAGTCAAAGCTGCTGGGAAGTGTGGGAAGAAATAAGCAGAATTTGACAGATATTTTATTTCTATCTTCATAGAAAGAGATTTACACACAACTGATTTTATGCAATTGCTTCCTTTTTGCCACTTTTCAGAGACTGTGAAATGCCTATTTACCCCTTAAATAGTGGGATTTAACAAATATAAAATGATGGCTATCAAGCCAACTGTAATAATGTGTTACCTTGGTATAAGGCCTGATTCTGCTGCCCCTATTCACAGTAAAATTGAAATTGAAACTTCTCAGTATCAATCAGAGAGGAAGAACTATGTTGTTATATACTTTTACGTCTGTGCCTTAATATATAGGTATATATACACATTTTTCTGTGAAATACAGACTTTTGTTTCAGCTGTCTAGCTGTATGAAGTGAACGACTGTAACAAACTCCAGGTTATATTAGACAAAGGGTCTTAGAGCCTGCAGAGTTCAAAAACATTTACATGAAGGATTTTTATACTCCATTGAAGTATTTTGTTTGGAGACGTAAAAATAAAATACACTCATATTATTTGTGTCTTTATCCACATTCATCCACCCATACTGTATGAATTTGTGATTTTAAAAACATTTTTATGAACATTCTCGTAGTATTTGTGTGCGATCTTTCTCTGCGTAATACCTATAGTCTTACAGACAAATCACAAAGGTACAACTGCACAAGGATTATAAGATTTTATATTTTTTGAGTGAGAAATGAAGAAAGAAACTTCTTATAAGAAGATTTTAGGATATTTCTACATTCTATTTGTGTAGTTATGTTTTTTTGAGTAGCTAAGTAATTCTGTATGGTGAAAACAAGTGCTTATGCAGGAGCCTGTAATACTAATGTCAGGAAACCCCAAACCTTTACCAAAAGGTGGATTTGGTCTTAGAACCTCAGAAGTTTCTTTGTGTGCTGATCTTTCTCCAGCTGAATCTTATGGAAGAGCTGACATAACTAGGAGCAGAAGCCAGTTCTGAGCTCATGCTCCTATTACATCCATGTCAGGAACCCTGCCACAAACCACCAGACAAAATGCCTGTGGATTCTTGAACAAAATTTATCCAAAATTAACTTTCATTAGCTGATTTCCAGGTTGTAATTTCCCTTCCTCATGCTAATCATGAATTGCTATTTACAAGTCTGTATGAGTGGTGATTTTGGGAAGGAAGGGCAGAGCCGCAGTGGTCGGCATTGCCTCGTTGTTGAGCAGCGCAGACAGTAATTAAATTGGAGCTCAGCTCTTGCTGCTCATGGATTTAGGAGTTTAAAAGAAACAGTACAAAAAGGGAAGGTTTTCACTGACAGCAGGTTTCCTCCAGCTGCAACTGCTTCAAAGATTATTGATTGATCCGTGTTTATCATTTATTTATGCTAAAGCATCTGATGCGTGTCTGTAAAATCTGTTGTTTCTAAAATCAAGATACTTGACTCGTTTGCAATTCACATTTATAATGACCAGTTTTTACAGCTGTGAAACAGAGGTTTGCTTTAGCTGGTGCTGTGTCCACAAAGTGTACTTTTTGTGCCTTCAGATGAAATCCAGAAGCACAAGTCATTTGATGCATTTTGGGTTTTTTTGATAAAAAAGTTTCACTGTGCGAATCCTTTAGATTTCCTACACAGGAAGAAGAGGGAATATATGGTGTTCAAGCATAAATGTGAATCATTTCAGTTCTGCCAGAACAAGTCAAAAGCTAATCTTTCTAGGCTAACTTGTACCCTGTTATATACTTTTAAAATGAGACTTTATCTCTGTGTTTATTTTGCTGAAAAAATGGAGAATTTTGGAATCTTTTCATGTTACAGCACAAGGTGTAAACTGCAAAGTAAAAACAGGCAGTAAGTTACCAAGAGTACCAGTTACCAGAAGATGGTTATTAGGTGTCAAAAAAAAGTGGGAATTTAAAAAGAAAATGTACATTATTTTTGAGTAGCCAGAACTGAAATAGCCTTTTGCAGTTGGAAGTCTGGTATGTAATAGATGCAGTTTAATAGAACACTGCTTTATAGATTGGTTAGCCCAGGAACATTTTTAAGCAGGTGATACATTCTGCTTAAATGGGGAAAGAAGCCATAGACAAAGATGTTTTGTCAGATTTTCCTGAAGGCTACCAGTGAATTCCTTATTAAATTTATACTTTTCTGTTGTAATGCACATTGGGCTATTTTTCCCTGACAGTGGCTAAGATCATCCTTCTCTTCGGATCGTTCCAACTGATCCCAGGCACCAAGGACTCTTATTGCCCAGAGTTAAGAGAAATGCATCAGTGTAATCATACTAGGTACATGCTCAAACTGTTTATGAAAAGTTGTTATTAACTCTCACAGACAGAAATGCCACATTAGCCCACCTTACAGAGAGGGAAATTGAGTGAGAGCAGTTAATAAATTTGTTTCAGAATTAATTCAGTAGCCTGTCTCTCCAGTTTCAAGATTCAAATGACCCTGGCTCTAGTTCGTACCAGTCTTTGCTGTAGCTGTATCACATGTGTAGTTGGATCACACTGCTTGCATTTATCATTGTGAAATACTTGTTTGACATGGCAGGTATCTGGGAGCTGCTCGTTCCATGGTGAACAGTGTGCCAGGCTGCACGGCAGTGTCAGGGCTCACAGGCAGGAGCAGGTACAATACCTGCCTGTAAGGCAGTCTGTGCAGTTGTTTGCAAAGCAGTTCTGCCTCTTGGTGTTGGAAAGAAGAGGGCTTTTTATTTATTTATCTATTTGTATGCAAACAGAGGCATGGGATCTGAGTCTTCCTTGGTGTTAAGTTACATTTCTGGAGGACTTTTGATTTGTCCCAGAATGGGTTGTTATACATGCTGAGGGTGAGGTTTCTGTGTAGCAAAGTTTATATGTAAAAAGCCACTCTTTCTTCAGTATTAAGCATCACTAGCTGACAAGTCTGCTGAGTAACTAGCGTTTTGTAACTTACAATATTTCCTCCAGATGCTACAAGAATTTACTTATGGAATTGATTGAAACTATTAGAGATTTTATTTCTTTTTTTTTAATGACATTTATCCATTCAGATGAATTACTTAATTTCAGAAGAAATAAATATTATCTAAATTTCATAACCCTCATTTCCATTAAAAATCATAGAAACAGCCCCTACATTTGTACCTTGCCTGCAGTTCATCAATTTTGTTTATGCATGAGCTTCTTGGAAGACCAGGACACTATTCCACTTTAGCTAAAACCACTGTAAATTTACTCTACTCTTTAACAATAATTCCTTGAGTAAAATATGGCAACAATTCTTAAGATTAAAAAAGAACCAAGCATTTGTTTCTGAGTCCAGGAAAGTAATTTTAAAAGTTAAAAATAATTTTAAAAACCTATTTCTTTATGCATTATTACTTTAATTTTGCCTCAAAGTTCTCAATAAGTCTCCAAAATTAAGTGAAAGCCAACAGCAACAAATTACACTGTTTTGGGTCTTGTAGAGTGCTGTTTAAACAGGAGTATGAATTAAACAGTGCATAAGTCATCTCAAGCTATTGTTAGTGATTAAAAAGATAGCCACAAAGGTTCCAAAAAGTCAATTCTAAAATAAAAGTGATGTAAGCCTGAAAATCCACGTTTATCATGTGTTTGCATGTTTTGAATTTGTTTCTTATTTACCAAAATGCCCATCTTTTTCCTCCCCTTCTTTTTACTATCTTACTTCCCTCTTTTGTATCCTCACCTATTGATGCAGCTGTTATTCATATAAATTATGAAAATGAAAGTATACATAAGATTGGTGCCTGGATAGGACCCATATATCATTAAAGGTCTTTGGGGTAACGTATGGCCTTGGTTCAGCAAAATCACTTCTTCAGTCATTGCATTGCTGCTCAGAAAAGCAGTAAATAATAAGTAACAAGATCTGCATACAAATGTGTAGTTGTTTAGGGGTTTTTTGTTGTTGCTTTTTGGCATTTTTGGTGTGGGTTTTTTTTTTTGGTGTAATCAGAAACTGGACAAGAAGTTACCATTATTTTCAAAAAAAAAGATTTCTACGTACAAACCCATTTATAATACACTTACTTGCCAGCATATATTTCTTAGGGCTCATTCCATCTTAGCATGTCTAAACTGATCTTGCTACCACTTCCTGAGCTGACTAGATGTTTCTCTGACACTGCCACGTAAAGTTATTTCCTGTGCTGTTTAGGCGGAAATGGGAGAAGCAAAAAGTCAAGGTAAGAGGCTGAGACTATTATTTTAATAGCTGTTCTAGCAAAAACAGCATGTTCATTGTATGCAGGCAGTTGATTGAAAAGAGTGGCTTATTAATCTTACTCAATTTTGTTAATCTTGGCTTCCAATAACTTTTCTTTTGTTGGTTTGCCTCATACTACAGTGCTGCAAAAGCTGGTGTCAGGTACATCCCTGTGTGCAGATGCACAGACCTTGTACAGACAGTCAACTGAACTTCCATCTGTCATTTCCCTGCGTCTCAACAGGTGTCAGTGAGTTTGCGCACTGTAGAGGAGATGGCGATGACTCACGGGAACCCACATGGCAAGAAGAGACTTTTCAGTCATCATGAGCTCAGGCTTTGCATAGAGATGAAGTGCAGGTGTGCTAAAGACACCAGGAGATGTGATGTCCTCAGCACATCTGTGGCCAAAATCATGGCTTAAGAGTAGCAGAAATACATCTCCCTGACCAAATATAGGAAACTGTTTTCATCAGCCCTTTCTAGCAGACAGCTTGTCTCTGCTGAATGTTGACAATGTATTACATAAATTTCCCTGCAACAGCTTGTTTCAGAAACTTTCCCCAGTAATGTAGATTAAGTTAGAATTTTGTTTTGACTGCTGTAATGCATATTCATTAGATAAAAGCCCAGACAATTACTGTGATAGTTTCACTAGCAGGTGGAGCATGTTTTAGGATTTGTTGGGCATGGGATTTGCTGGAATAATCTCAGACAAATTTGGGCCATTATTTTTGTGCTGAAAATAATTTCATATGGAAAGTGAGAATGTAAGCAGATTTTAAGGTGATTTCGTTATGTTTTTACATTCATTTTCTTTTACAATTTTAAATCTAAAGTTCATACTTTGAACAAATGCATGTCTCGCAGGGCAAGCAATAAACCATGCAAATAAATTTTCCTTTAGTAATATAGCTTAAAATTATATAAATTGTAAGCAGCGGTATTTCTAATGGGATATCATTAGAAATTATTATTGTGTTCATTTTCCAAAGCTAGAAAAGAACCAGAAAAAATATTTTCTATCTTCTCTTGTATAATGTTCACTTTCATCCATTAAGGTTATAGATTATTTTTTGTTGAGTAGGTAATATTACAGCAAGTATGCATGCAGCAGCCTTGTAGAGAACTTACAAACAAAAGTGCAATTTCCTTTTTTCTCTCCACTAGAAAAAAGAGAAGGACTGAGAGCAGAAACAAAATGAATGAATAGGAGCCTGATCCTACCCTGTTAGATGGGAATCTTTCTTTCCCAGGAGCACCAGGCCCTACAGCTTATGGGACCGTCATCCCAGGGTTCATTCTCACTTTGTCTTCAGTGCAGACTGATCTCGGTGATGATTTGTATAGGGGTTGGGGTCATGCTAACTGGCATTATCAGTAGTGGATCACTGCCAAATTAGTTTCAAAATGTAAACAAGGATGTTAAAATTGCATACTCAGGAAAGCACTTCATCCCTACAGCACAGCATCAGAATTTAACATTAAAGGAGGTTTAAAAATACACTTGCCTAGCACAGAATTTATCAGTCTAGACTCCCCATCTGTTGAATGCCTTATAAGTAAGTATCAGTAGCACTTCATTATCTGACTTAAACAGAAATCATAGTGTAAAAATGCTAATAATTTCTCTACGCTGTTTTGTTACAAATGGAACTTCAAAGCTACAAATGCATATGTTTATATTCTATTTCTATTTATATACTTAAACACAGATTCTCTAGTACTAGGCATATTAATGCACCAATATGTGCTCCAGCAATCTGTATCTATAACCTGTACATGCATATTTATATAAAAAGGGCTCAGTGGAAGTCTTGTCCTAGGCTTCATAAGGAGCCTGGATCAAACCCTGTATTTTTTTTAAATAAGCATTGGAACACATTTCCAGGAATTTATTGAGTTCATAACATTGTCTTTTTGTTGTTTTGTTGATTTTTAACTCTTAAGCATAAGATTTTTATGAGCTGCATCATTCTACCAGCTTGTGTAGAGATGTTTCTCTGTTGATGGAGCTGCTTCACCATCCTCCTTTGTCTTTCTTGTTTTCTGTGTGTTTTAATCATGCTCTCTAATCCCCTATGCCATTATAACTGATTAATTAGCAAACCTTCACATTCAGGCTCTGAATTTTTCTCTTAGGCTCAGACCATTTATAATCTCAGCTGAAAAGACAAGATTTAACATCTGCCTTGTATTTAATCTCTTTGCATCTTGTACCCATCATGATTATTGTTTGCTCTTTATTATAACTGGGGGTTTTAAGGGTGAAATGTTACATTCTGCATTATCTGGGCTCTTAGCCTGAAAATAAATCCATGCATATGGGTCATAGGGAAATAGTGAAAGTCAAGGAGTTCACAACTCATGTTCTTTTGTAGAATTTGGGACATCAGATTTTCATCTTTTTCAAGAACCAACTTAAAGAACCCATGGGTGGAAAAAGATCATGATAGATGAATTGTTTCTTTTGCAGAGCTTTCATCAGTTTGTTTTCAAAATTTGCTTTGCAAAGCTGTGGAATAGAAACATACATATGTTTGTATTACTTGCGAAAAGTAAACAAATCCAACATTTTCATTCAGTTGTCAGATGTCAAAATCTGTCATTTTTCAGAAAATCACATTAAGGGATCTGCAGCTATACCAGCTACTGGTGACAATGAAAGGACCACCTTCCTCCAGAAAGTTCAGATCTGAGCTTCCCTTGACTCCTTGTCAGGAATCCGCGTGAAGCCTGTTTGCTCATAGCTTTTGCACGGAGCGTTTTCCCCCACTGCACTTGCTGTGCATGTTATTCAATGTACCCGGGGTTAAGATTTTGAGGTATTGAAGGGAGATCAAGTGCCCATTTGTTATTATCTATTTCCAGCTGGAAACCTTGGGATGGCAAGCCTTCTCTCCCCTCTCACTGACTCCCAGCATGAAGAAGTAGTGGAAGAGAATTTTTCCAACACATTGTACATTTGTCAGCACAGGGAAAAGAATGACAAATAAAATAATTTCTTTGCTTATCCCATGTACTGTCCTTTCACCATCTCAAACACCAGGTAACATCACAGAGAGGATTTTTTTTTTCCTCCAAAAGGAACTGTCTGTCTCTTAAATGTCACATAGAAATTGCCTGTTTCTCCTTTCTAATGCAGCTGATACCCACGTGGCATGTCCGCCCAAAGCACCATGTTGTCTTTGGCCTGAACTGGGCCTTGGGGTGTATTCAGGCTCTCTCCTACGTAATTTCTCAGATCAGGTGGGATCTCTTGCAAATACACATTTCTGTTATTCATGCAGCCTGTCAAAATCTGTGACAGCTCCAAACACTTTGCAATAGGGTGACTGCACGTTTTGGAATGACACTGTAATATAATATAGTTAAACATATTTTCATTATGGAAATATAAGGGGATAGGAAACAGCTAATGTCAGTTACTTTTTTAACTGATTTTTTTTTTATTTCTTTCAGAACTCTGTATGATCTTTGTAGGTATTAGATTAAAAAGTCATTTCAAAAATGAATAAGAAATAGCATATGCAGAAAACTTAATTTTGGCTAGAATTAGCAATGTGAAGCACCTTTCTGGGGCTCTGACTCCAGTCTGCCACTTTCCTACTGAGTGCAGAACAAGTGTGGCTGAGTCCAGTGGAGCCTATCAAGCACACTGAAATAGTTTCCAGCACTCATTTCTTTCCCCGGGAAGAACTAATTTAAATATTCCAGTAGACTTTTCAGGAGAAATGGCATCTTCCTCTTCTGACTTTATTCTGCTTGGTTTTTAAGAGTTCTCTCTCTCAGTGTTTATTCACTTACAGCTTTGTATTGCCCAGATTCATTGCTCTCTTCTCAGTTTCCAGCTGTTCCCCTTACCTGCTGTCTTTGGACTTGGTTAGGCTGAATTTCAGGACAAGTGCTTCTTTAGAAGATGCAATGTCTCAGGAGTTGGTAGGGCTTAGGAGAGATGCAAGACACCACCCACGACAATATGTCCACTAGAGGGAGAGCTGGTGTGATACTCACACCCGGGACACTCACCCATGTAACCCTCAGCACATGCTTTCCATGAAGCATGGCCAGGAAAGTTTCTTTGATGAGGTCTATGAATTATCCGTGTGTCTGTTCAGGTGCAAGTCAAGGTGCTCAGCTTGTACTAAAGAGCTGCTGAAATGCTGGGATCAGGATGGTCCAAACAACATCCAGTTCTGCTGGATGTGCTCATACAAACCTGTGAGAGATGCAGTTCTAGGAAGTCACACAGCCATGTTTCCTCTGAGTCTCCTGGTGGAATGGTGGGAGCACGGTGGCCTGTTGGTCCCCCCAACCCTATCAGCAAAGAAGACCCTGGGGTTTGGGGGAAGGTTCATGTGCTTGCAGAATGGATTTCCTCTAAATGAAGCTCTATTCTAAAACTGGCAATACTGAAATTTAAAATTAGCTTCTCCTTTATTACTAGGATGTATTTTTAGGCTCTAATTCATGTCTCATGAACGCAGTCCTCCCACTGCCACGTTGGGAGTACTGAACTGGAGGAGTGGAGTCTGAGGGCTGTGCGTTACATTTTCCAGAAATAGGTGCAACCCAAAATTTTGAATATTTACATTCTTTGCCTTTTAAAAAATGCACCCACTGGTTTTAGGTCTGTATATGGGTTTTAAAACAGTGAAAAACTAAAGTAGAAGCTGCTATCCTTTCTTTTTTTTGTCACTCCATCCTATTTTTATTTTCATTGCTTGAAGGGGAATTTGTCTTAGTTTGCATCTAGATGCTTCAAACTACAAGAATATAGGCCCAATTCCTATTAAAATACTTTAGAGGTCTCCTGTTTTCTGCAGTCTCTCCTTGGGCGCTCCAGAGCCCCAGATCTGGTCACCTCTAAGCCCAGCTGCCTTTAACAGCCGGTGTGAGCCCTGGTCCAGCAGTACAATGACACTGCCTTCCCAGAACATCTGTAGCTGGTGTCATGGAGGTAAACTCTGCCAAAAATGCTCTTGTGGGAGTCCTAATGTGTAGCAGGGGCAGGGTTTGGCCTTCAGAGGAGGTTCCAGTTGGTGCCGTCAGGTGGCAGTGAGGGGATTTTGGAGATGGAGTTTGACCTTGCCCCAGCCTGGGTGGCAGAGATGGCTGAGCAAGCTGGTAAGCCGTGGGACCTGTGGCTGCCATGGCTGGGGTCTGTGATGCCAGGGCCTCTGTCCTGCTGTGTGACTCCCCTGCCAGCATCTCTGAGAATGTGGTCCTGGATAGCTGGGTCAGCACCAGTGGCTGTGAACAAGGATTTTAGTGGAACCCTGCTCATTAAAAGCCCTGCCAATGCCATTTAGCAGGCTGTCCAGTTAGATGATGAACTCCAGTGAGGACAGGAGTTTCTCTCCTGTAGAAACTCAGCCCTTTTTCCCCGTAGGGCTGTGTCAAGGGGAGGCTGTGCCTACCTGCTGGTGCCCTCCCCTGCCCTCCCTGGCTGCGATGTGTTTGCTTTCAGGTGTTGCTGACCTCCACTGAGTGTTTCTGGGCTTCATGCTGTGCTGGCAGACAGAGCGGGTGACCTTGTAGCCTGGATTCCCAGGAGCTGCCCTTAGGTATGGATGCCTCCCATCTGGAGGGATGCCTGAGCCCAGGTATTTCAGGAATGGGCCCTCAAGGCCACATCAGAACAGCCACAGGCTCCTGATGGAGAGTGTTCTGACCTTGAACATTGTCTGGGACCATGTGCTCTTACCTGGGAGATCCATTCCCAGGAGCAGAGAAACAGGATTTATCAACATGTAGTGTGTCAGCAGGGTTGTCCCAGCACCTCTGCACTGGGAAGGCAAGGCAAGTCGAGTCTGTTTACTGCCACTCCACAAAAAAAAAAAAAAAACAAAAAAACAAAAAAAAAAAAAAAAAAAAAAAAAAAAAAAAAAAAAAAAAAAAAAAAAAAAAAAAAAAAAAAAAAAAAA
>JAWWMP010000081.1:10171515-10221632 GCA_035047865.1 Dendrocincla tyrannina | reverse complement strand
CTCAGGAAAAGAACATATAGCTAAATCTTCAGTTTCTTCTGCATGAGAGTACATGTTTTTGTTTCACTTCTGCCTTTTTTTTTGCAGCAGGAGACATGTACTTAATTGCAACAGTCTCTCTGATCTTCTCATCCAGAAGCCCTTATTACTAAATAATATGGAGGATGTTTTTATATAAAATCTGTCCTCTTGAAAATAATTAGTGGTCAGATAAGTTCAAAAGTGGGAGATTTTTCTGTTACAGTCTTCTAACAGGATATGCAGCAAAATTGTCTTGCATTTAGGAGTTAATCCTCTTCTTATACCTTTCCTGTCCTCTCTGGGAATGCAAAAGGTTTTGAGGCGTGAGTTTCCTAGCTTTCTAATGTGTCTGTGAGCACAACAACCATGGTATGACTGCACAAGACCTCAGCCACAAGCCTATCTTTTCTGTTTTGTGTTATTTAATGCCTATCATGACAGAGTTCCTGTGTTATAATGCAATATAAATGATAATAATAAAGTATGAAGATTATTTCTTAAGTAAATCAGCAAGCAATCAGGTCTAATACTATACTGCTATTTGTTTAACTTGTTCTGTGTAGATAAAACCACAGGTGCTTTTTTTTTTTTATAAAAGGTGACTTATCTATAAAACAAATAAAATGGGCACCAGCTGCCCAAATTGCTCTCTAATGCTATTCAAACAGTGTGCTTTGTGTTTCCAAGAGAAAATCTCTTCCTTTTTAAGTCTATAAATGGCAGTCTAAGTTCACTTAGATGTACAATAAATGTTCTGCTTAGGAAAAAAAAAATTGTTCAAATTACTGAATGGTATAAACAGTCTTCTTCATCAAGCACCAGTAAGGTGGATCATGCCCTTAGGAAAGTGCTCATTTAGGGGTTTAATTGATGAAGCTGTAAATAAAACAGGTGACAAGGAAGGTCCCAAGAATATATCTGAGCATCACTCACAGCATTTTGTATGAGACATAAGCCCTTAGTGTCCTCTGTTCTTATCCTGTGACCCGTATAAAAGTTTTGGAAAGCCCTTCTAGCGTGATGGAGAACACAATGGCCCAGAGAAATGGAAAATGAGAAGTTTTGCCATAAGGCTTTTAAAATATTGGGACTCTCTCAACATGTACAGGGATATCCTGGGAAGTTCACTCTCACTTACAGTATTGTGCTGCTTTAGCCTACAGGCAATGCAGAGAGATTTTAGTCTTACTCATTCAAAAAGCTGTTTCTTTTCCTTTTTAAAGTACTGAATCAGCTCCATAATTGCAATTTCTTGCTTTTTCTTGCCCCCTCCCCAAGCTAAGCAATAGGAGCAGATGAAGTGCTGACAGCATGTCCACTGCAGAGGGCAATTTCCACTGATGGATGACATGTCTGTAACAAGTGAATCATCATTCTTATTTCTTGTCTTTGAAATATATTAGTAACTATTAGTCAGTGTTATCCCTGGACTCGCCTTTGCAGCAGCTGCACTGCTCTGACTGCTCCACTTTGTCACTGTCTTTGCCCCTTTGCTTGCCCAGCATTTGACATTATGGACATTGACCTGCCTTGGCCTCCCTCTTATTGTTATAAATTATGCTATTCTAATCCTCTGGCTTCTTTTCTCACTTCTACCACTATTACGCATGTTTACTTTAACAGATTTCAATTTATTCAGGCACGGGTGAGATACCTTCTTTGAGTAGCTTGAATCCACCCTATATATTGAGTGCATCCAAACTGTGAGGGAGTCACAACCCAAATTTTGAATCTTCTGGCTCTTCATATGAGGTGCTGAGTATCTCTTTACGTGAGTCCTTGATGTTGTCTGTTTGATTTGTTACAGGATGAAATGGTAATGGATAAGAAAGGAAAAGAGAAGGAGTTAAACCGAAGTGGTAATAAAAGTGATCATCTAAATATCTGACATGAAAGCATTCAAAATCATCAGCTGTTTTCACTCGTATCACTAGGCTTATATAAAATGTGTGCAGAATATAATACATTAGACTTGTATAAAATGGGAATGACTGGGATCAGGTGTTTAGTAATGTCAAGTTCATTAAAGTCTAATACTTGGCACTTCGCATGTACATGAAAGCTTTTTTCCCACCTCAACAGATAATGAGGATATAATTAACAAACAAAAAATTTAAAGATAAAATGAAATCACATTTTAAATAAATATTGGTGATGATGGTTAAAAAAATGTTTCTTAGAAAGCTTAGGACCTAAAATTCAACAGAATTCAGGATCTCCTCCTCCTCTCATTGTCCATGAGGCTCTTTGTGTTCCAGGAGCTGTGGAATAGAAGTTGTACCAAAAGGATCCAGCATACTTGAAGGTCTTTCTACTTTTGGGTTTTCTGCTGCTTGCACTCCTAAGTAAATAGCCAGGTCACAAAGAATTAATCTTGGAGAGGTCAAAAGTGCCCAAGCATTTGCCAACCAGCCTTTCAGTTTGGAGCAGATTAAGCAACCACAATAGAGAGGGAGCCTGGTGAAATTGATCATTCAGCTTGGGAGAAATCATAATTAACTTTCCTGTAAAGCAGCTCCCCAGGAGCGCAGTCTCTGAGCCTCCCTGAGACTCTGACAGATCTCTTGGAATCTGGTTTACTTATTCCTTTTGAGATTCAACTCTTGTCTGCTGTATTATGTACATGAGATCTGTGAGTCCTTCTCACCCAGGGTCTTGACAGGCAGTTTGAAGGATCACATTCTTGTATAGTTACTATGCAAAGACTTGGTGGAGTTTCCCGTTCCCAGCCCCATACTATGTGGTGAACAAGGACGCAGGAAAACAGCAATGCAACCAACAAAGCCGTGTTCAGCTCCTTCCCAAATCTTCGTTAGCTGTTTTGCTACACTGTTCATTAGCATGCATTTGTAACTGCACTGGCTGCAATAAGAAAATATACTTGTGCTCAGTACAGTGTGTGGCAGACTCTCATTCCTCCACCTGCATCAATTTCTCTCTTCAGTCCTGCTGGAATAAAAAAATATTTCTTGCAAAGTTGCTTACACTTGCTTCTAACTTAATTGTAATAGGCACTGACCTTTTAAACCACTAAGCCTATAGAAGGCTAAATTATAGAGTTTACCTCCCTAGATGCTCCTTAGCTGTCATAATGAAGGAAGTTTACAGTGGGAAAGTGAATGAAGCAAGCATGTTTTAAACCATATGGTAATTATCTTCTATCTGTGCAAAAGACATAAAGTGTTGTTTACTGGATGTGAAAAGAGCATCTGAGAAGGGATTCCCTGGAGAGTGGGTGAGGGAGATCTGGCACAGTGGCTGCTCTTCAGATGGCTTGTAATAGACCCTATAAATTTGGAATATGCTATTGTTAATCGGTGGGGATTGGAGATGTTTGGCACATAATATTTTAGTTTGAAGGGGCAGGTGAGTGTCTTGCCAAGCAGATATTTTTATAAAACTCGAATTGAATTATGGGAATTTATAATTGTTTGTTGTGCTTTAAAAGTAAAAATAAAGAAAAATGTGTAAAATTACATCCTTAACTCTTTGCTCTCAGTGGCACATTAAATAAGAAGGAGAAGTTAACTCTGGTAGGAGAGTTATTCTAGGACCAATAAGCTATAGGCTGCATTCACTCTCTTAAAAAAAGTATAATTTAATTTGAATTCTCTTTTCCCTCTTACAGTACCAAAGTAATATATTATTTAATTCTTAAAAAATTAAAGAAGGGGGAAGGGGGAGAAAGGAGAATGTGTCATCATTGTAACTGCAAGCATATGATTGCAAATCATTTAATTTTCAGTACATTAAGTTGCTCAGAATAATTTCCAAGGGTCTTTTGCATAAATGTACTTAAACTGCTTTATCACTTTAATACTAAAAAAATATGTTGTGAAAATCCAGCCACATCATTTTCACTATAGTGGCTGAGTCTGATACACACTTAGAATCCCCTAAAACTACCCTGAAGTGCACAGATTCAGGTTTTTGTTTTGGGTTGGTTTTTTGTTTGTGGGTTGAGTTTTTGTTTTTTGGTTTGTTTTTTTTTTTAACTGATGTGCTAAGTGTCACGTAAGGAACTTTTATATTTTATTTTTTGATTGACTAGTTAGTAATAAAACCAAATTCTTCTTTTTCTGTGCTTATTTCTTATGAACTCTTTGAAGTGATGGCAGAAATGCTGCAGGAAAAGCCCTGCATTTGAACTAAAAATGTGTCTGATCAGGCCCTACATAATTTTCATCTGTGTATTTCTCCAAAATCAAATTTATTGAAAAAAGAAAAAGGTATTACTCACTTTTATTTGCTGTGTTTAGTGCTTGGTATGCAGAAGATTTCCAGGCTGAGCATGCCAAGTTTAAGCAGTGAGGCCTTCAGGTGGAGATTTGAGAGAGGTAAAATGAGAAGCTGAGTTGTATAGATGGAAGGAGCTCACAAATAAGAATGTAGGAGATATGAAGAGACTAAAACATGAAAAAATATCAAGAAAATGATGTGAAGAAAATGATGTGAAGAAAATGGAGATAAGATTCTCAGACAGAGTGTGATCCTTTGAGCAGAAATGAATGAGCCAGATGAGAAGGGTTTAAGAGCTGAAAGCTGGGAAAGCTATGGGAAGGCAGGATGCTGTGACTTACAGGTTCAAAAGCAGCAACAAGTTAAAACACAGACAAAATAAAAACCCTTTTCCTCACCACTGTGTGCTGTCCCTCAGCAGCTCCTAAAAATGTAGGATGTGAGCCTAAAGTCCTTACTTGTATGAGAAGTCCTTTGATATCTGTCAGACTTCCAGTTGCGTTAGTCACTTGAATAGGTATTTCAAGGAGCAAGTCCTTAAGGTATAAATTTTTCATGGCAATTTTTCAAACCAGTCTCTAAAGCCCAGTGCACATTTATGGTACCATTTAAATGAAAAACAATAATATATGATATAGTCTGAATATTATACTTAATGAGCTATATTTTCTTTTAAAATAAGGTTACAGACTATAACCAGAACATTATGCTGCCATAAATTTCATGAGACTTTTTCCTAAACACCTCAGTCTATAAAAGTCAATGACTCACAGAGTAGACATAATCTAAGGGAAACTTTGACCTTTTGCATAATAAGAAGCCTTCCAGCCTGTCATGTCAATGCTCTGATTCCTCTGAGTGTAGTCAGAAAGCCTCAGTAAAATAACGGTTATGGCAATTTCCATTTGGAACTTGCATTTTAATAATTCTGTAATTATATTGAAGCAGTAACCTCCTTTGCACGATTCCTTTTTTGCATTGTTACTCAATGGCCCACACAATTATTCACCCCTTAACTCAGAGCAATCCACGTTGTAGGACTTGAGGCAGCCGGTTGCAAGCCATGTGATGGAGCATCTGTTGTTTGTTATGATAGTCAGAGCAACCTGGATGGCTTTACTTAAATGTGAAAAGTACTATTATTTCACTGATACACCTGGTTATAGGTTGTTTAAGGCTAACAGTATTCAAAACTACCTGGTTCTCGCTACACATCAAACTCCAACAGTTTTACTCAGCTGCCATTCGCAGCATTATTGGACAGGTGCACAGAGGCTGAGCTCAGATGAGATTTCTTTTTCACTTGAAAAGAGAGATGAGATATGTTTGTGTCTATGAATTGCCACTCATCACTTTCCTAATGTCCGGGTTTTCCTTGATAGATGCAAAAATATGATGCTTATCCTTACTTCTCAAGTTGTTAATTTCTATTCTTCTCCATTTCTCATACTGTAGAGTTTGTTCTGCTCTCAGGTCAAAACAGTGTATGTGGACTTCAGGACTTCACAGAGACATCTTTGGGGTCTTTGATGGCTGTGGGTGTGTTCATGTGATAGGAAATGCAATAATTACTTTGGGAGTAATGGTGGCAGTGGATCCATGCTGCTATGCCAAATAATTTTGCCTTTTACCTTTCCCAATCTCAACAGTCATAAACCAACACTCCTCTGATATCAGGGTATATACAGTAAAAACTGATAAAATCGATCTTCAGTTACTAAGATGGCATTCCATAGGAGATGGAAGTGAATTTTTGTGGCTATTTGTATTGCAGTCCTTTTTGAAAATGCTTTGTGTGAGATCAGACTTTGACTGCTTATCTGAAAGGTCAGGCAAGTGTCTTCCTGTGTCCTTCATGGTGGAGAGCATCCTGCTTTGGTAAACTCTTTCTTTCAGCGATCTGCAAAGGGATCTGATCAAAAGGTAATTAAATAAATAAGTTGTGTGAAAATGTGGGTTGAGCCCTCCAAAGTACTTACCAATCTATGATAATTCCATGAGTTAAATGGGGGAAAAAAGGTAAAGGATGAGGAAAGAAGGGAAAAGAAAGGAATTTAAAAATAGCTAAGTGGATTATTTTGAATTATTACTACCCTGGCGGGGAAAAAATTCAGTATATTGTTTTTGCTACATTTTCTTGATTTTTAGAAGAACCTAAACCTGTACTAAAATTTTCTTCCTATACTGTATATTTTACAGTTTCGTGGTTGTGTCCTTTCATCAGCAAATTAAAAAAAAAAGGGTGATAATGTTCTTATTGAGAGGACACACAAAAGAAGTGTTTTGGATATTTTTTTCATCTGACTTATGTACTCAGCCAGTCATGAAACTGAGCACAGTTCTATACAGAATCTTGTGGGCTTCAGCATTTCATCTCTTCTGTATTTGGGTGGAAGAAAGTGTGAGAAGACATGAACTGGAAAACTCCTTAAGGAGGGAATGAAGACCTCAGATAGCCTTGCTATTTGTTATGTACTCAAATATCTATGTTTACTTCACTGTAGACAAGCTGTGACCTTCAACAAGCAAATATCTGGTAAGGTGTATCAGAATTCATGGTCTTCATAGTACTTGAAGTGACTTGAGATTGGACTCTACCATCTACCTGGTGACTTACAGTGGTTTGAGGTTGATAGAATGAATTGGACAGCTAAGAGCAAGGTATATTACCTGTCCTAGTTCTAAGATGCTGACACAAACACTGGGAAAGCTCAGTCATGTGTACAGTGGAACAATGTGAGATTTATCAAGCTGTGTAACACTGACAGTGTGATCTGGAACAGGACATATACAGACTGCACTCCTTTTGTATTCCTAGGCAAGAAATGCCTCAGCTGTACTCTGAAACTTTCTTTATCTATGTTCTGCTTCTTCCGTTCCTGTGTTCTTTATTCATGTTTTCTGATTTTATTTGATAAACTTTATGTTTACTGACCCTCGCTGCTTCACTTGGGAGCCTTTTTATTAGTCTTCGATTTCAGTCTATTACTTGATTCTTATCCCCATAAGATAATATTTTACTCCGTGAATTTACGCAATCAAAAACAAATGTCTGACTTCATGCATATTGCTGGTCCCTTTAAGTTAATTCCTGCTTTCACTTTAATTTCAGTGAAACTGATGTGCAAAGTACCTGTTTAAAGTTAAGCGTGCACTTGATTGCAGAAAGAGGAAATTTATCAAGTATGACTATTCAGTTAGGTAAGAATTACTGTAATGTCTGATCTTTTTATTTTATAACATTCACAAAGAAATCACTTTTTTCTGTTACCATAAACGGATGAACAACAGAAAGATTTTATCTAGCTGATGTATTCAACACTCTTTTAACACTAAGAAATAAAAAAAAAAGTTACAAGGATAAATGTACCTCTTTACATTTGGACTTTTTAAATCAGTAACAGCCTAAATTTTCATGATGCAAGTAACTATATTTATGTAGGCACGTATCTTCTTATATGTAGAATATATCCTCACAGCAATATACATATGTGTATAGAACAACATATGCTTATAGTATCCATCCACTGTTACAGTATATATATGATATATATTAAAATAAAAGATTCTGTCAGAGGGCCTTGTCACATTAAGAAAAAGGTTGATTGTGTAGCACAATGGTAGAGAAACACCTGTTACATCTGTAAGAGTTATAATGGCATTGTACAAATAAATAATTAAAAAGGCTAAAAGAGAGGAAGACTGGGAGATGCAACTATCAAGGGCCTTATATATTATCAGAGATACTGATCAGTCAGGGAAGATGCACTGATCTTCCCAGTTAAAAATCTAAACATGATCTTTTTCTTTCACTGTTTTAATATTTAATAGCCCTTGTTTTGCTCACTCATATTAGGTAATGGTCTCTCTTGGTCAGTTCTGTTCTTTGATTCATACAAAACTACATTTTGAATTTTTGCAGTAAAATACTGATGTCTACTGTATTTGGTAATTTTTCAAGCTTTATTTTCCTCCCAGCTAAAATTAAATGAAAATATCATAATGAGTCTGACTGAAAACTGAATCACTTTCCTCTCTGAATCTTTATTTGTAGAGTATTATTCATTTTCTTTCCTAAATTAGCCAGTTTCCAAAATTGTGATTACCATCTGCAAACGATTAAAACATAGCATAACATAGTTCATATAGTGTGACCAGCATCCTGTTTCTTATTTGGCTACTGTTCCTGCAATGAATATTTCTTGTTATTATTTTAAGGGATGATTCAGGTGTCAGATATCCTATAACTCTTGTAATTTTTTTCTTTCTAATTTAGCTCTGGAACCAACTTGCTGTTTATCACTGGAGGTACAAAAATTGCTTGGTCTGCATTGTCAAAATGTAAAATTATTTTTCTTGTCACTATTATTGTCAAAAGAATTAAAATTTTTCCTAAGGTATTTGTACTGCTTATACCTTACAGTTTGTAGACAGCCTGGGTAAAACTTGAGGCACATTTCCTTATAATACTTTTCCAAAAGTAGCTACACAACACATTCAGTGATTTCACTTCAGGCATCAGTGTTTGGTTTATTTAAGCCAGAAAATAATTTAGATATTACCTTGGTCTTCTATTTTTGGTGGCATTTAATGTAATTTCAGGGGGCCATTTAGCGTGGAAGTTTAGATCATAGCAAATTAAATTCTCTATCACTCTTTAATGGATTAAAATATTATTTTACAAAAATGCTTTTTAAATTTGCTTGCTGGATTATGCTTCAAAAATAGATTTTGAAAATAGATAACTTGCATTTCTATCATCTTGAAAATTATGCGCAATATTGGGCATAAAGGTCAAAACATTTTAACTATTTGAATTCATAAGATGTACAAGGCAGAATAAATCCATCAAAGTACTCGCTTCTGGCTGACTTATGTACACCAGATGGATGTACATGCTGTTACATTAATTTTAATCGGTTTGCCTTAAAAGGTACGTGCTTAGGTGTGCCAAAGACCTAACATTCGTATGCAATGGGGAAGGCATCACATATAACAGTGACTTGGGAAGACAAACACCATCACTCCAAACCTTCCCTTCTGCCTTTCCCCCAGCTTTACATACTGAGCATGATGCCATATGGTGTGGAATATCCCTTTGTTCGGTTGGGGTCACCTGTCCCAGCTGTGTCTCCTCCAATCCTCTCACGCACCCCCAACTTCCTCACCAGCGTGTTCGTATGAAAAGGAGAAAAGGCTCTGTGTAAGCCCTGCTCCACAATAACAAAAACATCTTTGTATTATCAATCCTATCTTCAGCAAAAATCCAAACCACAGCCCCATACTGGGCACTGTGAAGAAAATTAACTCTACTCGAGCCAAAAGATGCACATGGGGTTAAGGGGAAATAGTAATGACAAGCTGCCAAGCACAGCAAAGAGGTTTTAAAGGCATGTGGGGCTGCAAAAATTCATCTGTTATTATTGAAACTGTCTTTTGTAAAAAGCAAAACCTAAAACAACCCTCCTTATGGATTTTGAAATCTAAGTCAATAATTGACTTAAGAAAACAGTTGCATCCCTGCAAGTTAAAAAGGAAGTTTCTGTCAGTACATGCATAGGGTTCATTGTTTAAAATGGGAATTTAAGACATGACATAAAAAAAGGGTTTTGTTTATTCCAGACTGGGTGGAATTACAATTATGTGTGTATGTGTATTGCTTACATACTATTAGAAATCACTAATGTTGGTCCCATAAATAACCAAATTTTGTACTTTACTTTGACATGAGGAAACTGAAGTATAAATTCTAGCTGAACTCTGACCACGAAAAACATGGAATGCAGGCTGCTACTGTTTCCTAGTTACTACAGGGTTACAAACGCAGCATATTTAACACAATGCCTGGACACCTTTGCCCAACCTGTGATTTAGGACTAGTTTTATGTGTGTGTGTGAGTTATGAAACAGCAGTTTCTGTGGTCATCCTGCTTCTCATATACCACCTCTCTCCTCCTCTGTACTGTAAGCTCGTTGATTTTGTGTTTTATTTTATGAGCAGGTGTCTCTTTTTGTGGAAACCATAGGAAAAGCATAATTACCAGAACCGTTGCCATCATATAATGTTTCTGGAAATATGCTGAATTTTGAAATGGACAGCATAATCTGACGTATAGAAGTTTAAGTCAGGATCTGGTTTACACTCATTTCTGTCTTGGATGCAGAGTTTGGTTATGAATCATTTTTTTCCTTTTGCCCTTGAGTCTGCCCTGATTTCACCATTACCTACATGGGTCTAACCTTTTTTTGTCTTTATGCTGGTCCTAACAGTGTCTGAAGCTCTTAGTTGAAGTCATAATATAAAATGATAAAAGATGCAATATATAAAACTTAATGAGAAATGAAAACCTGTTTTAATCTTGGAGTAGAAGGGGCAATAAGAATTTGAGGAACCAAAACATGATCACAATGATCAAATTTCATCTTCAGCCATACTTGACCCTTTCATCACAAGCAACAATTTAAACACAGTTTAAAACATTAACTTAGCTATAACTTGGTAATATGCTATGAGAGCTTTGCAGTCTCAGAAATACATAAGAAACCTACTGGTGAGTATTATCATATAATAAAGAAGTTGCCTGATCCCACAAAATGAGCTTAAATGAGTAAGGGAAGCAGTGTTGCATGCTGGAAATGTCACCAGAAATGAGAACGATTAGCACAATGTCATGACACACATCTTGGGGGGATGTTGGTCAGCCAAGAGGCAGCAGTCTTTATTGCTGCCATTGGGCATTAGAAAAGAGTAGCAGGATCCTCAGAAGATGTATTTCTCAAACTCTACAAAAGCTTTATCCTTTCTTGAGACATAGGTCTTCTCCATTCAAACTCTGTTGAGAGCAGCTCAGGTTTCCACAGAGGAAATGACAACCAGCAACCTATATCCACTTGCTTGTGCCAAAAATCTGAGCTGTTAGCCATTAGAAGTAGTCTGGAGTTCCCTGAAAAATATTCAATTGTAAAAAAACAACCTTTAATGCCACCTGACTTCGAGGAATTGAACAGCTACTGTCTAAAACTTTGCAGACCTTTGAACTAAATGGTGTTTTGGAAGACAGCAGTTTGCAAACAAAGATGTTTGTGAATAATTTTTACTATCCCATAAGCTACAGAAGCTCATCATGTATCTGATCAAAGTAAATATTTAAGAAAAAAGTGCAAAAGTACTGTCTTTCAGCTCTATAGCTTTTTTAAAGGAAAGAAGTCAATAGATGGGAACAATTGGACCTGACACTTGATTTTTTTTTTCCTAGTTGATCAGTGCATTTAAGTCTGTCTAAAATAGAGGAACTTTAGGAGAATGAGACAGGTTCGCTCCTTATGGCATGAGAAAATCCAGCGGATTTTTTAGCAAAAATTGGTTTTAAAGATTATTTATTTTAATCACCATAAAGAAGGGAGGAGATATTATATACATCTTAACATGGTTCAATCAATTTCTTGTCTAATGTAGTAAAGGCAGGATTCTAGGTCTGACTGGCAGAAAAAAACCCTAGGGCTAGCCACTAAAGATGGCCATTATCATTTATTAAACAGGTGTTGAAATGAATTGGTCTTTTATCGTAATGCAGATTTACAGTGCATTAGGCAATCCATTTTTCAATTTAGTGTACTGCCTCTGATAAATTAACAGATGTCGATTGATTTTTTTTTTTTTGCCTTTAGTCCCCCTGTTTACACCTGACAGCCAATGCTTTATAGCTGAGCAGTTATTTGAAGTTATAAACATTATAATTAGCAATTTTTTAATTAGGCTGACAATTAACAGGAGATTTGCAAAGCTGCTAATTTGACATGTCATACTCTCCACAGTGTTTATGTTAACCACTACTTGAGTGAATTCAATTGAACAGAGCTACAGTGTCTGAAAAATCAATCTCAGAAGAACCTTTTTCCCCACTTGGGTAACATTATGGCACTTCAGGCAGAGAAGTGGGGCTTCAATGAAATTTTACAATGTGACAATTCCAGTACTTGAAGTTTAAACAATGTGCTCATGTTAGCTCAGAAATGCAATTAAATGTGATGTACCAAACACAGTCATAGTCTTGGCTCTTTTACTAATTGCTAGGCTTTAAGGGTTTGGTTTTTGGGGTTTTTTTAAGGACTAAGACCGAAAGAAAACCAACAATCGGCCAACCACAGTCAACACAGTCTCAACCCTGAGGATAACCGTAGCTCTTTGAGTTGAACAAAGGAAAAAGAAAATAAGCCATTCTAGTGTCTGTGTGGTCATCGATGAAATCTGTGCAGAATTGTGCATATCTCAGTACAAACTAGGGTGGCATGAACAGAAGTGTTACAGTGGTCCTGCTGCAGCAGGTGGGAATTTCCTGTCTTTTTCCATTAATCTGACCTTCTTCTCAGGTCATACAAAATGACCTTCTTTCCAATTGAATTTCCTCAGTGTGCATTATCCACTGAACGTTACTGCCACTCCTGACACAGAGAAGGCTGGGTGGACACAAGAAAATAAGGTTAGAGAGCTCAGCAAGAGAAAGAGGAGCTTGGGTATGGGAAAAGACGGTTCTAAAAAGTTGCCTGCCAACACCAGAGTTAAGATAAATTGGTGGGGCAGCCTGAGAAAACATGTTTCTGGTTGACTTCGGTTGAAAGGATGTGTTCTTAGGTTATTTCTATGAACTAAGATACTTAATCACATGCACTTTGTAAACAAAACAAGGCTAGCTTTTAAATGGAAATGGACCTGATTTTGACTAAGAAAACTGTCTTAAAGACATGGGTATTTCCCTCTCTACTATAGGCATTTTCTTAGTTTTATTTCACAGGGGATTTTTGCATCAAGTCATGTACTTTCATCAGGTACTTGCTTCCTTTGTATTGTTTTTCTGAATTGGCCCCTTATTCTCTCCACTTAATGGCTCATCTGGTGGAAGCACCGTTAGCCCTTTAGAACAAGGTAACAATAAAAGAGACAAAAAAATGCAGCTTCTTTCATACCTTTTTAAAATCTTTCTTCTTTAATCCTCTGCAGCCATCCAAACACACCCCTTCCCATGCTAGCCTTTCTTCTCTAAGGCCCTCACTTGTAATGGAGAGGAGATACATCCCTAACTTGACTGGTGGAAAAATACCAGGAGGACTCAGAATGCAGAGAAAGTGCCACTCTCCAAAACTTCCACCCTGCAGACTCCCCCCAGGAGCTCAAAAGAAGATCTAGACACAAAGTTATTGAAACCTTTCATTCTAGTGATATGTCTATCTCCACAAATCTGTGATATTAGTCACTCTCAGAACTCCCCTGCTTTGCTAAAAGCTGCAAGAGAATGCTTGGGCTGAGGCACTTACTCAGATTTCGCTCCAGTCCAATAGTAACACAAAGAAAATTGCTTATTTAAAGGGTGATCTCAGTAAAAGTTTCAGAAGTTGATGGTGACATGGCATTGAAAGAATTTCATTTGAATAGTGAAGAATTTTCGTACCTGGAAGACTTGCATGAAATCACCAAGGAATAGGTTCTTTACTGGTACAGGTTGACACAGAATCTGCCTCTGAAATACCCTGTTTTTTCACAAAGAGTTAACGATTGAATTTTTCATTTCCTTACAGTGACTAAATAGACACAGTTTTGGGTTCACAACCCAATATGTTTTAAAACTTATAAAACTTAAATACCAATTTCCTTCTGGAGCAATTAAACAAAGAGTATCTTAAATGGCTCTAACAGAGCAAATGGGGAATCAATACCAAATGAGTTATAATTAAATACATGAAGCCGTGGTGCTAGCATCTTGCTATTTTTGAGCTCAAACAGTCCTAATTAGTTACATGAATAATACGATGTTTGACATGAGGTATATTGAAGGATCTGTCTAATACTTGTTTCATGTAAAATCCTGGTTGCTCATTTCAAACAGTGAGTCAAATACTGCTGCCAGGGAGTGCTATTAATGGGTGTAGTATCCAATTTATTTTTTTTCTGTGGGACCAACACCCACCCCCGGAGCAGCAATTCTCCTCTGAGAATGAGTCAAAAAAAAGTTTTTAATCACGACTAACATTCACTGCAGGGCTCATCTTCCTTACATTGATTATGCAGGAAAGAGAGAAAGTTCTGGGTTATGAAGATGTCCTTGGGAATCTGAGAATCAAGGAGAACTCAAGAAATGAGTAGGCAGGACCTTTCACATGGAAATTTTTGAAATGGGAGAAGAAGGGGGAAGATGCGATTTAAAACATTGAGTTCCAACTGGATTTTCCTCAGCAAAAAAATTAGATACTTGTGGTATTGAACAGATTTTCAGATAAGATACATCAGGTCACAACTGAATCAAGAAAAAATTGTTTTCAGGGAAAACTAGAAGGGTGAAAGGATAAAGGTGGAGCCTGAGGATAGTTATTAAGGTGGGAGAGCTTAATTCTAGGTAGTAGTTGTGAAAAGAGGTTATCCTCTCTTCCAGCATGGGTTGTGGGATCACTGAGGAGAGCTGGATGCAGAGTAGGCTGCGGAGGTGGTACACATGGTACTGACAAGCTTCAGTGCATCAGGGCAGCAAAACTGAGAAGCAGGGTGAAGCTGCATGTTGTAGGGAAAAATAAATATTTGTCATAAAGTCCAATAAAGTGGATACTTTGGGAGGGGTGTGGAAGGGGGTTTAACTCCTCAAAGCAAATTGGTTAATGCCATTATAGCCTTTTGAAACTCTTGCATAGTGTCAAGAAGGCCCCATCCCATTAGGAAAAAGGAGACAAAGGAGACACTCTGCTAATGAATATGCCAGGAAAGGACATGAAAAAAAACTGTAATTGAGAAAACTATTTATTTTGAGCTGTTTATTTAAGCACAGGAGGATTCCTAATGGAGCCATCAGACCTCAGTCATTGGCTAATAGTTTAATTAGGCCCATCTGGTGGAGGCTGTGGAGAGAACTGTCCCAGCTCTCATATTGGCAGAGAGGTAATTTGTCATCCCGTGGCCCAGTGACTGGCACTCGAACATCTCTAAAGCCAAACAGAAGCTCAGCAATCTGTCTCACATGAGAATAGCTGAGAGCTATTGGAGGCATTTATGTGGTTCACCTTGGCACACCGAGGAGAAATGAGACTGTTGCATAGTATCCTTCAGATAACTTTAGCAGAGAAGTTCGGGCAAAGTCCCTGAAAGTCAGGTCAATCTTGCCTATTTCAGCCAATCCAAATATAGGGAACAGATTTTTCCTCTCTTTTTCTCAACATCCCCTCCTCTATGCCATCCTAATAAAACAATATGGTGAGAATGTTTTCTATTAGCTTCTGTTCAGGAACATACATACTTTAGATACAAATTTTACTCCTGCTATGGTGTGGAACAAAGGAATTTCCCTTTTGGATTGGAGTAACTTGCTATTTTTGAGAAATCCTAGTTCTAGAAAATGTTATCAAGTTCTGGAGCTGCAAATAAAGAAAAGCACTGCAGAGACTTATGCAACTATAAGCTGTTCTGTAAGCTGAGTAAGTTGATAAAACTCTGAGTTAATTCAGTTAAAGGAAAAAACTTCAAAATGGTAATAGCAACTGCCTTAAAAGCTGAAATCAGTATTTTCTTCTCAGTCTGTGGTTACTGTTGATATTAGTGTTATAAGATGTTAAAACCACCACTGCCTCTTTAAGGGTATTTGAGAAGGCAGGAGACAAAATACCAACAAAAACGATATCTCACATTTGCCCATCCACTAGTGTTTATGTGGCACTTATTCATTCTAGTATAATGCGCTGCCTATTCCAGAGCCCAAAAAGCACTTAATATGTCAAATATTTTATCAGCTCTTTTTTACAGACTCATAATGTCAGTGCTGACTAAAGTAAAAGAAGCAAGAAGCTCACCCAATGCAAGCATAACAGTTTCCATTATAAATGCACCATACAATGGTTTGAGTTAGAAGGGACCTTAAAGATCATCTAGTTCCAACCCCCCTGAAGGCAATTCTTCTTTCTTCCAGTCCCTGTCTTTGCCTTCTATGACTTAGGTGGTGTGAAGCACTTGCCAGTAAAGTCTGAGGCAAAATAGTCAAAACCCTCACTCTTCATATCCTCAGTGAGCAGGTCTCTTGTTTCCTTCAAGAGAGGACTCATATTTTCCCCTAGTCTTCCTTTTATAACCAACATACCTATAGAAGCATTTCTTGCTGCCCTTGACATACCTGGCCAGATTAATTCTGTGAGGGCTTTAGCTTTTCTAACCTGATCCCTGGCTGCTTGAGCAATTTCTTTGTACTCTTCCCAGGCTATGTGTCCTTGCTTCCACTCCCTGCAGGCTTCCTTTTTGTGTTGAATTTTATCCAGGAGCTACTTGTTCCTCCATGCAGATATCATGGTCTTTTCACGCAATTACCTCTTCATTGGAATGCATCACTTCTGAGCATGGAGGGGATGATTCTGGAATATTAACCAGCTCTCTTGGACTGCTCTTCCCTCAAGGACTTTATCCCATGTGATTCTACTCAGAAGTTTCCTGAAGAGTGTGAAGTCTGCTCTCCTGAAGTCCAGCATAGCAAGTTTGTTGTGTGCCTTCCTCTCTGCCCTGAGGATCTTGAACTCCACCATGTTGTGGTCACTGCAGCCCAGGCTATCCTTGGACTACACATTCCCCACCAGTTCCTCCTTGATGGTGGGAACAGGGTCCAGCATAGCACTTCTTGTTGGCTCCTCTATTACTTGGGGAAGGAGATTGTCACCATGGCATCCCAGGACCCTCCTGGATTGCTTATGCCCTGCTGTGCTGCCCCTCCAGCAGATACTGGGGTGGTTCAACTCCCCCATGAGGACCAGGGCTTATGAACATGAGGCTGTCTATAGAGGCTGGGTCTTCCTGGTTGGGCAGCTGTAGCAGACCCCCACTACAATGTCACCTGTCCCTGCCCTCTCTAATCCTGACCCATAAGCCCTTGGTTAGCTCCTCATCTCTCTCAAGTGGAGCTCTTGCTCTCCATATGATCATTAATATAGAGAGCTCCTCATCTGCCCTGTTTGTCCTTCCTAAAGAGCCTGTATCCTTCCATTTGGACTCCAGTCATGGGAACCATCCCACTACATCTCCATGATGCCAATAGTATCACAGACCTGCAGGCATGTGCACGTCATTAACTCCATTTCCTTATTCCCCATGCTATGTGCATTTGCACAGTCATTTTTTTATGCTGGGTCTGCAGTGAAGCTGGCCTACTGGCTGGAGTGGTGTTCTTCAGGTGCTCCCCTGCTGACCTGTGATTCCTCTCCAGGCTGTAGGTATCTATGACTGACACTGGCAGGAGTGGGATAGACTGAGGTCCCCTCCCCCAGCAACTTTAACTTAAAGCCTTATTCACCATCTTGGCAAGCCTGTGACCTAAGATGCTTTTATAGTGAACCCTGTCAACCCCCAGCAAACCAGGTTTCTCAAAACAAGTCCCATGGTCTAAGTAGCCAAAGCCCTGGCTGTGGCACCAGTCATGTAACCATTTGTTGAATCACCAGATTCAACTGGCCCTTTCAAACTTCTTTCCTTTGATTGGGAGGCTTGATGAAAATATTACCTGGGCTCCAAAGTCCGTTACCACACTCCCTGGGTTCTGTAATCCTTCTTGATACTCCTCAGACTGCTCCTGGCTTTGTCACCTGCTGCCCACATGAAACAATAGCAGAGGATGACAGCCAGTGGAGTGTATGAGGCTGTTGGTGTCAGTGACATCCTTGATACGAACCCCAGGTAAGGAGTGTACCTCTGTAGTACATCAGGTACCTGTCTATACCTTGAGAAGCAAAAGACTGAGACACTACAGAGATTGAAAGGAGCTAATACTTAAGAACTGAAAATGGCTGAAGTGATTGTTTGAATTAATCTCATGGGCAAACCATCCACTGTGATCTCTTAATACTAAAAAAATTAGTATTTTTAAATTATTTTTCTGTGTCTGGTGATATACTCCATTGTTTTCTCAGGGTTATTTAATAGCCTTTTTTATGGTACGATTTTTTCATGGGCTAGACATTCCAGAGGCAAAGTGCTGTGCTTGAATACCATAAATTGAACTTGAGCGACCTGATCTAGTAAAAGGTGTCCCGGCCCATGGCAGGAGATTGGACTAGATGATCTTTGAAGGTCCCCAACCCAAACCATTCTATGAGTCTGTGAAATTGGATTTCCTGCTCTGCTCACCTTTTCTGGGTCTGCATGCCATTTCTGATGCACACACACATTCATAGCTTATAGATGCTAATTTCTGTGTATAGTTCTTACAGTGCATAGGCATATGTTTTAAAATTCACACAACTGAGCTCAAAGAGTTTCAGTCTGTAGTTCCAAACCTAGGCATTAATGCAGTTCACTAAAATTCTGCCAGTCTAGTTGCCCCTGTAATTAATTTTACTTCAGTAAGTACAAGCATCATTAGTTTGTATCATTTTTAGCAACATCCCGAAAGAATCAGCAAGTCAGTTTTGTGCTCAGCCTGATAAACTGTCGAAACAATTTTGCCGGCAAAGCTAACTCACACAGTGCAAATATTTACCAAGAGATTATCTATTCTTAAAACAAAGTCACTAATCCAGGTTGTCTCTTCCAGACATAATTCTGAACATGTATATTGAGTGAGCTAAAAGCATAGTAACAGAAATGTTTTGCAATGTAAGAGCTTCATGATCATCTGCTGCCTTCAGCCAAATCTCTTTTGAAAGCTCGTTGTTGTGTGTCTTGCTGCATCGTGAATTCTGCTGTGTTTACAAAAGTGGAGGAGACAGTGGGTAAAGTGGAAATATTTTTCTGGTTTTATATGCAGTATACTGGTACTAAGTGGTGGTTTTGACTACTACTCATCAGATTTCTCCTTATTCACCTGTTTCACTTGCCAACACCCTGTGGAACAGGTGACAGTTTTGTTCTTTTTCCTTGTATTCCAGCTAAAATCTGGTGTGTTTTAAGTCTGAAGTGTCTAGATTTGGATTTGTATTGCTCCTTCTATGACACAAATACTTCATAACAAATAAAATGCTACTAAGATTGCTCAGCCTTCACGCTAGTGAAAAAGCACAAGAGTGCCTCATGTAGTTTGCAAAACTTGGAACCGAATTGATCTACCATCGTTTTTACACTGGTAAAGATAACACATCAAAATGAGGCCATGAAGATGGTAGCAGCTACAGCACAGAGCTCCATGAACCACAGCAGCCACATCCCTTCCAGCTTGGATGGTGCAAGAATGCCTTTCCAAGAAGGCATTTCCCATGGGAGCTGAACCCCTGAGTGAAAGAGGAGACAAGCAGGACAGGACACAGGACACAGAACTGCCTGGCTGCCTGTCAAGTGGGGAATAAAGCAGCTGCCTAAACTAAGCAGTGAAGGGCAAAAATGGCAGCAGGGCAATAGATTACTTTACTGTGACCCAGAGCAAAGTGCTGGATTACTTCAGGGAACCCCAAAGTAGATTAAAAGGATATTTTTCCTGTGAAGAATGAGAAGAAAGGTATCAAAGGTTTGTTCACTCTTACACGTTAGAAAAAGGCAGTCCAACAGGAAAAGGCTAAAGCTATCAATTTATCTTTGTGGGAGACTATACAGTTATTTATCTCTCTTAATTATGCTTCAAAAGAAAGATGGTGCTGCAATAAATAACATTAGGCAACAATAAATGGAACAGCACAGAGAGCTGCTTGTAATGTGTTCCACTCACCCTCTTCGTTTTAACCTCCATAAAAGTGTGGGGTTTTCCATGTTGTTTGAGGTATTCAAGACGGTGATATTTCTGGAAGCAAGTGAAACACAGCTGCTTGCTGATTAAGGGGATACAGGAGATGGCAGGATTACATTAGTATGATGCATGTGCTGCTACTCAGGGACCAGCGAGTTCCCAAATACAGTGCCAGATACACACACACAGTTGCACCTGAGCACAGCTGAAAATGCAGCACTTCCACCAAAGCCTGAGCAGTTTATTATTGCCTGGGCACTAGAGGAAAAAAATCCCAAATAAACAAATAAAAAAACCATAATATAACATAAAATTCATCCATGAGCATAAGGAAAGCACTAATACCTCTTTTAAAGGAATTCAGGTAACACTGAATTATCTTTCTCACGTTTAAATCTCAAGACACCTCCTAGGAAGGCATGTGAGCTTCAGCATTTTGTGTTGGTCCAGATCTTCTGCATGTGAAAACATTTTCAGAAATATTGAATTTTACAGGGCTTACTTGGAGGGGTTTTCACTTAGGACCCTTACAAATAGGTTTGCTTCCCAGAAGGTCAAGTGAATGGCATCTTTCCAAAGTTTGGATCTTTCTTAATGTTTGATGCAGCTTGGGCAGTCAAATTTACTGCTCTTAATGTTGTTTGGTATTTGAAAGCAAATTAAAGGGAATTAGTTAAGACTTTTTCTGATATAGCTTGGGCCCTAAAGCTTTTTCATCATCATGCTGGCAGTAATGTCATGATTTATCTTACAGACAAGTCTAACAGCAATGTCATAATTTCAGAAGCTAATCTTCATATTTCTTTCAGCAGGAGAGAACTGTTGGGATTTTCATGTATGTTTTGCCTTTGTAAAAATAGAAGTTGGAGTGTGAAACATAGATCATCCTTCCCACTCATTAGCATTTTAATGGCTTCTCAATTGTTAACAGATTTGATGTAGCTACTAGAAAGATAAGACTGGGTTGTGATTTACGTCTACACTTTCCAATCTGGTAGTAGTCAGTTATAATACATTTTACTAAATGCAATGTCAGGTCTCTGAAATAAATTTTCAGTCCTTTAAAAAAATAATGATAAAGAAAAAGTCAATATTCCCCCTCTAGTATACTTGCAATAATGATAGTTCTGATTTGCTATTTTTGCAGAGCACAGAAATATTTTCCCAACAGAAACAACAATTAATTATATAATTTTAAAGTTAAAGATAGGAATATTCTGCACAACTTAGCCCTATAGTGCAATAGCATAAAGCAACATAAACATTCACAGCAGTATTATTTGCAGAACTTTTAATACAGATAAGTTATTTGAAAATTCAATTTTTTACTGTATTTTTAATATATGACTCTATGTTTTTTATCAGGAACAGAGTATTTGGTTTGGCTTATTGAATTGCAAACTCCCTTCTGTACATATAGTATGTATCTATTACACTTAGCACACATTTTAACTTCTCAGAAGTTATCAGCAGCAAAAAGAGCTGTCAAACCCAAGGGCATCATGGTATTGTATTTAGAAATATTCTTAGTGTCAGGAATGATTTGAACTATCCAAATTAAACTACAGAGTACATATACACAGAGACTGAATAAATGACTCTTACCATCTGAATGTAGTCTGCTGTAGCCCCAGATGTCATTCATGTCCCTCTTCCCTTCACTCCCCAAAAGATGGGGCTGAACCTATCCCTGAATGTAATGCAGATTTTTAGGATCTAAACACTCTCAATATGTATTTGACATGCCTCTACAGTTGGACTCCTTTGCAGTCCAGGACTCGTTGCCCAATAGTTACATGTGCTGTAGCATCAGAGCAAGCCGGAATCCACCAGGATCACCAGAAGGTCCAACAGAAGGTGTTTTGTTGGCAGAAGCATCATTAATGACATGGGTGAAACAGAGTGAGGTGTTCTGAATAAAAGAAAGATTTCCCTATTCAGATTCCTCAACCAAATATGGCAAATAACATTTTGTGTTGGTTTTTTTCATGCTGAATTGTCTATTCTGTCTGCCATCTGCTTCTAGGCAACTGTCCATAGAGAGTATTGATGGGGAAATAGACACCACTGGCATTTTGCCATAGGATATTAATGTACTAATGATTCTATGATCTATGATTCTACCTGTGCTGGCTGTGTTGTGGTCTAGAAAGTCTTCAGCAGAAGCTGAACAAAACTATCCACACGGTTCTTTAATTTCAGCAGCAGACTTTAGTACAGCAGATAGAAACTTTCAATAGTATTGTCTGTGCTCTGCTTTCTGTATCAAGGCAGAGGATGTAAATTTTCAGGTGTGCTGCTTCAATTTTTCATGACTTTTGGTGGACTGACAGGAAAACTGCAAATTTTGACTTCTGTTTTTAAAAGAAAGAAAATAGTCTGAAAGGTTGCCTTGCATGGCTTGTCCAGTACGTTGATGATGGCTCTCCTGGTTCTAAAGATCTGCTAATCTTCCTCAAACTAAGAGGGTGACTTGAATGCATTGTATTAGATATTTCAATATCAACTGCACCTGTGTGAGGACAGCCTTTATGTCCTCAGAAAACTTCTCAGCCTTGTAAATCATCAGGCTGGGGAAGGGGTATCGGGGTAGGAGTGGGCAGTGTGGCATTGGCGAAGGGTGAAAGAAATGAGCTGGGCATCTTTTTGCAGGGCATAGCTTGAGGTGATATTTGCACATTGCTGTTAGAAAGGGCCTTGAATGCACTTTTCATCACATAACAAATTAGATTTCTTCCTGTCAGAAAGTTAGACTCTAAAAATGTAAAATGTCTGTGGCAGAGATTTCCAGCTGCCAACAAAAGGCTCACTTTCATGAGGAAAATAATTTAAAATGCTTCTGAGTCATTGTGAAAAATAGAGGCCATGACTGTGTCTGCAAAACCCCATTGAGTCAAGACACCGAAGACAAGAAAAATTGCATTCATACCACTGTGATCATCATCTGTCCGTTCAGCGCAGTGCTCTCCAGAAAAAGACAAAGCTGGAGTGACAGCACAAGGAGCATCCTGCACCTTTCTGTGTCACTGCTTGTGCTAACCTGTGGCACCGCATGGGAGCGGGTGGGTAGAGGAGTGTGAGAAAGGAAACGAGGTTTCCTTTTCCTCCTCTCTTTCCTTCATCCCTGAAGTCTTGATGTAAACTTGCTGTGATAGATGCAGCTGGCTAAAAATAGTGTGGGTTTTGTGTACCATACTAGCAAGTGAATAATTTTCTGCTGTAAGCAGGATGCCAAGGGATAGCAAAAATCTGATGGTAATGGCAGGTGAGGTACAATGATGGAGTGCAGCTTCCAACCCACTAAATCAGTGGCGGAGTACTTGGCACATTTTCCAATGTTTCTGCAGCCAGAGAAAAGCCCTGGGGAAACTCTCCCTGCATTTAAAAATTATACTTGAGATACACTTGGTTTATAGTAGGAGTTTGATAATTTATCCTTGCAGCGTGGGAACCCTGCAGTAACAAGTGATAGCTCTTGTTATATTACTTGTTGCTGTTTCTGCCTCCTGGATTTTCAGATTCTCTGCTTCTAGCTGAGAATATACCATCTATATCTCTGCACAAGTGTAATTGTCTTGGGGCATGGAAGTTTAAAAATTACAGTGAATACTGGACAGAATCTGGACAGAAGCTGTCATGAGCAGTTTAAGTTTTTCTGGTTGTACCTCTCATATCACCAGCACTTAAATCTGGAAGTTATTTCATACCATTACAGCAGAAGAAACAGTTATATACAGGCTTGTGCTCTGACTTTTGGACAGGTAGAAAATCCACTATAAAGATTTCCATTTTGAGACTTTGGGACTATAAATCTCATTATCATTTAATGTTCCAATGCCATACTGTTACTAGGAGGAGTTTTCATCATCTGGAATGAAATCCTGATCTTTTAAAGTAAAACAGCAAAATTCCTATTGACTTCGGTAGGACAGATTTGATTCCAGAGCGGTACAACTTAAATGACCTGCCACTAGCCAGATCCTTCAGCAGTGGGTATTTTTATGGAGTTGGCCTCTTTATGGAGTTACCTCAGAAAGTCTGCTTAGACTCAGGGAAGATGCAACTGGAATAAAGCAGGTGTCTTCCTAATTGGAAAGGGGGGGAGGCTGAGTTTTACAAGAGGTATTAAGTGCTAAATAAGGAATAGAATCATTTCCCTGGGGAGTTTGAAATCCTTTTAAAACTTTTATAGCTTCCTATTTCTTTGCCTCTCATTCCTACTGCCAGATGGAGAATTTCATGTCCCAGAAGGATGCACTTTTGTATCCTCACCAGGCTTGCCACACTGAGGATGATGGAGGGAGGAGCTGAGAAGCAAACCTGCAATTTGAGGGGTGATGGCACTGATGTTGCTCATGGGGGGCAGAGAGGCAGCACAGAACAGGGTGTCTTTACCCTCCTGTGCTCAATATTGTTGATTGTAAGAGTAATGGGCTGTGAATTGCATCCCTACTGCAGCAGTATGATTTAAAAGATATAAATTTTCTACTCAGCATGTTTGTTTGTCCCACCATTGCAAGAAAACCAGATCTGGGGGAATGCTTAGATCCTTTCCTCTGTATAATGAATACAGTCTATAGCCACATTCTTCTCATTATGCAAATAGTTCAGACAAATCTCCCCTCCACTTCCTTATTTAAGTGTGCTATTGTGAACAAAAGACCTGGTGCCACTGCAAGGACTAGTATTAGATTGTTCACATCATTAGTTGAGTTGAGGTTATGATTGTACTATCTGCATTCGGTCATATCCCATTCAAACCCTGCCATTGCCTTTGCCAAACTCAACATCTTCTGGGGTGTTTCTGTGAACACTATTTATCTCTGTTTTCAACCTATTCAAAGATGCCTCACTGCCTGTAATGGCTGCATTTAATTTCCTATACTTAAACATTGCTGTTTCGCTGAGTCCTTACGTCTGATTTCCTGTTCCACATAATTAGTATTTAAACTTGCACCTTTTTAAAATCAGATGTCAAATTAACCTCACACTGTTCTTTTTTCAAGGATTTCTCTCTTGTTAGAAACCTTGAAAATTAGCTAATTTTCTCTCATGTCTGACACTGGCAGTCAGATATGAAAGCTGACTTCACCAAGTGGCAGAGTTCACTATCCAGTGGTTGGCCCTGCTGAGCACATGTGGGACTCAAACCAGAAGCCCTGTGGTCCCCTGGCAGCAGATCTGCGATAAGCATAGCTCCCTGATAGCTGTGAAAGGGAACCATGTCCTCTGTCAGCAAGCCAAGCTTCTGTGAGCTGGAAGCATCTCTTTCCACATCTCTCCCTGCCATGGCAATGTGCTGTCTCGCACACCAGGGCCAGTTGATACCCCATGGCCTGCACGGTGCTTGCTCTTCCAGTAGGCTGAAGTCTAGGGTGGTCTTTGGTTCTTAACAGCAAAATCCTGCCAGTCTGACTGATATCCCTCCAACAGCCTGCTTTATATACAGTGGGACATTTCCAGCAATGCCTCCAGGTTTTGTGTTAATGTTTTGATTTGGTGACGTTCACCTGCCAAAGAAGTCACCCTCCCTGCCTCGGCTGCATTGAGCAGCTGCACTGGTGGCATTTTCCCCCACCGTGTCCTTCCTCAAATCCCTTCTCAGGAAGAGTGAAGGTTGCCAAGCATGTCACACCTGCTAGCCTGCTCCTGTTCTGCATCTGAATTCCCACTCATTTGAGGATGCTGCAGACAGGTCACAGGTGTTTGCCCTTTGGCTGCCAGAGGTGTCTCTGGTGCCCAGTAATTAGGCAGCTTGGTCATCCTTTCCCCCTGCTCATCTGCTTTGTTCCCTATGTCCTTGCAGGGACAACTAAGAGGCTTGGGGAGAGTGTTCTGAGATGCATCTGTAGGGAGAAAGAGGTACTGAACCAGACCTTTTTATTTAAACAGGCTGCAGCCACATGAGCTATGTCTTCCTCCATCTTCCAGAAAAAAATTGAGGGCAACCTGTGACATGTTTTGCATCATTTTTGTCATCAGAACTAGAACTTTTGATTGCTACTGCATCCAGGATAAGGTTACGGCCATGGAGATTACTGGTAATGTAACACAGATCATTAAATTTGCATTAAATTGCAGGGGGACAATTGTCTAGTACCACAGTGTAGCTGGTCCCAACAAGATACATTCAGAGAGGACAAAAGTACTCCCATTTACATATGATCACACAGGAGTATTTTCTCTGATTTTCTAAGTCTTTCATTTGTTTCCTTATTAGAGGACTATCCATTCCGTGTGACAACTCTATTTTCTGTATATTTTATGTTTCTACATGTTGTGGAGGCTTAAAGGGATAGCAATAACCATACAACACAAGGTCACAACACATCATGTTCACAGTGTACAACACAAACCTTTTATTAAAGGGAAATGAAAGATGGCCAGAGCTAAATTACTGATCTGAGTCTCAGGAGAACTGGAAAGTTCCCCAAGGTTTATGTTATCCCTCCCCAGCATTTTCAGTTTCCCTAAAATATTGCCATAAATATTTAAACTGTAAGCTTTGTATACTGTCTTATGGTGTGTATATATACTCAAAATTTAGTCAGATGGTTTCAATCTTTTACAGAGTCCCTAATGCTACTAAAATTTAAATTACAAATCAGTAACTTTGCCGTATTTCCTGTCACGTTCACCAAAGACCATTATACTGAGGTTTAGAATGCCACATGTTGACTAGAAGGATTTTAAATGTCTGCTTAGAGTTTCATAGACAAAACTTACCAATTCACATGGCTTTAATAAAATGTATGCATATTATTAAATAGAATTACACGTATTTGTCTTTACAAAATTACAAATACATTTTAGAAAAGGTAGCCAGCGTCCGTCTGCATTCACATTTTAAATGTAAGGAGCATTTAGAAGACGAGTACAGGACTCCAAACTATAGTTTATTGCAGCTTTTGTGTAGACCACTATTAAATTTGCTTGTTACTTCATATATATATATATAAAAGCATTTCTAGTTTTACATTAATATTTTGCCAGCATGAATACTTAGAAAATCATAATATTTTCCAAAATGTTGGACTTTTTGTTATTTTCTAAGGGTGAAACCCATATTTTAAGCTGCATTTCTCTGTTGCGAGAGTGTCTGCGTCATTCCTGTCATTGTAAATTCTTAGAAAACTATTCATTTTTTCTGTCTAATTTCAAGTTTAACATAGTCCTGTGAGGATGGTAATGTCATCTAATGAGACATATGAAGAGAGTCTTCTTCTGTCTCAAAGTGCACATATAGCAAGGAGCGGAAAGCTAAGATTCAGTTTATGACCCAACTCCAAATGATACACACTGCTGGAGAGTAGGTAATTTAATGGTCATTATTACTATACAGTCCTGCATCTCCTTTGAAGCTACCAGCTTCAAAACCAGCTCCAGTGGTGTATGTTCATTTGAATCCTTTGCCGAGCTTTTTATCAAAGCGTGACATAGAGATGACTCCTAAACAGCTTCCCTTTCTCACACACCCAAATTAACCACTTTCTCCTCATCTAACCAAAGGGGGAGATACTTTGAGGTCCAGGCATGTGTAGTAACTGTTGAAACACAGCATAAAGAGAAGGAACATGCTAATTAGATTACTGGGGTACTTTGAAAGGATTTACTTGCCTTTACAGAGTGTGCACCATGGCTGGTAAATTAATTCAGTTGTAAAATAAATTATTTATACTAATAAATCATTAACTTCACATTTTAGTGAAATGTCTCATTAAGATGCAGAAACATGGAAATTTGATGCATTTGTGAAAGTACAAGACAATGTTCAGTTGTTTGTGAGCTGGCAGGTTTGGCTCCTCCTGTTCCTGAAGGCAGAAGAGCAGATTCTCAGCTTTGGGGTTGATATGCTCCACAGGTGTCACGCAGCCCAGTTCCTTCATCTGCTGGCCTTGGTGCCTGGTATATGGGCCTATCACTGAGAACTTGGCTGCAGGGAGGCTGGAGTAGTTGTAAAGGATTTACAAGCAGCAAGGGAATTCGATATTTGAAAAAAATTTCTTTGTGGAAGGACACAGGGGAATATATTATGAGCTATTTCTCTTGGATGGTGTTGTGCTCTACTACAATCCCTTGCTTCTCTGGGTCAGCAATAGCCAAGTATACCCAGAACATGGTCCTTGACGGCTTGATGTCAGGGAATAAAGGAATTTTTCATTAGTAGGAAAAAAACAAAAACCAACAATGGGAAAGACTTGGCATATGCCTTAACTGTATCTTTTACAAGGAAAAGGTACAATCCTAACATTACCCCAGCAAAGTCCATCCAGTGCTTGAGGGAGTCGGAAAGTCATCGATGCCTATGGATGAACCAGCTGGCCAGGAGGTTAGAAGGGATAACAAGATCTTGGGCACAATAAGAGGGAAATGAAGACATTGCCAGTTTCTGGATCTCTGATTTAATCTTTAAATCAAAAAAAGCAGAGGAAGCTGAAACAAAACAATGTGAAAATTAAGGAAGGGATCCTCATGGGTCCTGTTGCCCTGTGCTTGGGTTTCTTTTCCACCTGCATAGAGACATATAGGCCTTCGTACAGGTGGAACCCATACACAATTCACCTAGCTAATGCAGCAAAATCAGTGAATATCTTTGACTGTTTTCTTGATGGATTCAGAGAGTAAATAATTGTCAGGCAGTCAGGAAACTCCTGTGATTGTGAAGCTCAGAGGAACATGGCATCTCTACGGGTTTGGACTTCAATCACCTTGAATATTAGCAAGGCTCTACTGGATGCATTTTTTTCTTTATCATACTAAAGTCTACTATTAATAGCAGCTGTGCATATACCTCGAGGAAGATTGTCTCTTCATATGAAATTCTAGAGGAGATGGGGCTGACCTCTAAATGAATAAATACAAAAAGGAGGGGACATATTAGTAATACATACCAAAAATGTTATTAAGTGCCTAGTGACACAAGCAGAAAAATCTTATAACTGTTCCATGGAAGTTAGGTGAATTCTGGAATCCGGCATAACCAGTTTCAAATATTAGAGAGCAAGTTTCATGAATTTATATATTCATGCTGTGCAAAGAGATTATGAAACCAATTTCAGTAGAAACATCACAGAACAGTAACCACCTTCATATGTGGGCTTTTGGTATGCAACTATTGGTAGTAAAGCACTGTTAAAAACCAGTAGGAGTTGGCCATGTAAAACCAGAATAAAAAGAATGTACTTAGGATGCTTTGATGCAACTTATGATGCAACTGGGATAGCAGGGGAAAATGTCTGTCCGGCTCTGACTATACACCAAACCCTACGTGAAAACCTGTGCATTACTTGGAAATCATACACAGGGAACTCCACTACAGACAGTTTTTAAGTACAGTTGCCAGTAACTTGTAAGTTGCTTTGCAACTAGTTCTGAACAGACAGCTTGGTACTCCAATGTACTGCACCCAATCTGCACCATTCAGATCAGTGTGGCACTGCATGCTGTAAGAGATTGTTGCCTTAAATTCAAACTTTCAAGACAGCTTTGTGACTATTTGAGTTTTAAAAAGGTAGCACTTCTTACCTCAGCACTACATTTAAGTACTTCTGTAGGAGCACAGGATGTATCTTGATCTGTGTCTACCTGTTACCCCTGAGGAAAGTGGCTCCATCCCTGTCTTGACTCCGGAATTCATGAAGTTGCTGTTTATACTGTAAATCAAGTGAAGCTGGATATGTCAAGTAAATTTCACATTTCTGAATAGAGTTGCTGTCTACATCTGGACCATCACTGAGGATCATTTTAGTGGGCCCTGAGATCGGCTGCTGTGTCAGAGTTGCCTGAATCAATGGAGTCCACTGGTGTCACAGAAAGGGAAGAACCAGCTTGGTGAAAACGTGATGTAGATGTTTTAAGTTTTAATGTAAACCTTAACCCAATCTGCCCTGTTTACAAATTTGATCTGCCTGAGTTATTGGAAGGAAGAGGAAAACTCAAATACCATTAAAATAAGATCCTGTAGTATTATCAATAACAAGTTTACTGCATTTCAGAAATGTGGTAGTTTCAGTTAACGTGCAGTTCATGCTAAATAAATATTTGAACTATCTTTCAAGGATTTAAATGAAAATCGGCTTCCATAAATACCAGTTGGTTTACTTAAATGCATCCAGCTGTGACAAAGAAGTAGTGTAAGGAGAAATAAATCAGAAGAAATTAAAATGCATTTGTTTTGAGAAGTGACTCCTGATTTCATGGAAAAGTCACATTGAGCCGAATAAAAATGGTGAATATTTGCTCATTTATGTAAACCATATTCTTTCTATATATCAGTATCAGTTCCACTGTTAATAAAACAAATCCAATTAAATGGGTTCAGTAAAACTATTATCAATTAGAAAATTAAACTGGCAACAGTAGTGGTAACACCTAAGTCTTTGATGCAAAAAGAATAATCCCATTGAAATTGATAAAATAAGCACAGAATTAATCCCAGGTACTGGATTGAATATAAATGAATTGAGGAGATACCCTGGATATACAGTTTGTGTGTGCTTCTACTATATAGTATATAACTGTGAGCAGTAATTAAGCATGATACTTAAGCATGGATGCAACTGTTAATATATGTATAGATATTCATTAACAAATCCAGCTAGGAGTTGCAAGAGTTTGGGAGTCTGGGATTGTATGCATTGGAAAAAGAAAAATGGAAAATCAAGACATTTAGGGAAGGTCAGAATTAAACAGTGAGGCATGTTCATATAATGTTTTGCCATATTATTGTTTCTTCTGTGTAGTTTTAAACATGTGCATAGCTTTTAGTGCATTAGGAAGTGTATTTATGTGTGACTTAATAGAGACATAACAAAAGTATATGACAGAGTCAGAGATTTAATACAGAGAGGAGCTGATCTTCTGTGTGACCTTCCTGCTCTTTGTCCTCTTCTAGGCTGGAGCAACCACAGTTGTGACTGAGGCAAGGCCACACTGACGAATACTCTGTGCAAATGTGTGCCATCCATTACTACCTGGCTTGCTCCAGTTGTGTTTCCTCTGAGCACACTAAGGAGCTTAAAGTAAAGTTCAGGCAGTATGTACACTTGTGGGAATTGTGCTCTTGAATTTAGGAAACCTCATATTCATCCATACGTGTAGGTAGAGCTGATACATATCAAAGAGCTGATGGGGGGTGTGATTAAATACATTTGTTCTCATCCTCCAAGCTCAGTTCCATAGTTCTAGAGCATGCCCCTAATCAAAAATTTCTAATTGTCAGGTGGAATTTTTGTAATGGGATTTCTACTTAGCAAAGGAAATTAAAAGGAATTCACTTTCCTCAAGCTAAGGAAAATTCTTGGGTTTTTTGTTTTGTTTCTGTATGTCCATCATAAAGAAAGGACCATGGGATCATTTTTTTAGGATCAAGACATTCTGATTTTGGGAGGTCTCTGTCTTGTCTTAGTGGTGTTCTAAAGTGTATTTTATATATTTGAAAGCATTTCTCCCCCCAGGAAAAATCAAAAAACAAACACACACACACACACACACACAGCCACAGCCATACCCACACGCATACCACCCCCCCCAAAAAAAAAAACCCCACACCCTGATTTATCTACTCATATTTTTCAGTATACTTCCTATGCTGCAATTTTACCAATTTAAACCAGTGGACTTATCTATCAACAGATGAAACTCTGAGATCCAAAGAGCGTCAGGGGCAATAGTTTCACCTAGTGTGCTACAAGTCTACAATTTTACCCCAGGAGAGGAGTAGGTCACAGAGTTTGCTTTGTAACAAATATTTTTCTGCTGTCACATCTTTTTTCATAGCTTAGCAACTCCTTGCTTCCACGGTAATAAAATAACTGAGCAGCTATTAGTAAAGTGCAAGTATATTTGAACCAGGGTCCCTTCTTATACCAGAAGAGATGTTGATCTGTTCTGTAACATCTTCTTTTCCAGATGGCTACGCAGAATGTGCTGCTGGTTTGGTTCACTAATGATTTTATAATGTATTTTAATCTGACACGACAATTGCCTAGATCATTCTTACAGATATATTTCTTAAAAGCCAAATAAATATATCTAGTAGTACCACATCATCTGAATGTAATTGGAGGAAGCCACAGGCTTCCTACCTGCATTAATCAACTGCTGATGAGCTTAATTAATCTCTCAAATCTAAATGGAAAAAGAGAAATGGGAGCTATTTGCTTGAAAGCCAGTAAAGCAGGCTTTGAAAACATAAGAGCTGTCCTGTTTACAGGTAGAGATGTGTAATGATTAGTATCTTGCTTAAAACTGTTCATCTCTGTGAAGGCAACACAATCAAACCCTCGGAGATTGGTTTAGTTCCAAAACATAGTTTCTCTCCCAAGACAGACTTTGCCTAAAGCTCTACTGTGTTATATCATAGAATCACAGAATCATAAAATGTCTTGAGTTGGAAGAGATCTTAAAGATCATCCAGTTCCAACTCCCCTGCCATGGGCAAGGATACCTTTCACTAGAGCAGGTTGCTCAGAGCTCTGTGCAGCCTGGCCTTGCACCCTTTCAGGGGATGGGACATCCACAACTTCTCTGGGCAACTTGTTTCAGTGCCTCATCACCCTCACAGTAAAGAGTTTCTTCCTAATATCTAATCTAAACTCTTTCCGTCTGAAGTAATTCCCCCTTGCCCTATCACCATATGCTCTTGTAGAAAGTTCGTCTCTGTCTTCCTTGTGGGCTTCCTTCAGGAGCTGGAAGGCCGCAGGTAGGTCACCCCTAAGGTCACCTTCTCTTCTACAGGCTGAACAATCCCAATTCTCTCATCTTTTCCTTGTAGGAGAGGTGCTCCATCCCTATAGTCATCTTGGCATGGCTTCTCTCGACTCATTCCAACGGTTTTCTGTCCTGGAAATCCCAGAGCTGGATACAACACTCAAAGTGGAGTCTGACCAGAGCAGAGTAGAGGGGCAGAATCATCTCCTTTGATCTGCTGATCACGCTGCTTTCGCTGCAGCTCCAAATGATGCTGAAGGTCCATCGCTAATACCTCACAGTAGTTAGCTTCTTCACTAGCTCTTCATTTCCTTGGACAGTAAAAGAAAATGTTTAATTTTATTAATATTTTACCCAATTTACAGGGTAAGAGCTAAAATAGTAACAGGTTACCCAGCTACAATCTCCTTTTAGGTTGCCGCATTTTGTAATATCTCTATTACGATTTGGTTGGCTGAGGTGATGCTTAAATAGAAATAGCCATCATGGGTGAAAATCAGATGCAAATAACAACATATGTTGCTAAGAGGAGTTGATGCTTTAAGCATAAGACACACAAGTGCTCCTTTTCATAACTTTTTACATTTCTCTCATATTTTGCTCAGGGGTCATTTTGCCAAACAAGTTACGCAGCTGGCACTCTCACATTTAGGCAGGGAGCTTTGTCTTCATCTGCTTCTTGACAGAGTTGGTAGCTTCCTCGTGCTAGCAGACTCATGAAAATTAAATCCAGTGGGAGAATTGTTTTGTCCAGTCTGACTAGTCTATTATGAACCATTAGATCCCATTGACTCTGCTGAGCTTTGTAATGTGTGCTCAGACAGTGCATGCTTTCCAGCACGGCATCTACGGTCACTTGGAAGTGATACAAAGACAGAAACCCCACAACTTCCTTTAATCATTTTTTCCAGTGGTTAGTCACCCTTACTGTTGCAAATTTGTGCTTTATTCCTAATTAGAACTTGTCTGGCATCAATTTCCAGCCAGTGGTATTGCTGGGCACAGAGGTGGATGCCTCTTAGGTCTCTCACTCTTTCTGTCACATAATTGATTTTTCATGAACATCACAAAGGCTGAAATTAGCCCAGCAAAGCAATACAAGACATGTTGGATCAGGAAGCCTTCCTGCATGATATGAAGGTAATTTTTTATCCTATTTATTCTAATATTCTATTGAGCTTTGCATCAAGTTAGCGGATACTCTTTAACTGTGACTTCCTCTGAGGCAGCACATTGTTGATGCTAATACTGAGAAAATGTATTAATCATTTGGCCTCTGGCACACTCTGCTCTTGGTCTCTCCCTAGCTCATTCTCCCATTTCTGGTAATCGACGTGCAATTGCTCTATCTCACTGACGGTTCAGACATGCGTAATCCAGATTTCTGTTCCACAAATGTGGGCTTGTAAAACTGGTGCCTCTGGATTGCTTTAGGCTTCTCTGCATGTAGGTACACATCCCTTGTATGTGTAATCTCATTGTACAGGCACAGGGATGCATATGCAGATGCTCTCAGGCACTACATCTCGCTTAGATAATAGCATTAGTTGATAGCAGTCGATTTACAAGGGCTCTTCATGTTTTCATTAAGTGGATCACTTGTGCACTTTATTTATTTTTAAATGTTTGCACTTTAGGTCTAGTTGTAGCTCCTCCTTTATGGAACTGACTTGAGTTTTATAGTTCAGAATCTGAAGAATAAAAATGACACATAAGTTTCACCATTTTTTGTGGTAATTTGGTAATTAATAGTACTCAGAGCCTTGCCGTACACCTAAGAAATCCAAACCAACTGAAGGTCTCTAAGGCCTTCTGGAGCGGGGCTGTGAATATGATCATGACAGATTTCCTGGTCTGGGATGCAATTTGTGGTCAGAAGGATCTACAAGCACCAGTAAGTCAGATTTTGTGCATCCCTCATATTCCAGCATTGATTCTTCTTCCTCTCCCACACCTAATGTATGTATTCCAGCAATCTCAGTGTGGAGTCTATTTCTTGCAGCTGTTGGATCTGTTCCACTTAGTTTAAATAAAGGTCCTAGCTCAAGCAATGTTAGCATGTCAGAAATTTCTTTAATTCTGAATCAAAAGAGACTTATTTTCAGTGTTTCCCTGCTGACTGTAATTAAAGAAATATCTTGTTTTGGAAAATTTCAGGAGAAGTAGATTTAAAAGGATTTTTAAAAATATTTTTCTCTTTTTTAGATTCTTTTCATTATTAGCACTTTACCTAAATTTAATCTTCCTTTTAGTTATCAAAGATAATTACTGATACAGATTACTACAGGACATAGCAGCCTATAAGTGCGTGCACAGCAATCTTGCCTGTTTTCTCCATGACTTCACCATGGGTAAAACTTTTAAGGCTGACCGTTATGAACAGAACATCAGCAGAAAATAATATATTGTGTGTGTTTTGGTGAAGTTAATGTTAGCTTTGAAGTACTAGCATAATGTAGAGTGAGTGACACACTTTATATCAGCAGGCAGCCTCTTTTTTCTAGTTTGGTGATACAGTATTTTTTCTCCTATGCAAAGATCATTAGTGACTTGTCCATCACCTTAATAATAAATAATGTGTTTTTTGGTTTTGGTTTGTTTTGGTTTTGGGGTTTTTTTTCACAAGTAACTAGAGACATCCTAGCAAAAGTTCGATTAAAATCTCCATTGCAAGTAACTTGGAATCTGAATGGAACCCTTTTACTCTTCTCACTTTCCCTGTGTGCCAGAAGTTATTGCTCTATGTGTGGGTGGATGAAAAACAAAGAGTTTCAGTGAAGTCTAGATAGGATGCCAAATGTCAGTGCTGTCTTGTGTGCTTCCAAGCACTTTATGATCAGTGATAGCTTATCTGGTCTCAGATAAGGCAAAATTATTCCAAACATTAATAACAGTATCTGTTTGTCTCTCCTCTGCTAAGTGGAAACTTATTGATTTCTTCCCTGTGCTATTACAGTAGCAAAATTTGAAATGTTTTGAAAACATCCCTTAGAGCCACACAGCAATAATTAACAGCATAGCAAGTACTGAGCAGCAAGTAGCTGATAATGACAGAGTCTAATGTCAACTGAATGCAATTAATCATGGATACTACCCATAGAGTTTTGGATTTATACTCAGTTATTATAAAGCACTGATGAGGTCCCCTCTCGATCTTTCACAATGTATGTATTAAGGGTATTTCTTCACCATAAGCAGAAGAAAGCAGAAGGAATGCTTTGAGACTTGTATTTCTTAATATGTTTACTATTGCTCCATTATGCAGTTAGTGGCTGCTATTCTCCTAGGAGGGCAGTATCATAGAGAAGCAGGAGCAGTTCATCCCTCTAATCTTTCCAGCAGACAAGACAACATGAAATATATATGCAGTCCCAAAGCAGCAAGTAAGTGCCGGTGTTTTGACACAGGATACCTTTACACATCCTGAAAAAAACCTTTCCTTGCCCAGCTTTGGGTAAGCAGTGATCAGGGCTGTGTGCAAAACAGTGACTTTATAATTTGTATAAAAGTCATTCTTTTCCTTCTCTGTTGTTCCTGCCATCGTGTTCCACTTGATCAATCCACACTAATAGCTGTTTGGCACTTGACAAGTGACTAGTCTCTCAACCCTGAAGTGAGTTCAGAGCAAGTGAAAGGACACAGGAGTTTGTCATCTTGCAGCACACTTTCAGTCTGACCTGAAACTCTTCATGGATGAGTAAAGAGGATCTCAATATTTAGAACTGTGAAGTTAATGTTAGCTTTGAAGTAATAACAAGCTCAATTCAAAGACAACTGGCAGTCTAAATTTATTGCCAAAAAAGGTAAAAGGAAGGAATAGTGACTTTTAAAGTGAAGAATGCTAGGCACCTGTTTCTAGACCCCCCGTGTCAGCTCTTCTATGTACAAAAGACTGCTTTAGCTTCAAAATTGAATGTGAAGGAATAACTCCACTGGTAGTTAAGGCATCTGGCCGATGAAAGGTGTGGTCATTAGTAGGCTGATCAAAAGTTTTAAATACACTCTTAATTGTTTCACTGAATATAGAAAGTGAAATTGCTGGAACCTTACTGCTCCTTGTTGGTCACCAGCCAATTCAGGTGTGAAAGTCTGCTGATGAAAGCATATCATGTTCAAGGATGTGCAAGAGCAAACACAGGAACAAAACACTTCTTAGCAGATAATAGGGCCGAAAGAATGAATAATGGCTGTTGACATGGATGGAAGGTTTCTTCGAGACTGACTCTGAAACTGGCCTCTCAAAACTCCTTTGGTAGTAAAGACACAGCTACAGAGTCAGATCCCTTTATTGTTGCTGCCTCTTACACCTTTTTTAGGTTCATAGTAAGCCTGTGGAGCATATGGACATGAAAAGTTGCCTAAGGTGAAGGCTTAATTGGATTCCATACCTGACCTGATACTGCAGCAAAAGGTGAAAACCTCCATTGAAGTGGTGTGGGTTTTCTTTATTAATTTATTAATTTTGGAGCACATGAAATGAGTGTTCTTAACCTGCTAAGGATGTGAGTTTCTGGCATTTAGGCAAAAAACAGTAAACTGAGGGAATGGAAAGGAAAGCTCCCATGAGGCCAGACTGTTTCTCAGCTGAATTTCCTCAAAACTGGAGCATATAATATAAACAGCTGTTTTCAGTAGGATATTTTATGATGTACAACTTCTGTCTAACTTTCTGAGGTAACTTCCACATCCCAAAGCAATTTTGTAGGAAAAGTCAAGAAAACAAAGCAAGAAATATGATTGATAATATTTCTCTGTAAAGAATACTGAGTTGTTTTTTTTTCATTGTCATCTCTCTTTTAAGCTATTTCTCCATATCTCTTAGGAGGGTGAGAGATAGCTATTGCTTTCCTTGCTTTAAGTGAAGCGCGATTCCCTTGTACCTGATCTTCAGAGCTAAATAGAAAAAATGCCCCTCACTGGAAATTCAATTTTCAGACAAGACATAAAACGTTAGCACATAAGTAGTAATTACAGAGTCTACATAACTTTAACAGAAAAATAATATTTTGAAAAGTCCTCTGTACCCTCAGAAATAAATAAATAATAAGGAAAACCAATAGAAGTCAGCCAAGCAATTAATCACAGTGTTTTGAGAAAGGGGAAAAATCTTAATTATGCAGGATTTTTTTTTCCAAGGATGGCATTTGTCATGTGTCATTCTAGGCTAATTAAAGTAGAAGACACATTTAATACCAAAGATACCTGCAAACCAAAATGATAAGTTCCTTTCCTATCTGCTACTGTTTATTGGCTTTTTTTCCTAAAGCTAAAATTCAGTGCTGCACTCCTGAAAACAGGAGGACTATCCAGAAATTTTTTCTTCTGTGTGTGTTTTCTTGATTTTACTCCTTATTGGAATCTGTTACTGTTTTCTTGATTTTACTCCTTATTGGAATCTGTTACTTTTGTATTTGTTATTGATGGAAGCTATAGAGAGGTTTTATTAGTTCAGTTGTCTGTCTGTGAGCAAGGATTCACATTTTTCCCTTGTTTGCATTTCAAAACGCATAAAAATAGGACTGCTTATGTAAGACAAGTATTTGTAAAGTATCAGTGCCATACTAGTTATACAACCTGGGGTTTTTTTCTGTCTTATCACTTATTATCATTACATATTCCACTTCTCCCCATCACAGAGCAAATGCCAGGCATGCAGCAGAATTTTATGTCATTTTCTGCTACACCTGAAAACATTCTTCCTTTACTTCTCTGAGAGTGGCTGCCATGAGTCTGAATTAATGACTCCATGTGTGTGTTATGTTCATGATGGACATTTAGTCTTCCAGGTATAATTTTCTGTAAAGAAAAGTAATTTTATTTCCAGCTGAATAGGCACTCTATTATACTACCCAAGTCAAACAAAGTTATTATTTGGCTTTTTGCCAAGTTGTACAGTATAAAAGGTCATATTTTTAATAGCTTTGCGCTCCATGGTAATCAAATTTGTAAGCCTGGAGAAATAAACAACTTGAATATATCAGAGTTCTCTGTGGACATTTAACCATTGCTGTTCTGTTCCCTCCATGCTGCAACAGCAGGGCATGCTGGGTTTTACTCATTTATTAGCTTTGTGTGTTAAGGCATAACCTGCTATTCACGTAAGAGCAAGACTAGCTAATCTGAACCTTGTTGTTTTGAGGACTAAACCAAAAGGTACTCTTCTCTATCAGGTATCTACTGACAGGCAAACAAGGTTTCATTTCTGTAAACCTTGGTGTATGTAAGTGTTAATAGCTTGCTCGAATCAACAATAATTAGAAAGAACACCTGCTTTTAAAAGTCATTTTTCTTCCAGTTGACTGGGTACTGCATTTGTGGGAAATGGATGCTGATTACATGCAAAGGAAATTTCTAAGGTTTCCTTGTATTTCATTTTTAAAAATAATCATCTCCTCTTGTGTATCACAAAGAATCCAGCTCAGTTATTGTTCAGTAGCACCTGTATGTCAGAAAAAGAGCTGTGAACCCTTGGAAAGTTCAGAGGAAAAGAGAAAATTTTGCATAAGCACTCAGTTATCTATCTTCTTAAACATTAGATTAACCTGAGGTTTTTGTGATTTTATAATAGCAGTTGTTATGAATTGGCCTAGAGTCATGGTACAATCTGACTGGTGAGAGGAGATGAATTATTAACCTGTAACACAACGGCTGGGAATTGAGGCTGCCCGACAGGACTGTTAGTGCGATGTATTGATGGATTCTTGATGATGAGCATTATGTCAGTCTCAGAATAGCTGAGGCTGGTTGCAATAGCCACACTGCTTTGGTAGTGATACCTTTCTTCGTCATTGCTTTCACTGACCTCTTCCATCTTCTTTCTTGAATTTCACCTTGCCTTCAGTTGAGTGGCCAGAAATTGAAGTCTACAGCCTCTGGCCACACTTCCTGACCTCTACAGTAAGGCAAGACTCCAATCCTAATCATTATTTTAAATAGTATCTCTTATATTTAATTGCTAAAAGTAGTACTATTTAGGATTTAGTCAGAAAACCTAAGCAATATTGTCATGGAGACAGAAATCTTGCTCACCTGTTACAGATGTCATTGCTACAGTGCACTACTAGAAGAGGACTTTGTGTTTTGCATATACAGCATACACTACAAAATTTGAATCCAAATTACAAAACAATGTTAATTTAAACTGCATTGTTAAGCCATAGGATATAAATCCCTTATTCAAAATTAAAGTGGTCTTCACTGGATTTAGCTTAATTCACTTTGGAAATGTCTGTGTAGAATTGCAATGCATTTTAATTAGTCAGCTTTAAAAGCTCTTTCAAAGTAACTTCCTTGAGTATTACTCATTCTGTTCTCCATCTGTAACAGGTTCTCTGATAAAAAGCCTAACTTTGTCAAACCAGTGCTTTTCATAAGCATTAGAGAAGCAGCTACATGTTTTACCTCTGTTCAATAGTGTTTGCTTCATGACTGGGTTCCACTGTAAAATACTCAGGACTTACTGGTCTCTCCAGAATGATCCAGACCCTTTCCTGCAACTGCTTTCATAAGGCAGGAAACCCCAACCCAGCCAAGCCTGCTTGGCTTGTGTTCCTCTGCACACAAGTCTGTCAGCTCTGAAGAGCAGTGGGCTGGGGGCCCTGCTTTGCATTTTGAGTAAGTAGGTCACAGAAGCAGTGGCTTTTGTGAGGTGAGCCTACATAACCTAGAAAATTATCGTTTGTAGAGAATTAAATGGATGCTCCAATGTTTAACTAAAGGTTCTTCAGAAGCAGAGTCTTTGGGCACGCATTAAGAAATGAGAAAAAAGTAGTTATTTTTATTTTAACGCAGTTTTTTTCTTAGCTGTCCAGTTTGTAGGTGTTTTCTCCCAATTACCGTTTTTTATCTTGCCTACTGAAGCTTCTTAAATACAATGCTTTTGGTTCAGAAGTGGGTTTTTTCCTTTCTTTGAAAAGAAAGAAATTCTTCCTATGTCAACTTATTCTAAGCTAAATTTTATTTTCAGCTAATTATCCACAAATATCTTGTGTCATTACATAGAAAATAGGATATAACTGAGCAGAAATTTCATCAAATTCTTGATGTTTGAAATTAGGCATCACAAAAATTTAACACATATGAAATCTAAATTTCTGTGACTTCTTGTTGCCATGTTCATAGTAAGGTCACCATCATTTTGGTGGTGACTAGGTACTGAGCTTCAAAAATCATTCTCTTGAGATGCAGTTACAAACCATTACAAGACAATGTATTTTTTTACCTGTAGATAAATTTAAACTTACACAACTTTGTTTCAACAAGAGGTACTGGATTTAAATCTTCAAAGAGGTAAGTAGTTTTTCCATGAAGAAGGGGAAAGTTGTCTTCTGATGCTTTTAACAGAATGAACTAAATCTCTGAGTGAATTTAATTGCCAAAAGGCTGATTTTAAATACTTCCTCTGTTTTGCAGGGAGGGCTCCAGGCTGTGGCTGCTCTGCAGGCAGCATGGTTGTGTACAGCCAAACAAACCACCCGTGACACTGACACATCACTCGTGTGGCAGCTCCATTCTGGATGAGGTGATTGATTGCAGTCCTCTTGCAAGGGATTCTGTGCATAGATCAGTGTGGTTGCAGCTGAGAGGGAGCGGAAATGTAGTTTCAAAGATTTCCTCTTCTATAAAGTGTTGACTGCGCCTTACTGGTTAGGCTCTGAGTGCATAATCAACACTTCCTACACCCATTTTTGGGAGCAAATTTTGTGAAGACAGTGGTGGGGTACCTTACATTTTCATATGTTTTGCTGTTTCTCTCCAAAGATGTCTGTGAATCGGTTTCTTACTGGCCCATTGTCAATGTTACATGAGGTCTCTGCCTTTCCCCCTTGCTTGGTGGCTGTTATTTCTCTTCTGCTTTGACTGGAGATAAATACATATTAAACACTGAGGTCAGATAAATTTTTAATGTATTTTACACAATTGCATTAATAGTTTCTCTGAACAGAAAGAGACACTGTCAAGTGTTAGGAAAAGCTGTCCTTGCCCCCACAAGCACTGGGAGCCAAGGTTAAAGAACCAAGCAGCTGTGCAGCTAATTGTTTGCCTGGGAAAGTCTAATAGACTGCATGATAGTGCAAGGGATATGTATCTAAACCAAAAGAGAAATCACATACTGATACCTTAATTGCAATCATTTGTATGGCTAAAGAAATAAGTTGTTCCCTTAAGACTCCAGGCAGCAATGTGTAACTTTCAGCATCCCGTGTATGTATTTTGTAAGGACACAGCCTCCAACCTGGCCAAACAATGGGTGTGAGATCCTTGAAGGAACTGTCATACTCCGAAGTAAAACATTTCAGTGAACAAAGGAAAATACTAATTGTGCACTCATACAAAACCAAAGTCAAATGTTGCAGTGAATATGCTTCTGATTGCTTGGATCCTGCAAGGTACTTCTGATAGAATAGCTATCTGGGAAGGAAGTATTTGTATTTACAGGCATCTGAGAAACACAAAGAGTCACAAAATGGAAAGCGTAGAACAAAGAGATGGGTGGGGGATGAGGGACAGGGCAAGGTTTGTTTTGCTTCATTTCCCTTTTCAACTTAAATTTTGTATTTCAACACTGAGACAGCAAATGGTTAACAGTCAAAGACAAAACCCACTGTGACCATCAGGTCTCTGTGCAATCATCAGCAGAACTAGCTATTCTAGCCAATTTAATAGCTTGAAAATGAACTCATTAGTGGTCTTTTATCAGTGGAAAAAAGTCTATTAAATCCGGATGTGTGAAGAAGCAGTACGGAGGCTCATTTCCATCCCACTTGTGACCTGAACAAATCAGAGAAATGCTTTTCAAGGAACAGGGTCAGGCTTGACTGCAATAAGATATTTTCTACGCACAGCACCCAACTTGTATCTTTCCTTCAAGTTTCTGATGCAGTTAATTTTAATTTACAGTCTATTTGTCGCTCCCCAAATCTCTCCCTCTCACCTCCTTCCCAGTACCACTGTCATCCATAAACATGTGGGCTGTTTATACTTTATAAAGAGAAAATGTACTACAGTCTGTTGGATTTTTTGATAAACCTGCCCAGTGATGGCCCTCTGACAGCTCTGGACTCCACTTCTCACTGGCTGAGGCAGTAAGTAAAGATTCAGATACTCATCTGGAAACTAAGGACCGCAGCAGAATGATACTGATTTACATCAGCTTGTGATCCAGCCAGAGCTATGGGCAGAGGCAAAACAGTCCAACCTTCTTCCTGCCCCTTTGAAGAACAGAAAACCAAATGTGAAGTGTTTGACATGTACTTCTCCCAAAAGAAGCAAAAGTACTGTTTCTGTCAGGATATTGACATTGCTCTGGGATTCTCTCAAAATTATCTATAAGTAGCTTTCCTACAGTTTTTGCTTCTGGTATGATGCACAGTGTTAGGTGAGCTAACAAACCTGAGACTAAGGTGGTATATCTGTGAGATAATAGTAACAGTCCACAGTGAGTTTTAAATCCTCAGCTTCTTGAGGGGACAAGCATTTAAGGACTGTCATTGACAGAAATATTCAAAAACCATCTCAGGCCTTGCCATGAACAAGTTAATTATCTTTATAGGACTAAATCTAAAAGCAACTGTTTCAGACACTTCTAAAGTACTGCATTTCCACAAGGAGTGATACTACTGTTCCTAGAGAGCTGTATGCTGTCACTTCATGCATAGTGAAATAGCACTGTTTTCAACACTCTGTGGAAAAGGCTGTTTCATTTTTCCTTGCAACTATTTGGTCAAAAGTTAAACTCGTAATGGAATTAAATTATTTTTTTTATTTAATTCCAGGCATTTTATGCACATGTATTTAAACTTACATTACTTAATAATATACTAGGATTACTTAATGGCTTCTCATCCTGCCCTGAAACATAACCCTATTATTCCACTCTTAGCTCTCTTATGAAAAGAAAATCCCAGCTATGATAAATTCCTTTAAAATGATGCTGGGATTTTACAGTGAGTCTGTGGGCTAGTTTGAGACCACCAAACTCATTTACTGCTGTCTGTTAAACCAAGCATGAATCATAGATCTCTGGGGTGGAAATTTGCTTTATTAACCCCCTGGATCACCCAGCTACCAAGGCAACGGCTTTCTGCAATGAGTAATTCCATAACTAAAGCATCAGCCACATGAAACCCAAATCCCTTGATTAGAACAGGGGCTGGTAAACCTCAGACTGGGCCCATAAATACTTCCCAGAAGTTTGTTTAGCTCTTAGCTGAAGCTGTTCTCCTTCACTTGCTTTGAAAGGAGCAAAATTGAAAATTGCTCCCCAGCCCACTTTGCCAGCCCAGAGCCTGCCTGACAACTTGATTCACATGGTCTCAGCCTCATGGCACACTGCAATGATTCTCCTGTCATTGCCTTGTGTGCTCCTTTGTGCATGCCCCTGTCCTGGGGGACACCCGTCAGCCCAGGATATCTGGCCGTATTATTAGCTTGTCTTGTAGATGCTGAGAGAGAGCCTAGTGTGCACTTTATTGTGCATCACAAGACAAGACACGGAATACTTTATCTCATGCAGTCCAAACTTGAATAAATTTGGAATTAAGACTAAGTATTTATTTAATATTTTAAGGTAAGCAGCAATTTCCTTTACCTAGGAAAAACATTCCACCCTGTTAGGACCTCTTAAGTCTGATTTAATTGCTGAATCTCTCTCAAAGGCACAAAAAAGGTCACAGAATTACAAGAATGTGGTGGAAAATTCTGTTGGGCACATAATCTGTCTGGTTTCTGGTGTTAAGATTTGTGTCCCTATACAGCAGTAGTTGTCCTGCAGCATAGGCAGAGCACCCTTAGACAAGTACTATTAGTACAGCACATTGCTCAATATCTGTTTTCTTGCTGAAGCTTTTGACACACTGTAAATTTGTTTGTAAAATTCCACTGTGCTTTACTTAGCACATCTATAGAACGGCAGACGTGCATTTGTTGCTGAGAAGTAATTTTATGTTATCCGTAGTCCCATTTTTATGTTTCAAAGCCTTTCTCCACACATCACTGGGAATGTTAAACTCTCGCAAAGCAAGGGGAGAGAGCCATTTAAATAACATGCATACAGATAGCATGCTGGCTTCTATTCTTTGTTCTCACAAAGTATGTACTGTACAAGAAAAGAACATGGTCACCTATCCCCTTGCTGGAGAAACTGTCATTCCTAATTCATTTACACAGGGTACTTAAGATGCCTTGAGCAAAGTGAAATAGCTTTAAAGGAAAATTAATCTAGTTTGACTGGAGAAAACTAGTGATTTTTTTTTTTCTGGAAGTGTAACACATTTGTTAAAGAGGTTATGCTGCTTAGTGTAGGACTCAACAAAATCCTTTGCCATGCTTTCACCTCCCCATGGTGGATAGATGACAGCACAGGCAGCACCAAGCACCATCCAAGCCACATGGGTGGGCTGGATGCTCCTGTCGTTGCTCACCTTCGGTTTCGATCTGGACTGGGTAGGCTTGTGCAAGGTGAAAGGTGATGTCCTTGCCCACTGGTGGGAGGGAGACCTGACCCACCCAGCCCCAGCGGTGGCAGGGCAGTGGTGCCAGTTTCGGGTGTCTCCCAATAAACAAATTGGGAGAAATGAAGGAGCAAGTCCTCTGTGCTCAGGAGGGAGGACCAGACTGACAGAGTGGCCACTGCTGAGAAACGGAAACACTCAGGAGTGAACTTCCCATACTGAGTCCCCAGGATGTTACCTGTGGCCCTGCCTGAGCTAGGCCTATGGAGCAGACACCTTGACGGACAGTTTAACCTCTTCTGTGCAAGAGAGTTGCAGAAGAGTTGTGTTTTGAGTGAGAACTTAGTCCTGCCAGCTTTTCTTCTCCCACCTCGGGGAGCCCCATTCCTGTGAGGTTTTATGTTGAAGGATTTTGACTTTGCTGCTCTGTGAATAGGGACTTAAAGCAGTGATTTTTTTAGGGACACTAGTGGAAGTACATTGTAGAAATTAACACGTTATTTTCCATTACACTCTTCAATTTTCTCCTTTTATGGATGGGAGAGAAACAGTACCAACATGTTCTACTGACATATACTGCTCTCTGTCAGTGGGGTGGCAGTGTCAGTGTTCCATTCCTCAAAATAACTGGAGATTAATTAATGGCTAATGTTATCAGCGTATTAACCCTTCTTTATGTGGCTGTATACTTTCAAGAATGCTAAAACTGTCTTTCTAATGGTCGTATGGTGGTATTTAATGATGATGCATAACAGCAACATCACTATTTGTAGAGGGTTTTTTTATTATAGAATCATAAAATGGTTTGGATTGGAAGGGACCTTAAAGATCATCTAGTTCCAAGCCCCCTACCATGGGCAGGGACACCTTCTGCTAGAGCAGGATAATTTTTCCTTTGAAAAACAATGAGTTTTTAAGGGCTGATTTCTCTCATTTGTATTTATGGACTTGATGATCTTAAAGATCTTTTCCAACCTTAATGATTCTGTAATTCTATGGAAAATATTTGGACTTTTGTCCTGAAAATTTATTCCAGGGAAAAGTAAGAGCAATAGTCCATTTTAAAATTGCAAATAAACAAACAAAAGCAACACCAAAAAAAAACCCACCAAAACAACAAAAAAAACCCACTACCACCCAAATCCCAGGATGTATGTTTGTTGGTTATTTGTTGGGTTTTTTTTTTGAAACTCATGTGAGTTTTCATTGAAAAAATAATCTAGATATTATGCTGATTTTTAGAAGCAAAGTGAAGAGTCTTCCGTCTTTATTTTTGGACTAAAAAAATTCCAAAATTTTATCCTGGGTCAATGAAGATTTATTATTTGGAAAATATTGAGGTAAAAGCAGTTTAGAAAAATAAGGGAATTTATACATATATATATATATATGTTAAAAAAACCCAAAATCTAGAGTATATGTCTCTAGAGTTTATATCACGTCTTTGTTTTCTTTATAGCTCTGCAAATCACCTTGCCATAGAATATCACATGGATATTTAGAGTTAGGCATTGCAACATACCTAAGATACTTATTCTGGTAATTCATTCCCAAATGCATTAAGTGAATCCTCCCAAATGTCCAGGCCAGTACCTATCCCTGTAATGTTCCCTTCTTTGCAAACATAAGAGGTCTGTGTACGCTAACATAGACTCACTGTTACACTGCTTGCACTGGTTGCACAACATCTGCCGTGCAGGTTGATGTGTGCTGGATAGCAGCAACAAAAAAAATGTTCTGATTTGAATTCTCTAACATACCCATCATATATATTATACATAATAGATTTAAGAGCTTAATACTCTTAAAGAAACACATCGTACATAGGTTCACATGGTCATCCTGAGAGTCAGATCCTTATATTTAGTAATTACTGATTTTATATATAACCTAGCATTATTATTTTAACGTTTTTATAACTATGTGGGTTTATAATTTATCGTCATATTAGCATCTCATTATTATAGTTACGCTGAGTGCATTGGATTTTTCTCTCTTCCCCGTTCTGCTGACCAACTGGCTGTTCCCTGTGTAATATGTACCTCTTGTTCTGCTTTAATGGGGAGTGAGCAGAAAGCATTAGTCTGTCTGATGAGATGGGTTTGAACTGTTGCATAAATCCCCAAACAATGGTGAATTCCACCACCTTAAAAAAAAAAAAAAAAAAGAGGCACACCTCGTTAGTCCTCTGCTGTCATTTCCTGCAGGTTATCAGCTTTAGAGAACTCCTTTGAAGTGTCATATAGCTGGTTTTAAAATAGAAAGAAATTATCTTGAAACTTTTGAAGAATATTGGCATTTTTCCTTTAACAAATTAGAAGCTGAACGAAGACAATTGGAAAAAAAAGTCTCATCTCGCCTCCCTGCTCCATCAAAATGCTGTCCTTTAGGCAAGATCTTTCAGGGATATACTGTCTCCTGACTGTTATGTCTTATACCATAGAGAAGCACCTATGAAAAGCTGAGAAGAGCAATGTTGTCCCAGGAGTCTGCAGACTACTGTAAGTATTAATATGGTCATATAAATATTCCTAAATAAATTACAATGACACTGGAAAATGACAGTAGCGTCTGATAATGACTTAGGTTTCTGAGACCCCAATGTCAGAATTTTCTTGTTAAGACAGATGAATTTCATACAACTGTTATAGACAGACACAGAAAATATAGTAGCTGTAAATCTTGTGTTGCTCCTGTCTAATAAGACTGAGCTTTGGTAAAGTGATTGCATGATTATTTTGATTTAAAGGAAAGAGAGGTCATATTTTTCCTGAATAGAATTGTGTCTAAAGAAGGACATATTATGTAATGCTGTCTGTATTTAAGGACGAAAAGGGTCTTCAGATAGTATTGATTTAATCTGATGAGTAGGTTTTCTGTTCCAGCCATTATTAATTGTAGTGATCACCAGAGCACTGAATGTTCTCCTTATTCCTGAAAATTATTTTGGCATAATGAGTCCGTTCTGACTTCAGCCTACCTTTTTAAAGCCACTGTGAGTCCTGGACAGCAGACTCTGAAAGGTGAGATACCCAGCTCACAAAAATGTATTGCCGTACCAGAGGAATGCACAGAGCACAAGTGTTAATGTATGAGTGACAGTAAATTACTCAGGCTCCATTTGAGCTGCATCACAAGCTGGCTGATAAAAAGCAGAGCTGGGAGGAACCATCTCAGAGATGCTGCTGCCGGTGGCGGCCACAAGTAGGGAAAAGCACAGTACAGCTTTGGGTGAATGCAGCAACTCTGAAACAGTACTGTAGCTGGGGCTCCAAGGTTGCTGTCTCCAAAATTGTTTTCCCTGTAGCAGATGGGACACGTCAGCTTTCAGCTAACTAAAAGCCACTCAAGTGTCTCTACTATTAACTCCTATGCTTTACATTTCTCTTCTGTGTTTGATGTAATGAAATCTCTCTAGAGGACTAACATAAATAAATTTTTCCCTGTGATTGGAATTCCAGCACCACTTTATAAGGTGCAAGAACAGATGAAGTGTGATTCACTTTCTATCAGGCCTTTGTTCCATTTATTCTCTTTGCTTTCCCAATCAGTTAGCTTTTAACAAGAGTGAACTCTTTTGAACAAGCCTCCATTCTTTCATTTTAGTACATTCATTTATCTCCTGTGGATAGAAGGCCTAAAGATATTTCATTAATGAAGCATGTGAAAATGAACCAAGTGGACACAAAAGTTATTAATTCATTTGCATGTTTCTTGGGTATCATAGTTGTGCAAAATAGTTTGGACAGATTAAGAACACACTTTATCCCACATGCTAATTGAATGAACATGGAAGTCAAATTATATATCAGGCTCTGTAGCACACACAGCTCACAACTGTCTGCTGTAGGTTGAAAGCAGTGCAAGAATTGATGGCTTTGGCTCGCCAGGCACAAGCCACAAACACTCATCTGAATGGGGAATGCTCACATGAAATAGCAGAAGAAGTGTCTGTAATGTCAGATATGCAACTGTTAGCAAACAGCTTGTCATAGTGACGTTTGAACTGTTCTTTTAATGTACAGAGTACAGAGGAAAGCTCCAGCAATACACCTTTGTAGCATAAAAGGGAACATATACATTAGAAATACTGGTCTTGTAAATGAAAAGAGACTGAGATCTGTGAGTACTACTTTTACTGCAAAAAGCTAAGAGTGGCCCTGTGGCTCCCAGCAGAGGAACGTGTAGCTAGTCCTGTGTCTTTGACAATGGCTGGTTAAGGACATGAGTGCAGAGAATCTGGTGCTCTAAACTGCCTCTCACCACCCAGTGACCGGCAGCTGAAGCATTTCCTGATCTAGACATAGTAGTTTCCACTGCAGGAATAACAGAAAATAAAAAGGTGTTGGGTAAATGACTTGATTAATATACAGAAATCGTGCAGCTTAAGACTAATCTGTATGATTGCATAAAACCAGAGCCCACTGATTTCAGATTCCTTTTGAGTTTACTGCATATGTGCTACTCTTCCTAGAGCTGCCTTGATGTAGTTTTTCCAGGTTTCACCTGATTTATGTGACCCTTTCTGCATGTGCTAAATATCCTCCAATCATAGAATTTAGCTGCTAATCCCAGTCTCTGTGACCACTTTTTTCTTTCACTGTGTTTCATTCCTTTGCCTGCATTCAGTTTCAGAAAACTCTCCCTGTTCTGTTCCTCCTGCTCTACCTCCTGAGCGACACGAAGTGTCTCAGCATCTCATTTCTCTACATTGCACACTACATTTAGAGTACTAAGCAAACCTGCAGATCTTCCCATACTTAGAAAGCTGTTCCTATTTAAAAATCTTTTGGGATACTCTTTTCAATCTCTCTTAAGTGTAGGTAATGTTCTATTTCTTGATGGTATTTACCAGTGTATTTTATTTTCCTTGAACAAATGCTTCAGTACAGGTCTTTATTCTTCTCTTACTATAGGTTGCAACTTAATGAGCTTTAATAAGCTTAGATGCTGAGATAGATAGATAGATAGATAGATAGATAGATAGATAGATAGATAGATAGATAGATAGATAGATAGATAGATAGAT
>JAWWMP010000081.1:10130362-10171415 GCA_035047865.1 Dendrocincla tyrannina | reverse complement strand
ATAGATAGATAGATAGATAGATAGATAGATAGATAGATAGATAGATAGATAGATAGATAGATAGATAGATAGATTCCGCTTCCTACATTTAATATAAAGTGTTGCCATGGAGATAAGTTCTCTATCTGACAAGTGACAAGCCCAAGAAGATATTGCCAAAATAGTTCAAAGATTGGAAATGTGATGTTAAAAAACTTTTTGCCACTGAGCTAAATTATTTATTTTGCTACTCTTTTTGCTGTTCTGTTTTTTCTCTTCTCTCTTGAAGCAACTTAAACACCTCCACTTTCACTAACAGGACTGACAGGATGTCCTTATGCAGTCTTTGCCAGTTCTGCTCCATGAACTGGATTGCATGTTAGTCAGCAGTGGAACCGGCATTTGTCTCTTTTGTTTTGCTCTCTGCTCCCTCGTCATCAAAGTTTGAAAGTCTTTACTTCATCACAGACCCATCATTTGGGTGTTTTTGTAATCCTACATCTATAAGTTCACTGTGCAGCACTGCAGGAATTTTACCAGTTGGGATAACTCATAAACTTGCCTCCTTCTGGGATTTACAGACTCATCGTTTTAGCTTGTCCTTGGTACTTCTCCAAAGCTCTTTGCCACTGTGTGAGTAACTCTACTGGATTAACAATTTAGGGTTTTGTTCTTGGGGTTTTCTGGTTTAATTGGTTAGATGGATTGAATAATATTTTTAAAATATCCACTTGTCAGGGTAGAGCTAGACACTTGCCATCCTGAGTGTGCTCAGGCATGCACTGAAGCACTGGAGTCAAAATTTATCTCTTTTACCTCATTAAAGCCCATGTGAGCACTGCCATAGACTTAACCCCTGACACAACAGTGATGGCTGTGCACTCAGAGGGAATAGAACAAGGTAGTCTCAGCAGTGGAAATGGCATGCAGAGTGGGAGCAGTGCATGGAACTTTCCCAGAATGCTTCCGATTGACCACTGAGCCTTTTCTGAGATTATAATTAACTTATTTTTACTTTGCAAAAGGCTCCCATGCAAAAGGCTGTGCCTTACTACACCAGTCACTATTCTGGCACAAATCATTACCTTCCATCTTTGGTGTGTGAACATCATCACAATTTATTTGTTTCCAGAATTAACTGACTGAAATTCATATCTGTGATGTAAATGACAGCAGTCTAAAGGAAAGTTCTGGCTCACAGGAAAGGGCATGGCAGAGTTTTTATAGCAAAGCTCAGTGAATCACTAGTTCAGGAAACCTGAAATTCCCTCCTGCCTAGCTACGAAAGCTCACTGCTATCTTTATTGCATATTTCTTTAAATTTGGAAGGTGAACAGATTTGAGTTACAGTGAAGTGTAGTACTCCTCTAAGTATACAAGGCATATTTTTCAAATTTATCAGAATTGTGCAAACAGCATTTATATTTATAGAAAATTTGCAAACTCTGTTTTTTTGGGGGGTTTACCCAAATATTGAGTACTCTCCAATCGTATTTGTTTAATCAGCAGAATAATTTGTCACCTCACAAAATGTTACGTCTTCCCTAGTTTGATGGTCTAAGCCATATAGGAAAGTCACAGCCTAACTGGTTTCTCTGTTATTCTGGTCTCCAACCAAAATTACTCTAATTTAACAAAATAATTTTATTTCATTATTAAATACTCATGTGAAATGTGTCTGATTTTAACAAAAAAAATCTAAATCTCTCAAAGGAAATCCAAATTCAAAGTAGGAAAAATGCAACTAAGTAGTCAATGGAGTTCTTAATTTCATGTAACTATCAAGAGAAGCACTACTCTTCAGTGTTCTCTGTAACAACTGGATTACAGAGAGCTGAGAATTCAGGAGCAAGGAGGCAAGACAAATAGGATGGGTATATGTCATGTAAGAGAGAAAGAAGAACAACATTTCTGATATTTACATTTAATAGTTCTTGAATATTTTTGTTTAAAATTAATTAGTCACATGAAAATCTTGTGGTCCATATTCGCAGCTGTTCTTACAAACCTTCTTTCAGTTGTGAATGTTCACATTTTTGGAATTGATTTTTCATGTTTGAAGGTATCAGTTCAAACCACTTAGTTTCACTTGGCTTCACACCAGAGCCATTAAAATTCCTGTCATTATCTTTCTTTGCCATAAATTGGAAGAGATTTGGGGAATATTCAGTGCAACTGAACCAAGCTTCTAAAAAGAATTTGATTATTTCAGGATTTCTTGTTGATATTTTACATATGAAATTTTTTAATAATGGTCTAAAATATGTGTGGAAAATGTTCCTAATTTTTTTCATTGAGCAGTGTTTATGTGCCAGAGTAAATCATGCTTAACCATTCCTAAACAAAAATATCATGTTAGTCATGAATTAACTACCTTAATGGTGAAGATGCATCTGACTGTTACAGAGGGTTCTCACTCCAGCATTCTTCTCTAAATTTTAGAAAATTATTATATTAGGATATTGAGGAAAAATCGAAAAATCATGGTTGAAAGAAGCCTCATGAGGGCTCCAGTCCAACCTCCTATTCAAAACAAACATGTGGCCAGCATTAGACTACATCAGCATGGATATGTGTAGCCAAGGATGTTACCTTCACAGCCTTGTTCTGTCTTGTTTTCATATCAAGGAGAATTTGTCTCTGTCACCTTTGTAAATCCCCTTCAGGTAGTCATAGGATGCTACTAGATCACCCCTGAGCCTTTCCTTCCCCAGACCAAGCAACCTCACGTGTCTAGCAACCCATGCTTTAGGCCCTGGACCATCTGTGTAGCCTTGATCTGTGCTCTCTAGTTTCTCAGGATAACTCTTAAACAGGGAGGTGGCCAGAAACTAGGATCTACAACCCAAATTCCTCAAATTCCTCTTCAGGCAGGTCTGTGTACATTTTGCTTTATTTGCAAATTATTTGTAACTCAGTCCATCACTACCCAGGGCTCTCTCCAGCAGTGCTGTTACTCAGCCCTCCCAGTGGATAATCCTGGCTGGTATAGAGAATTTCACTTACTGAACCCTGTGAGATGCTTCAGGTTTTCCAAAGTGGTTTCTCCAACCTTTATCTTCTGGAGGACAAGTCAGTCACCCTAACCTGGGATCATTTGCAAGGATGCAATTCTGTCTCATTGAGTTCTAGAAGGACATATCGCACAATCGAAGCCTCTCAGCAGTCCCTGCAATATTTTTCATGAAGATGTTGTTGTAGTGCAGTCCCCATGACGTAGCACATAGCTTGATTTCTCTTTGCAGAAAGAATATTGAAGAAACATATAAATGACATATTCTTCATAAGCTCTTACATTAGGGCAGAATTGTTCTTTGTATAACTCTTCTGAATTTGGGAATTATTTTCCTCCTGAATTGCATGAGTAGATAATCTGTTCTTTCACGGTTTAACAATAGCAATCAATATTATTTAAAAGGTTTCATTTTTTTGTACTGAGAAGTCATAACTTTGAGAGAGCAGAATTGATTTTTCAGAACCTTGCTAGCTAATAAGTATCATAATTTTCTTCTCATTTAAAGAAATTACTCTTCTGTCCATCGAGATACCAAAAAGCTTCAATGAAATGTTATTAGTGTTTAAGAAGAAGAACTGGCCATTTGCCAAGAGCTTTACTGCTAGCAAACTACAGGGTTTTACTTCAAATTTGTGCAGATGGTGTATTTTAGTATTCGCACTCACACCTAAGAAAGGGACCTGGCAACTAATTATCTGCATAACTTCATGTCAACTCCACTGCATATTCAGTGAATATTCAATATATCTGTTCTGAAGTACTGTAATTCAGAAAGGAACATACACAGACCAGACTGGAGCAAATGCAAGTCTGATTGAAGCCAAGATGTACGGCATATACTTTCCTGTGTGCTTATAGTCAGTAGACTTCAGTCATGGCAAGATTCAAGCTCATATTTTCTTTATTTTTTATAAAGAAAGAAGAGCTTGCATGGTCAAAGTTCTCCTCAGGAATGCAGGTGGAGTTCAGCTTCTCATCAGGGCATGGATATGCAGATCTAGGCTTACTTGGACAAGAAGTGGCAGCTTGGCCAGATGTCCAGCCTTAGTAGCAGAAGAACCAAGACTTTCTTGCTGCCTCTGAGGTTACCATTTTGTGGTAATATCCCACAGTAGAATGCATCTTCTTCAGTTAATGAGTACAAATGAAATTGCCCAATTTTCTCTGGATCTGTCTCTTTCTCTCTCGCTCTCTTACATACTCGTGCTCATCCCTTTCTGGGAGCAGGCATGCTTGACATTTTACCAGTAGGAAAGAGGGCAAAAATCACCTTTGACTAAAATAATTTTTAGATAGGTACTTAATGTGAAGTGTTGACTGCTTGCATGTCAGATGACTGTGTTTTCCTCAGGGTTTTGAAGAGCAAGAACACTAACCTGAAGGGCCTCTACAATCACATAACATTTCTTCTTTTGTGTCTTACTGTTTGCTAATGACAGCAAAGGAATGGACAGAGTTGGGGCTTTAACCAATAGCGTAGCCAGGAGACAGGTTTACTTCTAGTTTGTTGAATATGCTGGCAGGTTACATATGTGGAGAGAGTCTCTTGGAGAGTGAGCAGGTGGACTTATCCATCATTGTTTAAAGTTGGCTCAAGTCCTTTTGCAGAACCATTGCCATGTTGTTATCCTGGGAAACTTGGTAGCTTGAAGGCTGGACAGTCAGTGCATGTGATTCCTCCCAGGATTCACTTTCAGGCTCTTTGCTGTTTTATATCCACCTGCTTCCTTTTGCAAATGTGGTTAGACTGTAGGACTAGAGCCGTCACCATTCTGTCAGTGATGAATTACCAATGGTCTTGTCATTCTCCCTGATCATGACATAAATGCTTTATGCTGCCCTTAGCAGATGGTCTTTGACAGAGAACTTGCAAACTAGTTAGGAGACTCTCTCATCAGAGACAGTTTAGTAAACATCTCTAGTCAGCCTCAGGATTCAATCAAAATGTGGATTCTTTTGTTTTTAACAAACAGCACTGGAAAGCCTGGAATGCTTCCCTTCCACTAAGCCTGAATTTTCTTCATTAAATATCAAAATAGCTGGAGAACCAAGTTACTGTTAAAAGGTAGAGACTGTGTTTTGAGGCATTCTTCATGTATAGTCTCATCTCAGTGAACTGACTCAGCCCAGCTGGCTGGAGTTGAGCACCATGGCAAGCTGGCCCATGGGGCTGGGGCTGTAGCCACCCGAGGAGAGTGGCCCACAGTTTTGGGATAGTCACCGTATCAGAAATGTTTGTCCTTGAACTGTCCAAAGTAAGGCTCATGTGTCAGTGAGCTGCCAAAGGCTCTGACTGGGGTCCTTAGCAGTCCTAAAATTGCTGGCACTATTTTAGATTTTCAATATTATTTTAGAAATTACTGCAAGACCAATCAACACTGGAAGAAAACAGCACCATAATTTTGCTGTACATTCTGCCCCATAACTCAATGTCCTTCATGCTCTCATAAACTACTTTATCCAAATACCACATCTTTGTCCAGAGTATGCTGAATAGTAGGAGAATATTATGTCCTCCACCATATCTTTGAAACACTCCTTCATCGGCATCAAAGCAATCTTTTCATGCGTTTGGATCAGAACAAAAGATTTCTTAGCCACCTTGCCCTCTGTTTATACAGGTTTTATTTTAATACTTGGGCAGCTATCTGTATTTACAGAGGACTAATCTAATGTATTAATCTTCTGCTTATTTGTGTTAACCCTCGTGTATCTGATGTTTTCTTATTTCTCTCTGCTTAAAAATAATGATGATAATCATTCTCTCTGCTTTCTCTGGTGCAGCACTTATAAAAAAGGTTTTCACACAGATCACAAAATCCTAGAATAGTTTGGGTTGGAGGGGACCTTAAAGATTATCTCATTCCAACCCCCGGCAATGAACAGAGACATCTTCAACAAGACCGGGTTGCTCAGAGTCCCATCCAACCTGACCTTGAACACCTCCAGAGATGAGGCATCCACCACCTCTCCAGGCAGCCTGTTTCATTGTTTCAGCACTCTCATTATAGAACATTTCTTCCTTACATCTAGGCTAAATCAGCATTCTTTCAGCTTAAAATTTTTACCCCTTGTTTTGTCATCTTCCTGGTGAAGTCTGACAAAGCAATTGCAATTCCTAGAATAGAAATGTTTCAGGAACTGTATATGTTTGGCAAATGTCTTAAAAAAATAGTGAATGTAAGGTCTGGAAGAGTTCTGGGAAGTGGACAATGTTTGCCAAACATTGTAGGTGATTCAATTCCATGCAGATCCGCAGGTATTACCTCTATGGAGGTGATCTCCACAGGCAGCTTCTCCTGGTTTCTGTAATCAAACTGCCAGCTCCTATTGCTTGTGGCACTGCTTTGTTAAGAGACAATTTAATAAAAATGATGAGTTGAACTCAAAAAGGACTCCTGAACTTCTGGGGAGCTGAGTAACAGGAGAGTGTAACTCCTCTGGAAACTGTCATACTTGGCTCTGCATACAGGAGGAGGAACAGAGCTGAGATAATTGGTACTCTCTTTACTATCAACAACCATCCATATGGTAATTTTATTTACCAAGAGGTACATAAGCCAGGTCTCCCTTATACTTCTTTTACATCATTTTATCTCTGTTGACTTTCCTTTAAAGTAGTATGAAAGAAAAATTACTGTATTAATAAGGAAACATTTTATTCTCTGTAATCACACAAGGAGTAATAATATTTTAGAGTGTTACAGGGAAAAAACCAAAGAGAAGTAGAGTAGCTGAAAGTCAGAGAAACATTCAGCAGAAAAATGAAGCTTGGGATGCATAAAATTTCTGTTTAAGCAAGTTCAAACTAATTTTATGAACCGTTCATCCAGCTCAACTTTCTTTTTGTGTTTCATTTTCCTTTTACTGGCTAAAAACAAGTGTAGAAAACATCACTAGACCTTGAAAAACACATTGAAATTGAATACAGGGTTCTTCTTTTCTTTCAGTGTATCTCAGCTAAATAGAAACACCACTATATTTTTAAGATAACAGCTTCAGGAAAATAAGATATCAAGTTTAACTTTTAAAAAAGACCATGTTTTAGTTCAGTCTTACTAATTTTCGTAATGGTATACTCCAGAATATGTTGCAAAGAACTATTAAAAGACAGCTACAAAAATGAAATGCAGCATACAAAGTTATTTAAAGCTCTGCATGTGTGTTGCTTTGTCTTTACAGGTTGTTAATTATATAGTTATAAACCAGAAAGAACCTACAGCCAAAGACATTCATAATGATGTTAGATTGAAATGTATGCTATAGCATTTGTGAGCACTCATTTCCTTTTTTATCTTTTTAAATTGCTTTTTTGGATATCAATTGGCATCTCCATCCCCAAGAACAGAAGGAGTTTCAGACTAATTCCTTAGACCGCAACAGTAGCCAAGCAGCTCCAGCATCTGGTCAGTGACAGCACCATCAGATATGACATGGCCTTTGTATGGCACGATCTGAGTTTGAAAAGTAAATGTAATTAATTAGCCCCAAAATTCAGAGGTCAGGTAGCAGGCAGTTTCATCTGGCTTCCTGGCTTTAAAAGGCTCTTCTAAAATATATACCTGTGCACTGACCTCCACAGGACAGTTGTTGCTGGAATGAGGCATACCCATACATCTGAACCTTCATGCCCTCGAGGAACAGGTGAAAAGCCTGCCTGTCTTAACCCAATAAGCCAACAGCACATCCATCAGGCAGGGAAATGTGCACATGTCTGAAGTCATTAGAAGCTGTTGGTGGAGCTGACTCAAAGCAGCTCCACTGTCTGTGGTGCTGCTGTCAAGTCACAGGGTTTGTTTCTCTCAGAGTTGCCGCTGATCTTCAGTGATGAGAGTCAGTGTGTGTTTTGAAGAAACACACAAACATAAACCATGGATTAGGTACAGGTGCCATAATCACCAACTCTTGTACCTTGAGAAGAGAGGGGAGGTGTTCTGTTGAAAGCTGCAAGTTCTGTGTGGGGACTCTGCTGGACTTCGAGTGCTTTGTGCTTGTCCTCAATACGACCAGGATTATACATTTGGATTTACCTCTCATGGGAAAAGGATCGGGAGGGATGTAAAAGTACTGAGATAACCTCCCAACTGGTGCCACCTACTAGTACAGGTATGTGAAAGCCCATAAAGCTGCCCCTATTTGCATTGTTTGGAGATTTCATTCTGGACACAACTACCTTATTAAATTTAGGACAGGTGATACCTACTGAGCCTCATCACTGATGTTTCTGTGACGCTTAGACATGAAGACAAATTTCACCTCTTTAAATGAGGAACGTGTACCCTCCCCTGGGACTGCTCAGCTTCTGGGCAGGCTCTGAAACTATGCCTGTCCTGCCTAAGGCACAAGACAGTCTGGCTTTATGGTCTGTCAGCACAAAATCCTCATCTTCATGTCCTCTGTGTCCCTGCTTATCCTATCTGCAGGACATAGGAAAAACACATTTTCCAAAACTCACCTTGTGCAATGTTTTTATTTAGTTCTGATCTTGGCATGAAAACCCTCTTTTTCCTGAACTCTATAAAAATTGAAGAACTGCTACAGCTGATTTTGTTCTTTCCAAAAAGGGCTGAAATCCTGTTTTTCTTCCTCTCTGAATGAGGGCTTAAGACATTCACTCTAACTGAAAATTGTTTGCTAGCTACTGTTTTAACCAGATAGAAGCATAAGTTTTAGCCATTAATTCTTGGAGAGTGATGATAGAAGTTACTGTCTAAGCATAAGCCATCACAGTTTCATTTCACTTCCAGGAACTTTTGCATTTGCTCTTTCCAAAGCAATTCAGTGAAAAATGTGACAGTATCATAAGCACTGAAAGGCAGAGATCTGGTAATTCAGGATGCAAATTGTTTCTGTTAAAATTTACTAAAGTATGGCTTTGATTGATGTCATGACTGAAAAGTGCTATGACTGATGGTATTTTGATGGTATCTGTGAAATGGAAGGACCTAAGGCTTCAGATCATCCATCATGTGCAGATGCGTACTTTACTGCAAGGGTTCCCCTTCCTATAAAGTGGTTTGCCTGGATGCATTAGAGTTGGAGCACCAGCATTCTTCATGCCATCCAAACTCATAGCTGATTGGGGAAACTCAGAACTGCCAGGTCTGATGCCCTACACAAATTCTAAGTTTATATTAGAATTTGTAAAGAGAAATAAAATGCTGACACGCAGGCGATGCAGACATGTCCCCTGTTTCCTCAAAAATCTGCACCAGTGGAGATCACTTTGGCAGTTAGATTTTATACTCAGTTTAGTCATGGCAGGATTATTTTCTGGACTCACTGTTGATGTTAGGTTATGGTTTGGGAGAAAGAAAAATAAAACTTAGATGTTTCTTTTCTCCAGCTAAATTCAATCTGTAATGAGGGTATTTTTTTTTAACTGAGGAGTGAGTTGGTGTTAAGGAAACATCAGTGATGCTCCACTAGGGACTTTGCTCTTCACATTGATGCACATGTAAGGGCTTAGATGACTATACTGATAGGCACAAGATAAGCAGGTAATATGAGAGTGCATAGATAAGATAATACATTTGCATTGTCATCCTGTTACATTGTGTGTGCAATAAGTTGTGCTGTGTTATTTAATTTGTACTTATTATGCACAAGATTGATAGATTCTGATTATTTTTTATAAATAACAAAGTACACAGACAAAGCCACTCAGATTAAAAAAAAAAAAATCAAAAAACAAACACACTAGAAGAAAGCAGAAAAACCCACAGGATTATTTGTACCAGCGAGGCTTTTTCCAGTCCATTCAGAACAGTTTCCTTACCAGATTATTGTGTGGTACCTCTCCATGTACCCCACTTACCTGGTTATATCCCCAGGAGGGGAGAACTCTCCTCTGAAGGTACAAAGGCTGCAGAACTGAGGGGTTATTCCCTCCCGTGTCACTGTTGCCCTAAAGCAGAGACTAAACTAAGACTTGTGCCCCCACTTTGGGACATGTGGTGGCATTTGTGAGAGGCAGGAAGTTGGGGATGGGTGTGATGGGGATGTGATGAGGGACCAGGAGAGGGAGGAAACAGAGGGCCAAATCTTGGCTTGAGCACTCAAGCACAGTCAAAAGCAATATAGGCTGGAATAGAGGAGAGGACAGATGACAGCATGAATTTGAAGACAAATTTGCATTTTTAGGACCCACCTAGGTCCTAAATTTTGACGGACTCCAAAATGTCTAAAGCCTACACTAAAAGCAGTTTTCAAATGTTAGCTTATTTTAAAAAGCATACGTCTATTACTATTCAATAATACTAGTCATTACCTGGGGGAAAGTTAAGATCACATGTTAAATTTTCATGCTGTCATAACTTGACTGTTATTCAAGAAATATTTTTACCAAGGGGATTTGTATTTGCCTGAGTGATTCAAGATGTCAGGTGACTGAAGGTACTGTCATCCTTTCCTCTAACACTGACTAGATGCGAGTTGCTCACTCTTTTATATACCATGTATACTTAGGAAAAAATATTTCTCCTTAAAAAAAAGTAAAATATCCACTGTTGCTAAAAAACCCAAATGAAACAAACAAACAAAAAACCAAACAAAATCAGGGCTGTAAAAATTCAAAAGGCACATCTCACTTGATGAGAATGGTTCACCTCTCCTAAAGTGACTGCAGATAGGATAAAGAGCCTAAGACATCTTTAATAAATTATTAATTTAACTTAAGGGAAAACTGCTTCTGCCTCAATTTGAAAATGTAGATGTGACAAAGGTGCATAGGAGGAATTTCCCCATGGTATTTCCTCATTCTCAGTTCACAGCCATCTTTTGCCCAGCATGGTTCGATGACACTTATCCATGTAGTCCTGTAACAGATATTGCCATTGAGAGTAATCAGGCCATAGTCTCTGTCTTGAGTTTTTAAGGCCTCAGGACTGAGTATTGACAGGTTTACTCTGTCTGAACTTCTCTTGACTTGCCTGCAGCTTTTATTTATTTATTGTTACAGCTAAACTAAGCTGTAACAGTAAATTCTTTAACTGACCAGGTAGATGTGGCAATTTTTTTTTTTCTTTGTCTTTGTGTGGTACAACCCATAGCCTTATAGAGAGCAGTAACAAGAAGTTATAGAAGTGTTGAATAAGCAGTTGCATAGCAGTGTAGAATAAGGAATTTATGGCTCTGTCAGACCTATGTCAGGCAGAGAAATACAGACTTGGCACAACAGGAAATGCCTTGAGAGATGGAACCATAGGATGGGTACAGAGACACGCAGGCATGGGATGATAAGAGAGAGGGCACAGATGAGCACTGAGGACCCCATGGTTATAGACAGATCAGAAGAGGCCAGTAAAAAATGCAGGCATGGAGATGGAAAAAGATGGGTTTAGGGGTAACTCAGAGAGCACAAAAGTAGTATCTAACATATCCAAAAGTCATCATGTAAGGAAACTTGGATGTGTGAAGCTGCATACCTGTGAAAAATAAGCAATTATGTAAAAGCATGTTAACAAGCATTTTAAAAATAACCCAAGTGTGTCCTGAGGTGAAGAAGAAGGAACTACATGGACATCATGCTTGTCCTAGTGCATGATGTCTAATAAAAGTTGTGTGTCACAGCAAGGTGGAAATATATTCCTTTGTTTTGCTTGTAGTCCTGGTTATGTAATCCTGGCCCTAACCATTAAAAACATAAATATCGAGAAGCAGGTTTGATTGAAGGTGATCCAGAGTTTTGTTCTGCTTCAGTGTTGCACTAGGTGGGAATAAAGTCAGGTGAAACAAATGTTTGTTCAGTATTAACTAACAAAAACATCCCCTACTTTGGCATAAGAAAAATAAAATCTGAATGACAGTCACATATTTTTGTTCCTAGCACACCATCATGTATGAACCACAACTTTGAATCCCTGTGTTAGTCCTCATTATGCATGAAATGACACAATTCTGTTGGTATGAATCACCTTTAATAAGGGAGCAGAAGTGAGAAATTCGGCTTAATTGAGAAGTTTTAAGTCAGAATGGGACTTCTGGCATCAGAGCTGTGTTTGTCAAGACATCCCAGGGGTTGATAGAGCAGAAGATGCTATTGGTTTTTCTTCTGGGTACTAAATTGGTGCAGGTGTGAGATCCTCCTGGTGTAGTTCACTTTCTTCTGTCTCTGGCATGTTTCTGAAATGCCCCCCCATGTGGGTCTGCATACAGCTGGGCAGGCAATTTGGCTTCAACTGAACCGTACGCTAATCAGGCTTTCAAATGAAGATGGAGCATAATTAAAGTCAGTGTAAAATAACCCAGAAGGCAGTAACACATTTTAACAGGCCATAGCTCTTTGACATTTATATCATAAAAAAGCATATTTTCTCCTTAGGGGCGCAAACCCCGAAGGTGTTTGATTTGACCTAGCTGGGGAGGCTCATGACCTCCAAAAAGATGTTCCATGCCTTGCAGAATTCAGCTATAAGGCACGAAAACATGTTCATGTTTCTTTCTGTCTCCCTGCCACAGACAGCAGCCTGGCTCACGGCCTCAACTCATATGCAGAGAACAGCAGCAGAAAATAATAATTCTGTTCTGCAGAGTTAGCAGTGCTTTGAATGTCACCTCACACATCAGCTACTTTTTTGCCTCTCATGCATGGAAATACACTTACCAGAGTGGCAGACATTTTTTTGCCAGCTCTATGGACTCATCTGTTGATGAGCTTTCAGATGGTAAAAATGTCTGAAAGTGTGGACAAGAAATGCCACCCAGGAGTTTTCAGACCTCAGCTGAGACATTTCTCCAGTTTGGGTGCCAACAGGATGTAACTCATCTTCTGTGAATGCATAACAGTGGGATTCCTGCTGTCCCAGAGGAAAAAGGCTGATTTGGGATAATTAGTGAACTGCTGTAGAGGGCACTGTATAGTCAAAAATACAGGGTTTTTGAAGGGTTATGCTGTGTTCTGCTGTTCCACTAGGGCTGTGTGGCCACTGTAACCAAGAGAGCAAAAGGAAAAAAAATGAAACACTTGGTTTATAATGGCTGCTGAGGCAGAAGTTACACTACTGTGCACATAAATTTAGTTATGATTATTTCTCCAGAAGGGGAGTTACACAGTGGATCTAGAAAAATATTAGTGGGAGTCCGGACAAAACAAATGGGTGTCCTGCACTAATACATCTTCCTGGCATTGCCCTGGCTGGTTTGGAGGATAAGTGGAACTTAATGATTAAAACCCCTCCTGGGAGGTAGTTGCATCTGTCAAGGTTTGTATGAACTTTCATGAAGTACAAACTATGAAGAGGGTGGCAGTGTACTATTCAAGAGAATCCCCTAAACAGTCAGCAGAGGTACTGGGGCAGTCCCCTGCACCAACAGGGCTTGAGGTGTCTGGAGGTTCCATCATTTTCTAACTATCCCAAGGTAATCAGCCACTACTTAATCCATTTTCCCATCTCATCAACATGTAAATGAATGTGGCACATTTCTCTCAGAGGTTATTAGACTGCTAACACAAGTATTTTTGGCTTGGCTGGATTAAGTAAATACGCATGGACTTCAGATTCCAAACATGCTTTCTATTTTATTTACAGAGGATAAATAGAAAAAACTGATGGCCCATAATCAGGAATGAATCAGAATGAATGAGAAGCCTCTTAAAATACAAAGCAGCATGTTCACTAGGGTTGATAGAATAAGCTAAATAACTTGGGAGTAATGCTACTCTGTCAGTATTTCTATATACTTTTCTTCTCAGGGGTTCATAAATCTGTGATAAAAAAAGCAATTGTCTCAGAATGAGTTAAAAAAAAACAGAGGACAACATTTTATATAAAATTACTTAAACATTGGATTTAATTTAAAATATTGTTTTGTGTTTTCCACTGTTGCTTTGTTCATCTTCAACAAAAATGACTAATAGTTTTATAAAGCAACCCTGAGGAGGTTAAAAGCTCTCATTCGAGCTCAGCTGTTCAAATTTAGACTCCTCTGAGCTGTGCATTTTGCCTCCCACTGTCATGCTGGGAGTCAGCAGGAGGGAAGGCTTGCAAGGAAGGGTCTTCTTTGCTGCCTCGACCACTTGCTGCAGTGCACGTGGGTCACTTGCACCTGACCTCTGAGCATTTTGTTTCTGCCGAGAAAATGCCCCCAACATCTGTGTGCATGTGTGAAACTGGCAGTGTCCTGGTGACAATGTGCTATTTCATAGCCAAGCCGAGCTACAGCCCTCTGGGTGGGCATTATGTTGCCTGTTCCGCTGGTAGGACACATCTGGACAGCCAAGGCCATCTCTACATGACCGCACAGTAGATTGGTACGGGTTGTGTGAAAATACAGAACAGCAGTAGAAGCAAAGGGAGAGGAAAAAGGATGGAAATGGTGAATCAATGTTTTCATTTCAAAGCATAATGCTGTTAGGGGGTACTAAATATAGGGTACTAAAGACACAGATGGTGTAGACATGTTTTCAGAACTGAGTGATCAACATATCCTGAACTAAAGGGGCATAACTGAAAAAGACACAGCTCAGTGGTGTGCACCTTCAGACACTAAAATGCCTTTTAAATTTTGGCCTTAGGTATTTTAGATCTACATTATAAAACTCGAACACCTCTCTAACTTGTAAAAATTTCAGCCTTTGTATTCTTTGCCTACATGGGCATTCCTAGGTATTTTATAATTGGTATAATTAAATTACATGAAAATGGCAGATAATTCTCTAATTGGAATGTTATGATTTTATATTTTCTAAAATAATTTTTAAGAATTATAAAACTATGCTGGACTTCACATCTGTAGTTCATCCAGAGCATTGAAATAACAGGTAGTGTTAACTAATTCAATCAAATGCTTATTAGTGTGTTTTACAGGTAGAGTAATTTCAGCGGTTTTGACTTTATTGAAATAAAAATGGATATCTTTTTATTGTGACATGAGAAGGCACAGTAAATTAATGGTTTTGTTTCTTGGCTCATTAAAAAGGTATCAGTTTGATATTGCATTGTTACTGCTGATTATTTCTGCGGTGAGAAAATGTATCACTATTCCTTTGAAGGAGTAAAGGTAGATAATAACTGATTTTAAAGATACCACCAGAAAACCTTAGCCAGTGAAGGGAGTGAAACAGTTCCTGCCTGAACAAATGGAATAAAATATACTATATATATTGCTATGTATTATAAAACTACTTCTGGTAGCTGTTGTTTGCTCCATACCATAAACAAATGCTTATAATTTTTTTTCACTACTTAACCAAAAATCAGCATATGTTTTGAACTGATGCGTAATTGCATGTGACAATAACGTTCAAAAAAGTGAACTATTCAAAGTGACAGTTCAGTTGGATTTGCAGAGCTACTATATTTGGACCCTGTGCAAAAAATCCATTATTGCCTTACAAGCATATTTAGAACACAGCTATAAACAAGATTTAGTGAAACATTTACACTGTCCAAAACAAACTGTGAATAATTCTGCAGAAATTAAGAGAAATGCTGCCAAAAATAGAATTGCTACTTCGAGTCTAAGTTTGCTTGCTTTTCCTGTGATCAAGTTCAATCCAATATGAGGAAGGTATTGTGTTTGTGGAGGTGTCTTTGGGAAATTGCAGTTTTATATCTTACAGAAAAAAAGGTTTGTTGTGCAGTGGACTGTTCCTGGATATTGCTTTATTAACTGAATTTTACTTTCTGTCCTGTAGTAGTTCCATAAGTTCCTTATTCTTCCCTGCACATTTGTGTTGCTGTGGGAGCTCTGAGAAGATACATTGAGCAGCAATGCTGCTGGTTGTCATGTGAGGCTCTCTGGAATGGTACTTGACTTTGAAAAAAGTAAATAATTGCAAAGATTCTTATAGAATAATTCAAGGTTCATACACCATAAGCGAAATAACATAAAAGTAAACAAGAAAAACAGTTATATTGTGCAAGAGAGCCCTAAGGGTTGTTACACGTTTAACTAGTATATCTGTAATTATATCACTAAAATGCTGTGGCAGATTAGGCTTAAGAAGAGTTCTGAACCAAAAGACAGTCTGTGGTAGTTCTCTCAGAATCACTTCAGTAGTGTTGTGAACACAGAAATGTGGAAGTTGAACATCACAGGCCAGATTCTGTGAGGGAAGGTGGCCTTTCAAAGCACTGAGTGGATGTCCTCCTCCAGGGTAGAAGAGGTGAAGCCGTCATGCCATGATTGTTGTGGGAAGTGTTTCCCTTCCAAAGCAGTACCACTAGGGACCAGAAAATACTTGTGTGTTCCCCTAAAGCCTTAACTTGGTTGTAAAAGAACTGACTTGGTAGTGAATGGTCACGGTGCTGTGATGGCTGTGCTTGTCATGGTCAGACTATGAGCACCTGCTCCCTTCTGCTCTGGTAAAGGGTTGGCAAACCCTGGGAGAGGGCAGGAGTGAACACTTTCTTAAGTTAGAGATAATTCAGCTATAAATTCACTGTCAGAGCCCCATATTCACAGCAGTGGCAGTGATCAGGTTTGCTGTCTAAAGGCACCCAGACATGCAGAGCTGTTTCACATCCAGCCTTCTAGAAAACATTCTTTGCTGTGTCAGTTCTCAAATTTATTTTTCATTAAGGTCCCTTTTAATCCCTTCCAAGATTTTCAGATTCTTTTACATTAGTTTGAGATCCTCAGGCTTCAAAAGGCGCGAGCATGTTTGGATACATCCTGAATACCACTGGCTCTTATTAAATTAGTCAAAGTCACTTATTTTGCAGGCAGAGTTTAGTTTTATGTGTCAGGATGTTGTATGCAGGTTTTCAAAACAACTTCTAGATGAACAGTGAAAGGATCACCTGCTTTCATTTTCCCCTTCCAATAAAGTTTCCTTGTAAATTTGTTTTGTCATGATTACAGAAAGCAGAGCAAAATTGCATGTTTTCTGTCTTGGGAAGTCTCAAAACTTCTAATGACAAGTTAGTTGGGAAAGTAATGGCCATCTAAAAAGCCTGATAAGCTGGGAAATGTTAGACAGCCATTAATTTCTTCCCTTTTTTCAATATAGGTCTACAGAGAAATAATATTATTTCACTGTTTTAGAGCATAGTATGACACAAGTAGCCAGAAGTATCTTGATATCTAGGTGCAGCAGATAAAATATCTAACAAGATCATTTTATAGACCTGACATATAGAAACTCTGTTAAGAACCTCCTACAGATACATAACAAAATATCTTTGCTATAAACTAAATTAATTTAATGCAAAGGGATAATTATCACATCTTCCTAATACCTTTCTCTCTCATCTTTACCAATTACAGTGCAGTAGTGGGCCTAGTCCTGGCAATTTAAAGGAAGAAGTTTCACTGAAATCATGGCTTTCACTGCATAATTGCAATCTCTAATTGCATAAATGCAGCCTTATTTTTGGCACTGTTCACTTAGGCAAATATACCAGCTAAGGCATTTAGTTCCTAGTCACACAACTAACATTTTCCAAGGCATTTTTGGTGAAAGTGCCTTTTTCCACAATAGTTTTTCATGCAATGAAATCTTGATTACAACTGGGATTTCTCACTGTTGTCATGTGGAGTAGTAATGACCTCACCTCCAAGAGAGGACAAATGAAGAACTATCAGATAAAATAAATTAAAGGTGATGAAGAGGTCTGAATTTGGTTGGAGAGCTGTCATCTTTGGAGGAATATTTTCTTTCTTTTTATTCTTGTGAATCACTCTTGGTTTTGCCCGTACTATGTGCACAGTCTCATGTGACTTGGTGCTTTTCCTTTTGAAATCATTAATCAGTCAAATTATGTGGTATTTATCCTTAGCCCAAAACTTTTTTTTTCTCTGTACAGAACTAATGAATCTTATTTAAAACAAGTTCTCCTTTTTCCTTGGCACATCTTTTACTGAAAATTGCTCATATATATGCATTTCTATGCATGAGGAAGCAAATATATTTACATATTCTTGTTTTACCACATAAGTTAGATTGGCATGTATACACAAAAGAAAAAAAAATGTGAAAGATTACCTTTTAATTGTGCAAAAGACCAAGGATTCTGTTGTGGAAATGGGGCTTCCCAAATTCATTGTCTTGATAACTCTAGTGTTGAGTCTTCTAACTAATATTAGTGATCAATTGTGCTATTCAAGGGGATTCTTTATGTTAATAAACACTGTCAGCACTTAGCAACGAATATTTCCATGCTCCCCCACTTAAAATTTAAATTCTCCAAATACAGAAAAAAATAATAATTAAAAAATACCCTAATAAAAAGCCTTAAAATTGAATATTTAGCCTGTTCTGCCTGCAGAGGTGTCTTCCTGGGTAGCTTGTTTGAAACATGGCATATTACAGCACCCAGTCATAGCTTTTTGCTTCTGCAACATCTTCCTTGAGGAGGTTTCACAGTATTTTGCAAACGTAAGGAAAGTTGCCTTCATTACCAGAGGCAGAAAAGTGTCAAATCTATGATGCTAATTATGAAATCAAAGTTTCATTTACATTTTTAGTCCTTTTAGAAAGCAGAGTTGAAAGACACTTTCAGGCATTACACCTGCCTGTTGGTGACACTGACAAATAGAGATTTTACAGCTGAATCATAATCTTTAAAAATGTTTTCCCATCTTCACTGTTCCTCAGGGAAGGGCTTACATGAACAAGAGAAATACTAATACCAGGAGAGAACAAGAGAGTGCAGACTTCACACAAACTGCTGTCTAGCACACTATTAAATAGGCTGAAAAGATGGGTGAAGAAAATGTTTTCTGTAATTATTTTCATTACAAGTTTTAAGGAATTCTTTAATAGAGAAAAAAAAAATCTAAGTCAGGGTAACATGATTTTTCTTGTCTTCTCTGAACCACCTCTTGGGTGATTTGGCAGATATTTCTCACGTGGTCCAGTGGAGGAACTGAACCTCTGGTCTGGTAGAAGCTGTTCCTTGTTTCACAAGGCTATGAGGTGGATAGGAACAGCACAGCAAGGGTTTCTTTCTGCCCCCCTCAAAAGCCATATGCTCATGTCCTTTGGAGCCCAGAGCTCAGCCTCATTTGAAGTTGGCGTTTTGCAGTCTAAGTGGTGCAGGCACTGCTGCGTGCCAGCACGGTGTCCTTAATGGATGAGCCACAGAAAGAGAGTGACTCCATTAAACCAAAGTACAGCCTTTTAATTCCCTTTGGTCCTGAGCACTCACTTATCGCTATCTCACAGCATCCTACATCCAAATCAAACCTGCCAGCTGCTCCGAGCTCTAGTTGTATTTAATTTAGTTAGTTAAAGCGACACCTCGACTTTTCCCTCCCAACCGCAGACAGGTTCCTTTCAAGCTATGCTGAGTGGGCGTTTTCTCTCCTGACATGAAAGGGCAGCCAATTTGTAAGGGGGGAAATTAAATTTAGGACACTTAGTTCATGTGAGATGAAGGAAAATAGAGCAGGGGAGTGAGGCAGGGGCATAACATTTATAATGTGCGTTCAACACATGCACACATCCATACACACGTGCAGAAACAATAAAGAAAATAGATGAAAAACAGCTAGCAATTTCTGAACAAATGGTTATACTGTGAATCTTTCCACAATAGGCAATTCCATGTCTACTGCTAAGACTTCATGAGTTTTACAATTTTTTTTTCCCCAGGGAGAAAGAAAAATCAGATTTTCTTCTACCCCTGGAAATCCACCAAAGCCCTAAACCAAAATATTTAACCATTAATGAGTGATCTGAATTCCAATTTTTAGGTGTCCATTAGTTCCTTTATGATTTTGAGCAAGTCAGTCAGCAGTTACCACTTACAGTGCTCCACTCCTTCATCTGTGAAACAGGACTAGGTCATTTTTCTTTTAGGTCTGCATTTAGTCATCACTCAGGAGCCCTCTGAAGCATGGATTGGCTATGGATATGTGCAGTACCTATCAAAATTAACTCTGAGGTCTATTTTCTTTTCAGTCTGTCTCCTTGAATCCCCTTAATACCAGTCTCTACAGAGCTATGACCCTGAAGCAGAAGGTTATGAAGGAAGATTTAACTGCCGGAAAAAATGAGTGGATATGTAGATGTTAGAAGATACCAAGTGATTGTTCAGCAGGAGGGCAGGCATATGCTGCATGCCTTTGGAAATGAAGCCAAGAGTCCTGGAGAAGTTCTACTGTCTAAGATCTGTTTCCTAGAGAATGACGCATTTGCAGAGAGTAGATGTGTGTACCTTCTACTTATGCAGTAGAGCAAGCCTGTTTTGGCACACAAACTTTCAGCATGCTGAAGAGAGTACTGTTGTGGAGGCTTTTGCACCACTAACTTTTCTGGAAGCTCTCAAGTGAAATGCAGTAATTGAGATTCACATGTATATTTATTGTAGAGCCGTTCCTCACAAACAGGAAATGTGTTTCCCTTGATCAATTCAGGCTGAATACTTGGGGTTTATCTTTTTGTAGGTAACAAAGATCATTTACAGCCTCTTGTCCATCCCATGCCTTCCTGCCTTGGAGTACTGACAGCCTCTAAAAGCAAGAAGGCAATGGGTTCATCCTGGACAACCTCTCCTTGTCCTGTTACCTGAGACTGACAAAAAGGAAAGAGCAGGTGGGCTGCTTATTTTTTTCCTAGAGAAGGAAAATGTGACCCTGCGATTAGCTCAGTTGGTTAGAGTATTGTGCAAATAACACCAATGCTGCAGGTTTGATCCCTGTACAGGCCATTCACTTAAGAGTTGGACTTGATGAACCCTTCCAATTCAGAATATTGTGTGGAAAAAAGGTCTCGTGGCAAAAGTCTACTGACAAATCCTTAGACACAGCTGCTGGAGAATTAGCTGCCACAACAAGCAACCAGGTCCTTTTGCATACAGAGTCATCCATATACTCTTAGGAGATGATTCTTGTATTAAGTCCTTGCTGTCTGCACAAACTAAGCTGAATGGCAAACAGATATTGTAGTTTTTGCTGAGTTAGGGCTGTTGTCTTTATTCCCATGGCTGTGTCCTGAGTTTAACTGATTAGAAGTTCCCCATGGGACTTTGGGATAAACAGCTTTGTATTACTTAAAGTTCACAGAATTCAATCTGCTGGTTTGATACACGAGGTCAGGAAATATTAAAAAGATTATGCACACAAATACAGTGTTTGGTGCAGATTGTTCTTTTCCCCACGATTGATTTGCCATGGTGTCTTGTAATTTATTCATGCAAGAGAGCTGTGATGGATGATGCAAATTATTCTGGTTTTCCCTTTTGACTTAAATAATAATTGCCAATATATTAGTACAGTATGGAAATACAGGGATAAGACATGGCAAAGTGTTGCAAAGTTACTTTTTTTTTTCTTTCAAGTCTACATCAATTATAAACGTATACATTATTCAGAAATAATGTGTTTCTTAAAGGGAGTGAAAAGGTCACAATTTAAGATCACCTGAATGCTGGATGAGATGCTGTCAGACACACAACAAAACAAAAGATGATCAAAATACTTTTTTTTTTGAGCTAGTGGTCCTTTTTTCAACCTTAACCCATTGAAACAGATACAAAATTAATAGGTTTTGAAGATGAAAATACAGGGGCTGTCATATAAGTAATCCTTTTGTAAAGCTGTCTCTTTTCCATCTCTCTAGGGATGGAAGCTTAGAAATACAAATTGGAAATGGAAAATAAAATGTAAAACAGCTGGAGACAACTGAGCTGGACCTTGTGGAGCTGCTTCCATCCCCAGTATAAATTGCTGTATTTTTGTGAACCTACTCTTGTCTTCATTATTATCTTGATTTTAAAGCATTTATTTCTAGCACAGTCCTGTATTGTGTGTAAACTGTCCATACAGTGTACCAGAAAGATTGCAGGAGTGTCCACTCAGGCAGGAGTCCCTCATCCAGAACTTGTCATCCAGGTCAGGGATGACCAGACTTACCACCCGTGCGAGCTGTGTCCCAGTGCCTCTGTATTAACAACCCTCATTGCTCCTCCAACAGAGAGGCCGGACTTTGGGAGGCGTAGATGGGCAGAAGGCAGCAGAGGTTTCCCAAATGTCCTATGCCTAGATTGTGTGATGAGTGTTCACAGGTGTGCACAGGCAGTGGGGGCTCAGCAAGGCCTGGTAGTCACCAGCATCCAGGGACTTGGGTCACTTAGCACAGTACTGCTGCCAGCTATGCAACATAACTCTGCCTGAAACATGAGCCTTACTTGATCCATGGATGTGCCAGTAAATCTGAATAAACTGACTGCTTTGACAAAAAAAGGAAGTGGGACAGGGGAAGCAGAGGACCCTGAAGTGACTCATGTGATTTGAGTAAAGAGCAGCAAATCTGAATCCTCATCCCCTGATGTCATGTCCCATGCTGCATGCAGAAACCACACTGCTGGTTTTCTTTCCTCATTGTCCTGGAAAACTTGAGTCTTCCAAAAGCTCATCTCCCTTTTGCTGCTTTAGACCTTTTCCGCGGGAAGATACCTCTTTATAGACTTCACACCTAATTTCAAGTTTTAATTTAGATGCTGAAACCTGCTTCATGAGACATGAGCCTCTCAAGATTGTGAAATTCTCACCCTTAATGCTCACTGGATTACATACTGTGGACAGCCCTCTGTTTAGAGTGATATAGTGGCTCTGTTCCTGTTCATGCAGAGTCACAGGCTGACAGTGATAAGTTGCTTTTGGTGAACATGCCTTCCCATGTCTTCTGGTTTTTGTCGTGACTGGCAGGTACTATGGGGGGAGGAAGGACCTTTAACAGCATCATGTTTCTGTTGGTGTGGCCTCATGATGAAAGGGGCTGGTGCTAGGTCACTGCAAGAAATAGCTTTCTCTGTTGAGATATTGTGTGCAGAGCAAGGGCTATAGACTGACCAAGAAGGTGGAATTCAAATGGCCTCTCTTTCCTGGCTGAGGTGATGCTTCTAGTACACAAAAGGCAGTGGCGTGTCTGTATCAGAAGCAGTTGTCTGCCAGCAGTACAAAAGGTTTTGTTCCCGCTGTTTCCCATGGAACAAAAGCACACATATGGGAATCACAGGATGTGATTAAAAAAAAAAAAGGGGAGACAGCTAATGGGAAGTGGCAAAACCCTTTATACACTTTCTCTTCCTGTAATATCTAAATTCATTGCCTCAGATACAGAAAGTGCTCCTTCGGACAAGTCAAGGATCATAGGATCAAATTCAAGTATGAAAAATAAAAAATCATGTGTTTGATGTCTGGTTCTTCTGTGCTGTGGAAACATGGGACTTTCAAATAAAAATCCACCAAAAATAAGCTAGCATTGCATTAGGAAGTGTGAAACCACATATTATTCTGATAAACCTGTTCTTACACTGCTTTTGCAGATAATGTGCACGTACTTTTACAGTAATAAGCATATCCCATGGATTTCTGTATTACCTGCAAAGCACTCAGGCTGATTAGGACCAAGTTTAATTTGGTCCTAATCAGCTCCAGGCAAGTGGACCGCGAAATTAGCTTGACACATTAATTTTATGTTTTATAGTAGGTAGCCCTGCCCAATTTGCCTGACTGTGCTAGACCAATTTTATGTCTCTCTATATACACATGAACCGATATATATGTATTGTATGTATTTTATATATATGTGCATATGTATATATATATATATGCATATGTGTATATATATATATAAAGCATTTCATTTGTCTCAAACACAGGTGCCATGATGTAAGATGTCCCACTTTTTCTTTAGACCACAGGCAATCCCTCTTGGGCCTCACATTTAAAGCATCACACTTTCTTTTAGTTCCAGTCTGATGATAGTGCTAATGTTTAGTGACAGTTACTCAGTACTAATGATCACCTTTGGGGATTTTCAGAGTGCTTGCCTTTTGCTGGTCATTGGTGAAATGTAATCAATAAATCTGCCAGCTAGGCTTTTCCTCTTGCTTTTCCTATTTGAATTAAATGAACATCTCAGTAAAAGATTCATGATGGAGTCCCTTTGCCATTCAGAGCCATTCTGTGTGCAAATAATGCTGGTTTAACTGATCTATGAAGTGTACCATGACATTATAAATACATGGAAGAAAACAGATGAGTAATACTGATATTAAGGTTTTTCTTGGGTATAATTCTTGAATGGAAAAAAGGAGGAAAAGTACAAATAGTTTAAAGATTTGTTCTAATTTGTTCTCACTTTTTTTCATGATGAACTGTTCCTATCAGCTATTCTCTTTCTAACTGACTTCTGTATTGGCATGAATGACTATTCCTTATTTTTCCTTGACAAGTTGTTCCAAACAATTTTTTCTTTCCAGTTTAAAGTGGTGTGCTACTTGCTTACTGTATTTATCATTCAGTAACTAACTTTTTTCATTGTTGTTCACCACACAAAAGCTACTTTTGTTTTCTCTGTAGGGAACAGGGAATATCATTATGTGATTTATTTTCAATTAAGGGTTAATAATATTTCACCTGAAAAATTGCATTGTTTATTTTAAACCACTGTCCTTAGTACAGTGATATTATTTTCAGTTTATGATTGTAAGAGTAATTTAGCTTGTATTTCCATCAAATGTAACATTCAAATAGATGTTTTCCATGGAGTTGAGAGTACTGGGCCTTTGACCAGAGGTAGAGCAAGATCTTGTAAAGTGCGATGATAAACTTCCATGGAAGATTAAAGTATTCTGCAAATTTTATGTAAGTTCAAGAGGAACTGCTTCTGGAAGACAGAGGTCTGTCCTAATGTGCCAAGAAGTAGTATTCCAGAGATGCTCAAACCATTGATTTGTCTACCTTCTGCTTCTTTGCTTCACAAGTGGAAAAGCACAAAGTTTGTGTCCTTCTGTGGCTCATTAAGCTTTTCTGAGGGTTTACAATTTAAAAGCTGAAATTTGTAACTAAATGATTACAATAATTACAGTCTAAATGTGGTCAAATATAGCTGAGGAAGTCATGAAATAAGAAATGGGACTTCTCCTGGCAGTTGCCAGCTTACCTTGGCTGATTGCCTACTGCTTTCTGGGTTATATCCTGAAAAACCAAAAGACAGTTGGCTCAAGCACTTGTTCTTCCTATCAATAAATTTTCCAATGCAAGCCCTTGGAAGGCCTTTTTCTTTGAGAGCAACAGCACAGCAGTGTGGGAGCAGTGCCCTGGCTGAGCATCGCTGGCTGCCCGTAAGGCTGAGAATCTGCTCTGTGGGTCTGACTGGGTCTGTGGCCAGGAGACCTCCTCTTTGGCTACTCAGCAAGGGCTGCCATTTTTCTCCTGCCTCAGAAGCCTCCTCCCTTACATTCCCCTGAGATTTTTATAAACACATTTGGAGTTTCAGTAAGTCTCAGTTACATTATATAAGTGACTCACACTCTGCTTCAGTCCTGGTAGGATGAGGGTCAACTTTTTGGCCAATTAAGGAAAGTAAATGCTGTCACCTTGCAGATGAAATGCAGTTTCCTGGAATTCAGGAGTTGTTCTCACTGGCAAAAGGAAATTAATTACAACACAGATAAAAGAGGGTGAGCTTGTCCTGTTTTATGGTGTTCCAATCTGGTGGTGCCCTAACTCATAGAAAGATAAACTGAATAATCTTGAAGATTTAGTCCTATTTTGATGTAATTTTCTTATAAAAGCAACTACTGTAATTCCACCAGTAAGGAAGTTTTAGATCCCATGTCTTCTTGAACATGTTCATCATAAATTTAATGCATTTTTTATAAGCCAAAGGTAACCAAATACTGAACCTGAAAATGGCGTACATGTAATGAAGCATTTCAGAAACAGAACTTGGGAATAGGCTATGAACATATGCACATGTGAAATGTGCAACACCTACGTTTGTGTTCTGTATCACTCCTCATATATGAGTTCTGTCACACGCATGTGAATAAGTAGCATATGGCTTTCAAAAAATACTCCTGTGGATGCTCTTAAAATACATCTCACAAAAAGTGATTCCCCTCTTCTAAGGAAAACTTCCATAGCTTTTCTCCTCAAGTGCACTGATATTTTATTCATTTTTCATCAACACACCAATGTGTGGAGCCTGCTCAGTTAGCCCCCAAAAATGCTGGGAGAAAAGCTCCCATGAACCTGAAACTTACAGTGGGGGGGAGCTGCTGTCACCACCGAGGCAGAAGGACCCAGGGGCAATTAAACACAAAGATCAGTGGGGTTACATATTCGCAGGGCCTCCTTCATGTCTTGTGCATCTAACATGGAGGAATTTTTGTACTCTGCCAGAGGGAAGAGGGGATGAGATTTTAAAAGTCCAATGAGATAAACATTGCTGAGGTTATTCTCCTTCCTGCACCCTGTTGTGAAGTCTTTAAGGAAACCATGATAGTATCAATCTAAGATGATGATGCATAACCAACCTTGCCTGCTCCTCTCTGCTCCCAGCACAACCTTCACCCTGGCTTGGCCATGCCAGTCATCTGGTAGAGCAGCTGTTCTGCAATCTGAATTTTTAACATGGTCCAGGTTAAAAACACATCTCCAAGAAAAGGAGAGAGGTTATATTCAGCTCAAAGATGTGACTAGAGTAGACTCCCTCCATGGGGACAGCAGCAGGACGTAGGGATGGTGAGCCATACAACGGGGAGAGGTGGGTATGGGAGACCATCTGTGGGAAGGGCTTCAGCTGGACTTGTCTCTGGGACTCCCACCCTCTGAAATGTTGGTAAAAGAAACTATGAACAGCACATAATTTCTGCTTTGATACAGAAATGCTTGTTTTTAACAATTGTGTTAAATTACTTGAACAGTAAGCCTACCAACCAGACCTAAATCCTTTCAGTGACACAACACTACTGTGTATGAAGGAAGAGCTTTAGGTGGGACAGTGTAGTGCTGCTTCCCCACCAGCATCCCCCTCTGCAGCAGGCACACTGACTGTGAAGGAAACACGCCAGGAATACCTCCTGGTAGACGTGTCCTTGGCTTAGCTGTCAGGAGAGGAGATGCTACCTGGGCTTGGAACGTTTCTGAGCCCTGAGGGATGACTGCAGGAAGCTGCAGGGCTGCAGGTGTGTGACAGGCAGGTCTGCTAAGGCTTCTCTCTTTTATTTTGCCACGTTTAGGTTTTGTTAAGTGCAGAATCATGTTGCCAGCACTTCCAAAGGGCATAACGAGAGCAAACTCGGTTACTCACAAGAGTAGCAGCATGTCCAATAGAAAATACTGACAGGATCAGGCTCAGGGACTAAAAAATTCTCATTAAAAGGTTTTCATTTTTTATCACTTCCATTCAGCCCTGTCAGCCCAGTTTGATAACTAACACCATTGACTTCAGCTGAGCAAAGATTACATGTGAATGCAGTGACTGATGGATTAGGCCATGACATGTGAGACGTATTTTCTCTTTCCAGAGCACTTTGCTTTGGTCTTTTTACAGATGACAATTATTGCAGGCCGATAACACTACAGTGCTGCAAATACTAAATTAAATATTTAGTCTGGGTTTTTCCCCCATTTTCAGTAATTGCATGCATGCCAACCGATTTTGAATCCAGTCCAGCATTTTTTGCACTGTATAACTTTCATATGCATAGCAATTATAAGCCATTAAAATGAAACTATTTATGAAATGAAACTATTTAAAAAAACACAGATGCCAATTTATAACATAAATCATTGGTTGTATTATATTACTGAATTGACATTTATTATGTAATTAATAATTAGACCAGTCATTTCGTCAAGCCATGTACTATTATGTAGGGCTACATTATATACCTAAGGAGTACCTGGAGTTTAAGAAACTGCAAAGGTGCCCACCTTGAGGAAATCCATGGGAGGCTGGGAATTTCAAGTGGGGTTTCCTTTATGGAAATGGAACAGACTTTCTGCAGAAAATGAGATCTGTCCATGGGTACAAGAAGTGCTTGAACCAGGCTGGAGCATATTTCTGTACATCCCCAAGGGTGTATAGGTGCCAACTGCTGTGGATACCTGTACAGGGGCAGGACATAACTTGGACTACATGATACAGAAAATATGCTTATGAAATAATTTCCTATGAGCTGTTGCTGTTTTAACATGAGTGTTGCATATTTCCATGTCAACACAAGAGGTATTTCCATACGCTTTACAATTCATTCACAGTTATCCGTCCTGAGGCCATCTGCGCAGACCTTAAAGGAGATAAAGAAGCAAAGAATGATTCTGAGAGAGTATTCTGCATGGGAGCTCACTTCATATAAACATGCCTGTGTTGTTAACAGAAAAGTCAGTTTCACTGTAATCTGACAGCCACAGAGAGAAAAACCTGTTATCTGCCCGTCCTGGGAGGGCTGATAACAGCAATCTTCATAGCATCTAAAAAACTGTGCTGATGGATAAGGAGGGAAATTAACAGACTTAGAAAACAAAATAATTGCAAGTTACTAACATGTAAATCAGCTTTCGTTAATGTGAACCACGTTCTACTGGGACTTAAATCTAGAACCACCTCATTCCCATTGTCTGACCACATCTGTGGGCCCAAACTGACATGCGAAAGGGAAGGTGTCTAAATCCAGGTTCCTTTTTCTTCCTTTTTCTCTTTTTATAGGGTTTTTTTCATACAGAAACCCATCTTAGCCTGGAAATGAAGGCATGTAAAAACTTTTTTGTGCATCAAATGAGCATCTGACTTTTTCTCTGTCCTAAAATAAACCCAAAAGAAACAAAACTGCAAAAACGTACTGTTAAAGTAAGTGTTTGGATGAAAGCAAGGAATTTCCGAGTTAAGTGCCTCCTGTCCTTTGAGTCAACTCCATTGTGCCTAGAGAGATTGCATTTTGCAGCACTTCACTGTGTGATCATTTCCATCCCTGCAATCCCAAACACAATGAGGTGAATTAAGACCCGAGGGGAAGCATTAACTCCTTGTTGCTGTGGGTGCTGTCAGACAATCTGGCTGTTTGTGTAATAACTTGATGAAAAATGAGATTCAAACTGCTGGGAAAAGACAGGGCTTGGTACTCTCCAGGGAGTCCAGTGTGCTGCTTAAGACCAAAAAAAATGAGTATGAACAACCAACGAAATACTAGAGCATTGCCCCCTTTTTTTTTTCTTTTTTTCCCATTGAATTGCATCTCTCATATTGCCAGCCCTCAAGCAACAGAAGTGTGAATATTTTATACGTATCTTTATACACAAAAAATTACATACATAATACATTATAGATCCTCTTACTTCCATACATAATATCCCACGTGGTGATTTCCAGAAAAGGACTTGTGAGAAAATGGCAAGTCTATTCTGGGTTGTAACTGTAGGCAATATGTTACTAAACCTCTTGCCATCACAAATTGAATATAAAAGAAGCTGTGCACCAGTTCATAATAAAATGCATTGTTGGTTTTGGGGGTTTTTTAAACAACTCTCACATGTAGTTTGTTGTTTCTGGAGTTGTTGACTGCAGTTGCTAGAGCTGCAAAAGCCCCATGATCAATTCTGGATTGCTGACATAAGGAAAAAAGTATTTCATGCAGTTCATCAGAGGTGACGGTGGTCCCACTGCTCTACAAACACGGGTACTTCCAGTGTGCAACATGTGTGAGAGAACATTTGCCTGATTAGATATTTCTCTGGGCTCCAAAGGGGCTCAGAATGACATTGGTGTCTCTGAAGAGCTGAGAAGAGCTTTCTTTTCCCAAATGACGAACATCATAAAATTGGACGTATGGGGATTCACAGTGGTGGTGAAAGTGGCCATGTGAACTCCAAGATGTGGTGAGCAGATCAGGACTACACATAGCCCTCCCTGGATAGCAGGGGACAGACCAGAGAAGACACCCTGTAGTAGTTAGTAGGGTGCACTACTGGAGACATAGCACAAAACCTTCATACAGCTGTTCCCAAGGTCCACCTCCTCAGAGTGTTTTTACAGTCTGAAGCAATGGCTTGAATTTCAGTGTGTGCTGCTCACTCAGAGCTCCTGCCACAGTCTCAGAAAATCAGGCTACAGGTTTGATGTCAAATTTATTATTATTTTTAGCATGAGGCATAGTTTAACTTGAGTTCCCTCTCGCCTTGAGACTCATTTGTGTGACTTTGGATACTGAAGCATGGGAGATTAAGTGATTTTGTCAGTGAATTTCATTACTCAGGTAGGTCTTTCATTACTTTCATTACTGTGGTAGGTCTAGGAATTAGACCTTGATGTTGGGCATTCAGAGGAGTACTTTTATTCCCTAATAACTGAATGGTAATACACTGTATTCTTATTTGGAAGAATCACATTTGATTTTCTGTTCTTTCATCTCCAGAGAAAGGAGTGCTCTAGAGTCTGAGCAGTCAGCCTCTGAAAGTACGCAAGCCAGTATTTCCGTCAATTAATGGACAACATAGGAATGGAAAATGTCCACTCTGATACACACATTTAAAGCAAGGGGTGAAATAGTAGGGAATATTACAAGCTAATTATTCCCATGTGGACAATTTTTCCCAATGACTTTTGCTCATGCTTCTATTATAGGTTGAATTCAACTGCTCTTTAAGCACATGTCCTATAAAAAGGGCATGATGGCTGAGTTGAGAATAAACATAAAAATGTGAATAATTTTAAAATAAGCAGCCAGCCATCATTAATTCACTTGGTACTCATTACAGTAATATTAATAATGACTTACACATTAGGTATTAATGTAGTCTTCCACTGAAAAAGCTGGTTTGACTCTAATTTTATTCTAATTTTATTTCAAGGAAAATAACTGATACTTAAAACTTCACATATCCTGCCCAGTTTCTAAATCTTTTCAAATAAAATAAATAATCTGTAAGGTGAGCAGTGAGCTTTTTAGTCTCCAATTCACATCCCAAATGTAAACCAGGGTAAAAGTGACAAGAACACTTTTATTCAATGTGAATTCTTTGGGGAATAAATATGTTTAATAATGAGTACCATCATCTGTAGGTTGCTGAAGTTCTTAATTGGCCTCCAATTAAGCCTTAGATTTTTGAGGATGCTTTAATTGATCTCATTTTCCGACACAATAAACTATTAAAGCCAAAAGCAAAACCAGAACTCCGCTTCTGGACATGATATAAAAGCAATTGAAAATTGCTTGAAAGGGAATGGCCTGCCTAGTCTTCACTCTTTTTCTAGTCTGACTAGCCCTCCAGGAAGTCTCTGTGGTTTTATAAAATAGGTTTATATACTCATTAGTGTTTAATAGGCTGTATTTTTCAGCAATAGTTTTATTTTACTGTTGAGATCAGTAATATAACTCCTTAAAATTCAGACATGGATCAGCAGAAGTAAAACCTGCTGTGGCAAAAAGGCTCATTGGACTGAAAGAACAGCTATTCCTCTTGGAAAGGGAGAGAGGAACCTTGCACCTTTTGACCTGAAAAAAAGTATCCTCATTTCTGGCCCAGGTTTCATATGAGATGAAATGGCCTCAGAGTCCACTGGGGTGATCCCAGCACACTCCTGAAGGGGGTGACTTGGGACACTTCCTATCGCTAAGCAATGCCCTACCTGCAGTTTGGGTAAACATGGGCTCTCCATCTGCTCCTCCACCCCTCTGGCAGGACTCCTAGGGACTCTGACAGCATGCACCACATTCACCCTGCTGTGCCAGCCCCCATGCTGAGGTAGCACCAAGTACCACCAGTGTCCTCCCACCCAACTCCCTGCAGACACTGCAGCCCAGGGAGAGGGAAAAGGCTGTGGCTGGTCACACTTTTCTGTGTCCTAGAAAGATGTGGCCTGACATGGCTGCCAGTTTTCTATCCTTGTTATTTTCCCCCTCGTTTTCTTGTATTTGTTTCCACATGACATTATTCAGACATTGCCCTGTAGTGCATAATCATTCCCTGTGTTTGCACTCCAGGGAGCCCAGTGTCAGACATGGGCCAGGGATAAAAAATAACGTCTTTTTCCCATTGTTGTTAACAAGTGAGTGTGTGGTGGGGGGCATGGGCGGGGTGGGGGGCAAGGGGGACAGGACAACACAACACACAGCTTTATGTGGTCCCTAAACAACAACATGAAAAAAATCAAAAGGAGTACCTGCCACTGCTCAGATTAAATCCAAACTGTCTGTTAAACCTCTAATTATCAGCTTGCCTTGTGGGTAAAATGGTACCATTCAATTATTGTTTTTTGTTCACTTGTCAGCTGCAAAAAACATATTATCACTGCTTTTCAAACCAGCAAAAAGAGCAGAAATTCTGCAAATTGCTTTCTAAACGTAGTTACTTTAAACCTAATACCTCTCTGCAGCGTGTCAGCAATTGTATAATGTGATGTTGCATGCAAATTGTATTTAATGTAGGTATTCCAATTATTTGTTTTACATTATGCAACTGTGGTGAAATTATTTGCTTTGTTGCCACGTTATGTGTGGCATGTTAGACTTAGCATGTTAAAAATAAACACATACACATATACAGACTTGCCTGCACATATTTTGTCAAGGTAATGTTAAAATAAGCAAAAATTGTCAAACGGTAATTCTCTGCAACCATGGTGAGGTGAGAAATAAAAGCACCTTTTCAAGAATAATCTCAGAACTGATTACATTTGACACTCATTCTGTGTATTTATTTACTTGCTTACTTAATCTTGGAGGGTGCAAGTGTCTAGGATATCCTTGATCAATTTATTTCCCCTCTGCTTGTGTGTGGTGCTGGCAATCACTGAACACACCCTCCCAGCCACCACAGGCAACCCCATAGCTCTCTTATACAGCTGCAGTGACTGAAGCTCTGCTACTCCTAAGATAAAACACATGACACATTTACATCCAACTTGGCTGGTAGATTTTTGATGTTTCATTTCCTCAGCTTTCCATTCACATGATGTGAAATCTATTTCACTGAAGCAGAGGGAGCTCAGGAAATATTTCCAGTGGAGGGTGTTAAAACCTTCCCTTCCCCTCCCTTCCTTCTCCCTCTTCCCTGCCAATTAGAAAACATACTTGCCTTAGGCAAGTGGTAAGGAGGCTTATTTCAAGGCTAGTTTAACTCCTGGATGGGCTTTTTTTTGGCTCCCATGGTGCTGCCATGTATTTTTCCTGGATGAAGCACAGGAAAATAGTAGTACACATGGAGTTACACCAAAGTTTCATTCTCTGATCGTTGGCTGTCCTTGCTGAAAGACAAATGATGGTTTGGCTTCTATTGACTGAGAAGAGACATCAAGGGGTCAGAAGGACAGAGCTTGGTCAAGGCCAGGCAGGCAGGAGTGGGGAGTCACACCTCATTAGTAGGCATGCAGGTAAGAGAGTTTTAGATTTGTTTCAGGCCCTTGCAAAGGTGCCTTGACAGCTTGAGTTATGCTGACAGCCTCTCCTCAAAGGGAAAGAGAGTGTCAGGCAAGAGAGATGAAACATGTTTCACTGTCACCCTCCACACAACCTAAATGGATGGCCTAGCATCTTGCCATCAGCGACGTTCCCATCTGGGGAAAAAATGGAAGAGTTGAGTTTGATGTTATAAATCACCATAATTTGTTACAATTTCCAAAGACAAATATGACAGGGTGGAATTACTTTGCAGTGCTGAGACAGTCATTTGCAGAATCCATAAAGTGCCAGTATAAATCTGAGGACGAGATATATTTAATCTGAAGAAACAGACCACAATATCACCTCAGTATACTGTGTTTACCGAAAACTTATCTGCAGAAATACCACGGTATTGCAGGTTGCTCATTTCATTTTACCATTTGAAACCAAAGTGACTGTTTTATAAAAATTCTAATGAGATATAAAGTTTCTTTTGTGTATTTTGTATTTCCTCTATCAAAAGGTGGAAATACTTATTATGTCTCCCAAAAAATTATGCAACACTCATTGTTGACAGCAGAAATATTTTGTGGGGTTACAACTGGGATTCCGGGGAGAGAGACAATGCACTGTTCAGAGCTGGCTCTTCACAGTTGCTCCTGTTTTGCAGCTCTTAAATTAACAAACCCTGCAACCTAATATTCCTTTTGGAATTGTCCAGATCACAGGCATTACTCCCAAAAGTTGTATCTTGGACCTATTTTCCTTCCTGCCTTCAGTGATGAGGGTATACACATTTTCAAGACAAGTTGTTGGAAAAACAACAGAGCTGAATTGAAGTTGTTACCCTGCGATATTTACGTGGTCACAGTCGAGGTCATCAATTTTCTCTCCTCTGTAGCAGACACCATCTGAGGTGACACATTGAAAGGACTGCGAGTGTTCAAAATGTAGAAACTGAAGACAAAGTTGTTAATCATTGCCTTTTGTGGGTAAGTTGCTTAGTCTGTCTGTACCATGATTTACCCACACATAAGAGGAGGACATTGCCAGCCTTCCTTACCCTTCCTGAAAAGTAATTTGAGTGGTCCATGAGTAAATGATCTCCAAAGAAAAGTGTCCTTTTTAATAATATTCACTTTAATAGCAATATTTTTTTATTTCCCAGGTAAGAGAAAGCATCTCTCTTTCTCTCAGAAAAAGAGATAAATAGGTCTAATACTGATTTGGCACTTACATAGGTAACTCTTCCCCAATCCCTGGCTTTTTACTTCCATCAATCCCAGTGTTTTTATATCAGTGAGTAGATGATGATATGTTCACCCATTCCGCATTTGGGTGTTATCGGAAGAGAGATGAAACACATTTTGGTGTTGCAGTTGCTACTGAATAAATCAAGCCATGGTGATGCAGTGTGATGGTATGAAAATCTCGCAGCCCGTAGTCAGTCATTCATATGTGAGGAAACTGGATCACTCTCCTTAAAACACACTCTTAGCCGAAGCTCTCAATATGTCAGCTCGCTGTTCTGGAAGAAACTGGCAGGTGTTTTGAGCCTGTTGTAGTGACAGCAACTTTAGTATAGTTTAAGAAGGAAGGTTTTACTGCTGCCTTTCCCTCTTCCTGCTCCCCTGTGGATGGGGTTCGGCTTGTTTCAGTCCTTTATGATGACATGACATCTAACACTGCACACAGCCCACAGTAATTGCCATCACGATTTGCATCTTTGTTGCTTTCTACTTTCCTGAGCTCTGCCCTTGTCAGTGCATCTAAGACATAGCAATGTTAATGGGACATTTGTTTTCATGCTTGTGTTACTGTTCTGTTTTCATTTTGTTTCTTAAAAGAGGAGGTAATATGAATGGATACTGCTCATACAAAGTGAGGTGTGTTTCTAAGAGGCTTGTCTGTCAGGAATGCACCAACTGGTATGTCTTTGCGAATGCTTGGGGACCTGCTGTGAGTTTGTAATCCTACTTTAGACAGAATGAAAATCACATGAGCAGAAGGGAAGAGTCTCCTCTCTCTTGCTGAAATGATACATAAATAGTATGCGAAAGTTCCTTTGATTTGACTGCACAGGTGGCTTCTGGTCTGCTTCCAAAAATGCTCTCAGATGTTTTTCAGATGTGTTCTAAAGACCCACTGTCTCTGTTTAGAGGGGGAAAAAAGTTAAAATATTAGTGTAAAAAATAAACCCCTGAGTCCCATTATGAGGCAGAGGTTAACACAGGAGAGGTTCAAAGCTGTGTCCTGTTAGGTATTCAGTATGGAAGGGAAAAAGCAGTTCAGTATCTCACTGATCAGCACCAATTTACTACTTCAGTGTAAAAGGAAGGAAAATTACGAAGGCACTCAGACACACAACACCTACTGTGAACATGGAAACATCTGCTAAACTAAACACCAAAGGACAAGGTGCAGGTGGGCAGAAGTAACACCTTGTTTCCTACAGCGTGGTCTAGACTGCCTGAGCAATGGCCAGTAACCACTTAACCCCCAGAGCAGTGTGATGTGGGGTGACAGGAGCAGTCAGTGCCCCCAGCACCTGCAGACTCTGTTAGCAGGGGGACACACAGATGTGGGCTGCTGAAGAACAGCTGGGGTTCGCACAGCAGAGTATTTCCTGATGGACAAAAACTGAGTTTAGCAAAGATTGTACAGCTGAGGCCTGGCTGTGCCCGGACCAGTGGATAGATACAGTGGATATGGGCAGGGTGGGCTGGAGGTTTGCCGTTCTCCTACCTTGAAGTAGGAGTGAGAGAGATGCAAAGAGGAGTGAAAACTCTTTAAGTTTTGTGCATTCGTTTGTCCAAATTTCTTTGCCGTTTTGCCTCTGAACTGACCTTCAAGTCATACCGAAACAATCCTGAAAACCTTTCAATCCATTTTGCTGTGAGTGCTCCCCAGGGAAAGTGGCTGGACATTTCTCTGCTCCATGGGAGGGAGATGTAATCACTGGCTGGGGCACCCCGAGGTGCTGCACAGCCATTAATGGAAGGTGATAAGGGCAGCAATGCCTTTCTCCAGCAGAAAATGCTGCTTTTTCTAAGTGTCACCAGCCTGCACACTGCTGTGCAAACTGCTCCCTGCCATGCCCACCTCTCTGCCCCCCAGGGCTCAGGTAACCTTTAACTCTCCAGTTGTCTCTGGGGTTTTTTTTGTTCTTGATGTGTTCAGTATTCTAACAACAGCAACAACAACAAAGTCCTTGCAGTTGCATCACTTCGTGCAAGCTGTTGCCAGACCTTGTAATGCAGCTTCAGGCGTGGAAGTGATTCACAGGCAATGTCGACAAGGGGAAGAGGGAGCTGCAAGAGAGACCAGGGAGAAGGACATGAGCTGCTGCCGGCACTTGCCAGAGCAGCCGGGGTGAGAACAAGTTGTGAAGTGCTTCTCGTTGGTGTCTGCTGCTTCACCAGCTCCTGCTGGTCCTGCTGGCAGGGGCATCGTTTCAGTGCCTCAGTCACCTGCTTAGTGATCTCCTGATTTTTCTGCATTTGTTCCTGTGTCACCATATGTTCTGCTTCTCATACTGGTTCTCACCGAAGTGATCTGTAAGATACCCCAGGTTTGACAGAACCAGAGGCAGTGCATAATGCCATTTCTTAGGCCTTATTAATCTTAAAATATTTATATAATTTTTGAAATAGGAATGATCTGCAGGAGTAAGCAAAGGCCTAGAATCAGAGCTGTATTTTTTTCTCCTTTTTCTGTTGTGTCACTAAATGTGGATAAGTGTTCAACCACTCTGCCCATGTCCAGATTTATGGTAATACATGGTGACTGTCTTTGTTGTGCTCTGCCAGCTCTGGTTAGTAGAATCATAGAACAGTTAGGGTTGGAAGGGTTCTATTTCTTTTAGTTCCAACTCCTCCTCCCCAGTAGTAGACAATCGGAATTATTTTTTTCATTCCCTTGACCTTAAAAACAAGAATGATTTCATAGTTGGGTACATATATGATGCGACAATGAGCATTTAGCCCAGAGAGGATCTGGAGTTGTTCAGGTTCACACAGTGACCTGGTGCAGATTCCCAGTGTCTGCGGTGACACTTATCCACCACCTGTCAATTTGTGCAGACTGATAGATATTTGGGGAATTGACTACAGCCCCTTGAACTAGAACAACTCACCACAATGAAAATTAGAGCAAGTGACAGACTTTTGCAGCATGAAACAGATGAAAAAGAAGTTGTCTTGTGTTTATATACCCACTGCATCTCTTTCTTATTGCCTTCTCCAGAGCTGAGGGTCCTTAGGTTTTCCTCTCTTCTATTCCACCCTTCCGTCAACAGCTCTACTCCACAAAATTTTAGTTCTCTGTAAGCCATTTTTGAGTCAATTCCAGCTTTTGTGAGTCAAACTGAAGGGAGAAAAGAGCAGATCCCAGCCTTTCTGATGTCTTTTTCTAGTTCAAAGACAGAACTTGGAGAGCCTGTCAACTGGGAGAACTCTCTTGTCAGCAGAAAGCCCCTGTGCCCAAAGGAAGGATGTCTGCCCAGTCTTTGAAGGGGAAAGGAGGAGCAGAGACACTGTACTGTAGCTCAGTTCTGAGACCTGGAGGTGGACATCTCATTGCTCACCTATTTCCACCACTCTGGGCTAGGGAGAAGGCAAAGTGGAAATGGTGCCCTGCTCAGCTTTCCTGTGCTCTAGGGCCAAACTCAATTTCACTGTAATTTAATTTAACCCTAATTCAGTACCTAGCAATTGTACAGCCATTATGAATGTGCCCTCTCATCAGTCTGATAATAAAAGCATATTCTGCTCTGAAAATTACTGGAAATGTGAACTTCATTAGTGTTCATTTTCTTTAGGGAATCCCCTCCTTCTCTCTTTCTGCTGTCTGGCCACATGAGTTCTGTAAAGAGCAGAATAACCATATATCTGAACTACAGGAAGTATATTTTGGTTCTGAGAACTCTGATTACAGAAACACAATCACTTGGTATTTCAGAGGACTCATCTAGTGAATCCTTGGCTTTTCAGTTGATTTTATTAGTGCCACATAAAAATGTGCATTGTACAGTGAATAAACTCTTGTGGGTTAGTGTGTCTGTTTGCCCTGCAGGGTATAGGTTTGTTGCTTACTGTTTTGTCTTGTGCTTTTAGCACCCCCAAAGGTCAAACTTCAAAACTTCCCCTGACAGATCCTTTTTCAATCCAGCAGATCTTCCAATTAGCAAAATATTCATTCTATGCAGATAATACAATATGGATTTACTCGTTCACTTTCACTGCTGCTTTTTGGGACCTTCTGAATAATAAGATATTCCATCTTAGAATAATTCATAGACTCTTTGCCTAAACACTGTATCTTTCAATAATCAATCTAAATTGCAAAATACCTTAAGCAGCAGCATTGTTTACCTGGCACTATTTAAAAATCATGAAAGCAGTAGAATGAAGGATCAGGGAGCAGATCTGCTCTGTACTCAATATAGTATCATCCTTGAGAAGGGAACATTGCAAAGACATTGATATATAAGTCAATGATAAAAAATTGGGCTTTTACATATTTGGGAGGCTAAGGTGTATATCAAGAACATTGACACAGCTCTGTAACAAGTAACAGGGTATATTCTACAGGAGTATGTAAGGAAAAGGAGCATAATCTATTTCTAAAGTTAATTTAGTGTTCTTATAGATGCCATACTGAATGTGCATCCATAGACTCAGGGTATAAGGAGCTGCCAGTTGAACTGCACTTATATTTTACATGGTTGACAACAGATTTTTGCATCTTACACTCTCCTCTTTTGTCTGCAGCTCCAAATTACATCCAAATTTCTATATATGTTACATTTTGCATATGTTATGAGTGACTTCTTTGCTGTCTTTGCTAAGCCTAAAATGAGTTTTGTCCAGTTCCCAGAGGCCTGCATCAGGGACTATAGGTGAGTGGTTTTGTAGCCATTAGATCTCCAGTGTCAATCTGTGCCCTGTCTTCTATCATCCTGTGCCTTCACTCTTACGTGCCCTGCTCTGCTTCCACCTCTCAAGAGCTCTGGTGTCACACCAAGTCTATACCAAGACTCCTGACATCATTGTATTAGAGTCATAAAAATCCCATTCTGCACAGAATAATTGCTTATTTCTGTTACCTACATAAAACTATGCCTGTACAATGCAGAGATAAACATAGGTGAAACAAACTAACCATAGACACCTGACCACTTAGAGGAACTGTGGTCACACTAAAACCAGGGGAGAAAAAGCTGTGGGTAGATCAGAAGTCCAGGCAGAGCAAACCTGACAAGCCTCAGTCTTGAGTCCTTGCAAACTCAGTGCAGAGCCCATGTCCTCTTACTAGCAATGACCTCTTACAGGGCTTGGAGTAGTGTTATAGTCACGGGTGGTGGCACTGGATGCAGGGTTGGTGTAGCTCAGCCTCTGACTTCCTACAGCTGGCAATAAAATGAGCTGGAAAAGTGATAGCTTTCTGCTCTGCTACAAAAGCTGCTACAAGTCATTGTGGGAGGCTTATAAACTCAAAAAAATGGCTTAACCTTTATACTTGGCAGTAAACACAACAAATGAAATGTGGATTATTCCTGTAGAAGTGTAATCACCTTGCTGCCTGCCATTCTCCCAAAGTCATTATGCTAGTCCTGAGAAACCAGGTTTTCCTAAGAATTTACAAATGGTGTGATTTTATTTCATCTAGTATCAGAAATCTCTGCATCTACATTTCAGCTAGTTCTCATAGACTCTCTTTCTAGTCTGCAAAAGAAAGAGGCACTTTCAGTGCTACCCATTTCCTTCTCTAGATTCTTTGGAAATGGCAAAGGCAAATTGAACTTGGTTTTCTATACTGATACAAAAGGAGGCAACTAACTCAGATAAAGACTGCAGATGTCTAATTTTGAATAGGATAAATAATTCCCAAAGCATCCACTTAAAATGCATTCCAAAATTCCTACATTGTTCTGTGCTTTGTACTGTGAAATAAAAGACACTTGCATAAAATTATTAGAGGGCAACAGAAAATTTCAGCAGTCACATTACTACTCAGTCAAAGAAAATTTAGTGTGTGTATTTTCAGTCCTCCCTTCTGTGGCAAGGAGGTGGATGTATTACCATTGTGTATGGGTTAAATTCAGAATATCAACCTAAGCAAAAATGTAGTCAAATATAGAAGCACAGATTCTCAATGGGAATAATGGGGTAGGATAAAAAATTACACCTTATATTTCTGAGTTTCTGAGGACTAAGTCTCCTATGATAGAAGATTCATGGAGACAAAATGATTTAGCACAATTATATGCAGAGCAAACATCCCAAGAAAAATAATGAAAGGAAAAGATAGCTGGAAAGCCTAGAGTGTTCACAGCTGCAACTCAGCACACCCAGCAACTGGCTAAATCCAGACCTCATATATTAGTGAAAGAAGGCCAGTAGGACAGTGTGTCCTGTTTGTGACCGCTCTTTGTGAGAAACTTATGGCAAAGCCTCACTTTTCATAAATTTATAAGGCTCAGGCCAGAAAAGATCATCTAGTCTAATATCCTATATATCATAGGACATTAAATTTCTTCCAGTTAGCTCTGACTTGAGCCCAATAACTTAGGTTAGCCAAATGCATTTAAGTCTTCAGAATGTTAAATGATATTGTGCCAAAGAAAGATATTGATGATACTTAGAACTATTTAATAATAAAGTGTGGATCAAACAGCATTGCATTATAACTGATTATAACTGATTTTGCAGATCCATGAACACTGAAGAGTCTTGCTTATATGGTAAATTCATCTACGTAGTTTTATTTCAATGCTAAAATAGCTCAGTTTCATCATACAGTTACTTCAGTCTCCTAGCAGTGTATGCCCCACACTCCATAAACACAACAAAATATGTTCTGTGATCCTTGGGACAAATTTTCTTTGGCTGTCTGCTCCTGCAAAGAAGACCTGTGTAGAACACAGAAAATTCACAGAAGCTTTTTTTTTTTCTCCTCTCCTCTCCTCTCCTCTCCTCTCCTCTCCTCTCCTCTC
>JAWWMP010000081.1:10119094-10129591 GCA_035047865.1 Dendrocincla tyrannina | reverse complement strand
CCCTCCCCTCCCCTCCCCTTTTGCTTCTCGCCATTACTTATATTAGAAACTCACTGTATGTAGGCTGCTTCATTAGGTGCCTAAAATGTAATGAGGCTTTGATGTTTAAGTGAGGTGGAGAGTCTCCCATAATTAGTATGTCCTAACTATCCACTAATTACCTCATCATCTAAGAGCAGACTTTTAACGAGCGTGTACCTTGTCTACTGGCAGGTGGAAAGAAACTGTGAAGAATGTTCTGGGGTTTGGATTTTTTTTTGTGAAAATGGACTATGTTGTGGTAGTTAAAGGAAAATCATCGAATTGTCTTGGATCCCTTACCACAGAATATTGACAGAGTTCATAACTTCCATCTTTTCTTTTCTGAACCACAGAACCCAGTGATTCTTCTTATTACTCCTGCAAAGTAAAGGCTGCAATGGCTCCTTTCAAATCTGACTCAGTATTGTTCACATAACCCAGGAGAGAAATGCTAATTAGTAGGTAAATTAGATGCCTCTATCTGCATTTGTCCTTGGAGAGATAGTAGATATAATTTTCTAGCAACCCTTTTAGCCTTTCCTCATTCAGTTGCTGGATTAAAAAACAGTACAGTAGCCCAGCGGTTGTACCATATAACAGAATATCTGTTATGAGTAAAACCCAGCTTAACAGCCAGTCAGTGCAGACACTGACGCTTTACCCTCTGTATTATAACCATGTAGCTGCTTGGTGCTGTAGTATAACATAGGATGAGGAGACACTGGAGAGCATTCACAAGTTTTCCATTTCCTCATAGGATCCTGACAGCTAAACTATATTGCCTTATTGTGAAAAGCATGCCTCAGTATATTGCAATAAAAAAGAAACATTTGAATGTCCTACATCTCCATTGCACTTATCTGTCAAGTTTCAGGTGGCCATTTAGATGATGCTATTTCAGTGGGTGAATTAATAGAGGAAGTGGCTTACACCTTTGTTTTTCAATCCAGCCCTGCAACTGAGAACATTCCAAGGCTGGAAATGGCATGTTCAGACTCCCTAAGAACAGTTACTATTATAATATCATGAGAGTAGTTTAGTCTGACATGTTTTACTTCACTCTTGCCATTGTCTTGGTGCCTGCAGTTGGTTATGACACCTTATTTTATTTGCAACAGCTCTCTGAACAGTGTTTACTTGATTGTATGTAGTCATCTGGGCATAACTACAGTAGTAACTGTTTTCTAAAAGAAGACCTAGTTTTACTAAGGATAAGATTCCCCAACCACATCACTGTCAAAGCTTTACATCATAACATACAGGACAGGACAGGGCTCTGCCTTGTCACTGCACTACAGAGACTTCTCCATTTCTGGGAAATGAAAAATACCTCTGGGAATCTGAATCGCAGTGATCTGGTGACAAGGAAATGTATTTCAGGCCCGGAAGCTGCAAAAAGTTTAAGAGGATTTCAAAAGGATGGTAAAAGTAGAGGAAAACCAAGTGATTTGTAATGGCAGGCTGAGAGTTTGTGATTATGCTGGGAAAGGGATAGTCAGAACATCAGAAATGGAATTTTGTTTTGAAGTGCAGAGAGGGTCTAACTAAAGCTCAGGAGAGAGGCTCTTTTAAAAGAAAGTTACAGTGCTGATGAGGAGATAGATGCTCATCAAGGACCTACTGAGTGACTCGGCAAATCACCGATTCCCAGCTTCTCATTTGTGAAATAGTATAATAATGCTCCTCTGCATCACAGGAGAGCTTGTGTGCAGGTTGCATCTTAGATGTGGTCTTGGTGCTTAGCTATAGAAGTACCCAAAAAGGCAAGGAAGAACTCTTCTAGGAGTACATCTGATCCTACTGCTTTCTTAAGGTCAGGATCTCCTAGAAATCATGAAACAAGTATTTTGCTCACTAGTGTAGATGGTGTTACCTCACAAGATGCGGAAGCAAGATCAAGCCTAAACCTGCAGTACTTGATAGCTAAATGCTTGCCTGAAACAAGATCAGTTGGAACTGAATAATTTCAATACATTTTACATGGCTGTAACTGACTCCTCAATAAGGAATAGGATCTTCCTTCATTTTAGAAGTATGGTTTATTAATCTGTCCATGTGAATTTGCTGTAATTGACTAGAAGTCATATTTTAAAGTGTTCTGAAAAAAATTAAGTTTTAGGATTACATTCGCAAGATTTATAACTCATCTGCTGTATGACTTGCACTCCTGAATCACTTAGATGCTCATAAAATGCAATTATTTGGCTACTTTTCTTTAAAATTTTATGTAATAATTAAAAAAAATCAAAGTATATTTAATAAGATTTTAAAAAAGGTAAGAAGTACTGCCTTCAAGCTGTGAAGGGTTAATCTATAAGACTCATTGTTATTGTATCTTTTTGGCTAAAAATATATCAGTATTCAAAAACCGTTTTGTATATATAGAGGCCGCACAAATACCCAGCAACATTGGGATTTTAGGTTTTAGAAGTGATGTAAGTATCTGTGCTTCAGGCCACAAGCCAAGCTCTAATTAATCAAGGTTAGAAACAAACCTTTAGGAAAAACTGCTCTATTGTAGGATTTCTACAGCAATTTTTTAGCTCTTACTCTCAAGTATTTGATGTTGAAATAAACCCAGACTAGAAAGGCAAGTGATCAGGCACCATGCAGGACTTGCTGTTTCTGTTCCTCATTTTGTATCTATCACACACGCATTTATAGGTTGCTCACACAGTATTTCTGTGTTGTTCCCTGTTTTCTGGTGTCTATACAAATTCTCATTGGAACAGGCTATTCTCTGTGCTCTCAGGAGCACATCAGTGTTTCTTCCTAACTATGTGACCCAGCTGTCTTCAGTACATGTCTGATCAATAAATATTGAAAGAACTAAAGTGGACAAATGAAAAGCACTCACTAAACAAGGCTGGTTGACCCAAGAAAGCCTTATTTTCAGGTATTAGTATATATATATTGAATTCATTATTTCCAAAGTCTACAGCAGAATAGAGAATTTGCAGTTAATTTGCATTGTGCTTGCAGCAACCCATGCAAATGACTTCCATGTTTCTAAAATCCTGCAGTCGTTCTGCAGAAGAAGCAGTGCTGTCCTCATAAGTGAGTGTCTGTGCTCTGTACTGCCAGCTTAGCAGGTTGAAAGCAAGGACTGCTGCTCCCAGGTTCCAAATCAAGGTCAAGAACAGGTGACATACAGCACACAACCCTAGGCATTTCACAACTGCCCCTTTTTGTCTATTTTCCCCACACTGCAGTCTGACAGCCAAAGCTCTTTTGAAGCATTTTCAACTAAATTGTTTCCTGCGTAGTGGTTTCTTAGTTCCAGACAGAACTTTTTCATGAAAAGGAGGGGTTATACAACATTGATCTGGTTGTGAGAGCTTCAGCCAGAGTACTGGAGACACGCATTTAGCTACTTGCTTTGCTTGATTTAGATCAGGAGCATGACCTGGTTCTCCCATGTTTTAGGTGAGTGACCAAATCACTGAGCTATCAAGACAATCACTGCTGCTCTCTGGCCGTATTAGTATCTCATTAGTGAATTAGAGCAGCACAGTGAACCAGGGTCCCCCAATCCCCTGTGTGTGTCAGGCTGGATGATATACAGTGGTCAGCATCTCTGGCTTCTGTGAACCACCTCCAGGAGATCCTGGCTTCATCTCAGTGGGAAAGAGGAGGGGCTCTGAAATTACAGGAAGAACGGGCTAAAAAAACCTCTTTCTCACTCAGCTCCAAACCCAAATCTCTCATAGGCTTGCATCCATATATCAAAATCTGTATAAATATGACTAATGGATAGTCTATATCTCTGTCATCCTGTGTGAGGATTTTTGCAGAGCTAAAACTAAAGTTATTTCATCATTTTAGACTAATGGATGGGGCTGTAAAGAAATGGGTGCTTTGGGGTCTGTAACCACAACTGAGGTAATCCAGCGATGTGCCAATCCCATATAAGAACAGTCAGCCAGGCCTACACAGCCACAGAGGTTTGGAAATTAAATTTGCAAGTATGACATGCAACTAAACACTTGCCTACTTTGGCTTCCCAACTGAGACAGAAGAAAATGGCATTAAGTGAATGACAGGGTTGCAATTGGACATGTGCTGAGCTATAGGCTTTCAAGAAATGTACACAGGTGTGTGTTGAGATGTCCTCTCTCCACAGAGAGAAGAGGGAAGAGGAAATGGAGAAGCATTTTTTTAACCCTTCTTGGACTTCACTAGACATATTAACTTTTTGGAATTGCTGAAGCAAGTTGTAAATGATGTATGAAATAGAAAATCTGTTCACTGCACAGAGTTTTTCAGGGCTGTGCATTCACCATTGTACTGTGCTATTTGCTGAGCTAGTCATTTCAGACAGAACCACAAAACCCCCACCAAGCTAACAAGTTTTGGATAAAAGAAACTAAAAAGACAGAACACAAATATTCTATTTTTTTGGATGATTTAGTGATTTATGTAAGCTTGGATCATTTCGTCATTTTATCTCTCAGATAAATTGAGTACTCTGTAGTTTTATTCTGAAGGGTTCCCACAGACAAGTTTTTTTAAAAAAAAAAACAAACAAATTCAAATTCTTCACATTTTGTAATTGTTTGGTTCTCTAAATTTTAAAAACATCATGTTCATCTTGGTAGCAAAAGGTACATCTCTCCTAAGTGAAATAAAGGGTCAGGGGAGTTTATACTCACACTGTCCACAGTGAAGTCCTCTCTGGCAATTAATGTGGTTAAAATGTCCCAGGGTTACTTATCAGTATATTTCGTGAGACCTCAGTACTGATCAAGAACTGACAACCGCTTGGGTAGCACTGAACAGCGTGGATGTTTCCAAAGAACCCAACTGGGTCCTTCAGGAAATCAGGATCAATACTGAGTCAGTAAATGCATTTCAATACATGCTACTAAAATACTGAGAAAATTTCATCAAAGGTGAAAAAATAGAGACAAAAAAGCATGCATGAAAAATTTTCCCACCGCTTTTGAAGTGAAAGAAAAATAATTTTGTCTCAAATTGAAATTCTGGGAGATCAACCATCTCCAGGCACATGAGCCCAGGAAAACTAAGTCACAGTGAGATTTGACACCACAGAGAACCGTGGTACTTAATCTCCTACTCAGTTAAGTGCCATTCAGATGATAAGTAGCATTTTGCATTTAAGTAATCATCACCACATGCCATACTTCCCCTTTGCTTCTGCTTCACCTGCTATCCTCTCCACACTGCCTTTGCGTTGAAACGCTGTGTTTTTCATGGTGGCCTCATGCTCATGTGCTTGAGTGGGAGTAGCTTGGACTAGAGAGGTAAACTCGTACTTGAAGGTTTCTATCTCCCCTTGTAAACACAGAAAATGTATTATAAATTGTGCTGTTGACAGAAAAGACAGTTTTGTGTCTTTTTTCAAGAACGTGTTCACCTGGGAGTTTCTGTCCCTGGTAAAAGGTGTGGCTTTCAGTGCTGTCACCCATCTCTGTAGCAACTAGGGACTCCTCTGAACAATCAGCGCTCAATCTGCCATCACTAGGTTTCCCAGGATGCAGGAGGGTCATGTCAGTACAGTGCAAGTCAAAGGTACAGCACTCTTGCTGTTGGTTCTGCATCTATTACATAAATATTTCCCTTTCCTCAGCTTCCAGAAAACACAAGCAATTGGGTTTTTCTGTGATTTTGATTTTTCTTTAACAGTAATTCCCTATCTGAAAACAGTTTTCAGTCCTGTTTATGTTGGCAATGGTTCTTTGAAAATGGTATCAGTTACTCTGTTACTTCACGTTAAGCCCAGGTCAGAGCTGAGTGTGAACCCTTAACTCAAATTACTCAATACCCAGCACAACTCAGTGCTCCATTACCAGGCCCTGGAAAGGGATGTTGGACACTCCAAGGTGGACGAAAAAATTTCGGTCTATGCAGCACTGGTTAAAGCCCAGAGGAATTGCCACCAACCTCCCAGGCACAGGTCAATAGGAGAGCCCAGCCTAGAGCGCTGCCTCAAGAGAGCTCTTTCCTTCCTTGGTTTTACCCTGGACAGAATCAGCATTGCCACTCAGGTGGGTCTGCATACTGCCATCTGCAAGGCCAGCATCATAAAATCGTAGAATGGTTAGGATTGGAAGGAACCTTAAAAATCATCTGCTTCCAACACCGAAAGCTGAAGCTTGAATACATCTACAGGTCCCTTCATGCCAGCACAGCTTCAGCATCGCTGTCTGATTGAAAGGAACCACGTTGGTTGAAAGACAATTTCTTGCTTCATTTTCTGTGTAGTAACAGATCTCTCCCTCCCTGGCATGCCTCCAGCCACAGTTTCGTGACTGACCAGCTCCATACTTCACCCAACTCAAAGGTCTCTGAGCTCACATTCAGAGCACATATTTTCCAGTTATACAATTTTTGCTGTTGCATCTTGAATCCTTTGCTAAATGGCTACCAAAGCAGAGTGTAAAGGATGCCCCTAATAAATGAAGCTATACAGACAAAGAGCTGGTAACACAGCAGCTGAGGCTTCATGTGGGGGAGAAAAGCTACTTGCATCGAGGATGAAATGAAAAGTACATCCTTGTGTTTAGCACTTCAGAAGATTTCCTTGGGTGGAACAGCTTTTGTCTCGGCCAGAAGCAGTGTCATCCCCTAGGAAACAGTCATCCTCTTGGAAATAAAGACATATTTAGATTACAGAGACTTCCAATAAAATAAAAGGGGGGAAAAAAAGAAAAAAGAAAAAAGGCAAAATCACAATACAAAGCATTAAGGTTAGAATGTGATGCTTGCTTTGAAAAAAAAAAAAAAGGATCAAAAACTTAACAGGGCTGAGAGTGTTCTGTCTGAAAGAAATGCCTTTATGAAACATATAAAAGTAGTAAAAATATCCAGTACTCAAAAGAAACAGTAAAAAAATTAGTCTCTTTCTGGGAGAAGATATAGCTGTACATTAGGTTAAAAAAAAAAACAGAGCAGTCAAAGAGGACTTTTCCCTTCAGTGTGTATTTTCTTGGCAGTTGTGCTCTCTTGTGGATGGTGTTAAAGCATTTAGTTTTCATTGTAGAAAATCAAGTCAGAGAAAAGAGAAGTGGAAGGGACCTCAAAAGGTCATCTAGTCCATCTTGTTTTCTAAAGGTACAGCCAGCTAGGTAGACTCCATCTGGACAGATTTTTGCTTCTTAAATGGGCATTTCACATGTCTGTAAAGACTTGTTCAAAATTAAGCCACATCAAACACTAACTCTGTAAGAGATAACATGTAGCTATACAATCCTAGGAGAACTTTAGTGAAGAAAATAATTTGAGGTTTCTGTTTCCCCTCTAATTTCCTGCTTTGGTGTCAGGAAACTGATGCTAATTCAGTGTTCATAAGCAGAAGAGAGAGTGGCAGGGATGGGCAGAGCTATGCTGTTCCCCTGCCAGCAGCGACAGGCAGAGCAGCTGAGAGGTCTCCACTGAGAGAGCTGCCACTGCCTGAAATGATGGCTTGTTGATGGCCATGAAGCCATAGCTCCCAAACTTTGCATCATAGACCCAACTCATGCATCCACCAGAAACTCAGTCTGAGAACAGCAAGGAATTGCAGGGGGACATCACTAGCTCAGAACTGAAATAGAGATGAGGCTGCTGCGACATTTGGGGAGGAGACTTTCAAGATGTGCTAAGATTAAGCGAAAGATCAAGCAACTTCACTGTCATTATTATTCACTCTGGTACAGTTGCAATTTATTTGAGTCTGGTTTCTGCTGACTTTATTTGAATTTTGGACCTTATGCAAACATGTACTTTATTTTTTTCTTGTCCTTTAAATATTACACTTTCTGTTGCTCTTCACAGGTTTATGGAATAATTTGTTGAAATCAGATATGAGCAGAGAACACGTTTTGTAGAATGAAAACAATTAGATGTGCCAGTAGCAGAAAATGGATACAATTATTCTTTTCAGCCAAGTCAGTTTTTCTAAGTGAAATTTGTTTATTTTGGTAACAATTCTGCTTTCTATTTTGAGAGTTAACCTGTTGCTTATTTCATTCATTTGGTCAGCCAAATGAGCAGTGGTCAGCCTGTGAGTGAGAGGATCACACACACCTTTTGCAACTCATTCAAACTCTTAAAGTTTGAAGGCAGAAAAACTTCCTTGTCTGCTTATGTTACAACCACTTAAAATTAGTAATGACTGTATGAAACTTTAGAAAATATTCAGAAGAATACCTGAAGTAGTACCTTAAAACAGTTTCTTGAAATATGACATTTAGGCACTATATAATGAGATTTCAGTATAAACTGATAAGAATGTGTAGCTGTGGTTCTTGTCCTGCATGCACAGAGTGCAGTCATGGCTGACAGAAGAGTAGGGCTGTAGTAGAATGTAGTTCATTGCAGTATCCTGGAGTGTGATCTTTCTATTTCAGCAAATAATTTCCAAGTAAATTCCTGGATTTTGTCATTTGAGGGTTGGACCTCTTCAAAGCATCTTTCCTGTGAACACTGTAAGCTGTAGAAGTTCTGAGGGAGTGTGTAATGGCAGTTTTCAGCTGCCACAGATCAATCATCATGCACTAGCTTTCACCAAATTTTAGTTTCTTCAGGAGGACTTTCTTTCAAAACCTAATTTCAACCCTCAGGTATTTTCTCTGTAAAGGCATTGTAACTTTCTGTGTCAATATAAATATTTTTACCCTGTGTTTGGGCAAGAGAATAGTTCTCCTTGTGCTGCTATAAGCCCAAGATTTTATTCAGATCTTCTTTCTGCTCCAGCTCATGTGTGTCTAAAGTCTGCTCTAATGAGAAAGTAGCCCTCAGGATAGTGTTTCCCATCTGTAACACAGATAAAGCTGTATCTTTGAGACACATTTGTTTCTGCTATTGTTTTTTGTAGGACATAACCAAAATCCTTTTATGAAGGCTTCGGTTCCTCCCTGGAGATCAGAATCCACCATGAAGTTCATTTAGATGAAGTTCATCCTTTCTAGAATTATCATCTTTGGGAGTATCTCCACACATCTTTCTCCTTTATTCTCAAGACCTTTAACCTGTCTGATGATCTTCCTAATATTTCCTTTCAGCAGAAAACCCCATTCTAAATACAATTCCTCCAGCAATATCAGTGTTTCAAGGGCAAATTTGAATGTTGATTTGCACAGCTGGAGCATTATGGCACTTTTTGTGTCAGCACAATACTATGGCTCATGTTGTCAAAACCTGTGTTTAGTAAAGTATAAGGAGAGGGTATTTCCAATATGTATTCCAGAGGTAGGAAGTTTGAATTTGTCTCACGAGATTGACTCCACATTATTGCTATCAAGTTAACTGAAGTATGATGTATACAGAAATGGCTTTTCAGGTAATAGATATAAGGTGAAATGGACATAAGTGCCATATCACCAGTGCAAGATTTATTGCACTGCTGTTGAGGATCTATGTAAATACTGGAGTAGGTTGAAGATGAGGGGGCTCATACACAGATCAGAGCTCTCAGAGCTGCCCAGGCCCTGTTATTTCACCCACTGTTCTAACACTGAGGCTGTGTTATATTTCATTCGGTACTGATATTACCGGTTTTCTCATTACTGGATATTAATGAATGATTTTAACATTTAGTCCATGGACTTTTCCAATACCCTGTACATTTGCTGGTGAGGAGAGAATCCTTAAAAATTAGGAGTTTCATTTCTGTCTGTCAAAAGCTTATCAGTACCTTTTGCATCTACCAGTCTGCTCAGAAAAAAAAGGAAGACCATTTCCAAAGTGCAATTTCTGATTAAGTTAGAAAAGCTGATGAACTAGCATTTGTTATAGTGTTTTATCTGGTTTCCTGGTACTTCCTTCCAGGACGTCTGGATTCAGAAAAAACAATCTTAACCAAACTTGATTTAAAAACATTTTGGCTGAATTTTACACACATCATTCTGACAGGTTTCACTTCACACTCATCATGCACCTCCACAGCTGCACAGAGAGACTCTGGTTTCTGAGTACATTTTACTGAAATCATGTTTGCAAGTGCAAAGTAATCTCATGATCCTCACCATGTGTACAAGCTGCTTACTTCCTGTTAGTGCCTATAGCCAGATATATACAGATATAACCAGATATAACCATATTTTCATGACAAGCCCACCTTCTTGGAATAAATGAAAATAGAATTGCCAATGTATTTTAACCTCTTTCTAAAATATTTAACTTTACATAGAGTTTCATTAAAGCAGTCTTTCAAGAAAGGAACTTTTTTTTTGCCTTTTTTTTTTATGTTCTTCCTGAGATTTTGCATGCCATTTGAGTCTCTAGTGGTCATATTTTCAACTGATGCAAACAGAGACCTATTGCAGCTGAACTGATTTACTACAACTAAGAATCTGTCCATAAAGCCAAATCAACCCTTAAATTAGGCTCAAAAGAAATACTACCAATTAAATTTAGTCTGTGACCTATAACACAGATTTAACAAGCTCAACATATTATATGAATTTCAGTGGGGGGGGGGGGGGGGGTGGGAACCAATTAAACTTCAAAAAAAAACCCAAATCCCCAAAGTCT
>JAWWMP010000081.1:10037795-10118994 GCA_035047865.1 Dendrocincla tyrannina | reverse complement strand
CCCCCCCCCCCCCCCCCCCCCCCCCCCCCCCCCCCCCCCCCCCCCCCCCCCCCAATTAAACTTAAAGAAAAAAACCAAATCCCCAAAGTCTGAACCTTGACAAAAGTAGTTCAAAAATCCTGTAGCATCCAGCTGTTTCCATGGTTTCACATCCTATGTTCTAGTTCTTAGGGTGCTATGTAGGATATGAAAGCAACCTGGAATAAAAACTATCATGAGAAAAACCTTTTTTTTTCTTTTTTTTTTTAAGTTCCCTCATTTGTTTTGTTTCTTTTCCAGGTTTTTGGTTGGATTAGGTTTTGGGTTGGTTTTTTTTTATCTCCATCTCTCTGAAAAAGCCCTGTATTTTAGTTTGAATTTGAACACTTCAAAGCCCTCAGAGACCACGGGACTGTTCCTGCTGTAGGCAACAGCAAAACTCACATTGCCTTTGGTGGGAGTTGGATTAGACCCCAAGAAAGAAATGGAGGGAAGAAGCATCATCTTTTCTCAAACTCCTTTCCCCCCATAAATAAGCTAACATAACCACCCTGATGCGACGAATTTATTAAAAGCAAATAGTCATCTTGTGCTACAAATCCTTCTGAATACAATGTTTTGACTAAATGACATTTAGCAGCATTGTAGCTTTAATGGTAAAGAAAACAGTAGCAGCTCAGTACTTAAACCTCTGTCCCATGGTGAATATCATTTTCAATATCCTGTAAAAATTCTTTGAAGTGTTTGTATCCAGTATGCCCCAACGGATTTACTCAGAATTAGTTAATAGTGAGAAAGCATTGAACTAAATTTATCGGTTACAGTCTCTCATGATCACATAAAAAATAAAATTAAAAGGAACCCTCTATAGAATACTTTATCAGGCTTGGTAATGGCATCATCTCTGACAGTGAGGCAATAAACGCATATTAGTGACCCCCTGATGAAACATGTTTACAGGCAAAGTCAAAGAGATTGATCATTCTCTCTGGAAAGTGGCATTTTCCTTCAATGCATTGTTACTGCTAGTCACAGAAGCATACTGATGGGCTAATGCATGACAAGAAGGAAATGTGTGAAAGGGGATGCAATTATCAAGTCCTGCTCAGTTTTTCAAGGAAAAATCTTTCCTGTTCCCAGCCTGAACTCCCTTGTTATATGAGTAATGTTGCTAGTGCTATAAAAGAGAGCCAAAGGTCACAGCCAATACTCCGGGTGTTGTGCTGGGTTTCATACAGGTATCATTCCTCCCAGAAGTGCTTGCATTAGGTAAGAGAGACAAGAAGAGTGAGAATAGAAGGGGCAACATTTAAGGAAGAGGACTCTTCCAAGATCACAGCGTGGCCAGGAAAGAATCCCTCCTCTAGTGCCATGACCCCATGCTGGGCAACTTGTCTTGAGCAGTCATTGTTGGGGTTTTCAGATGTGATCTTTAGGATATATTCTACATATTTATACTCTTCAAAATCTCAAGCCCTGCTGACACATTGTTTCCTGTAGTCACACTGTTTTATAGAGTCCTTCTGATTTGTTGCAGTTTTTCTCATTTCAAATATTTTTCAGTCTGACATTCCAACTGCTGTATTTCTAATTCTTTTTTCTCCAATTACTTAATTTATTATTTGGGGGAAAATGGCAATTTTTGTACTGTATACATGACAGTTCAAATTGCATTCTTTCTATTTTAGCAGCTCACCTCTCAAACAAGAGGTGCTCTACTCTACTAGTGCTCTACTAGAACGACTAGATTGGTCAGAAACTGCCCTTCTCTCATTCTCTCACATCTACATTTTCTTTAAAATCAACTGAAACCAAATCTACGCATTTCTGAACCACTTTTAGCCCTCAGTTCATCCCTCATTTAAATCTATTTAAATACGTAAGTCAAACATCCCAAGTGTTTTGCAGTGTCTCTGCACACAAACCAGAGCCTTGTGCTTTTCCAGTCCCATTTCTCACCCTGTCCCTCAGCATAGCTTCAAGAGCGGAGTCTTCATGTAAATATATTTTCCTGCTTTAGTTTTCACAAATAATAATTGCTCAGTAATTAGCTAAGTAGAGTGGAGCTATTACTTCTATGAAGTGTTCTTCCTTGATTTCCTTGACTCTTTCCTCTCCCCAGCTTCAGCATCTGCTCAGCCTTTCCATGTGGACATGTGTTGTGGGGTGAGCAGGGGAGATGGGCAGCCCAAACTGGCACAGGACAGGGAAGGGTATGGGCTCACAGGGGGCTTTCTTTGAAGCATGATGTTGTGTGGACGGGCACTGGGAACAGGACAGGATTATGTGTGTCTGGCAGAGCTTGGCAGGACTGGGGAGGAGTCAGGAGTCAGAGCTCAAGGGCAATAGCTTTGGGATTTGGTGTGTTATGGTGTCAGAGCTTCTAAACATTGAACATTCGTAAAGCCTTCTCTTTCTCTTAGCTTACTGGTGATATTAAAAGTCAAAATTATCACAATTCTTAGTTACTCACTCACTTCTGTGTCATCATGCCTGTTTCCGTGTTAAGGTGCAGCTGAATCATTGCTTGGCTGAAATAAATAAGACATTAAATAGGAACCACGTAGGTGCAGGTGGGAAGAAATAAAAACTTTAAAGAACTGATTAAGACAAGGATTTTCCTTGGTGTAAGGGATCCCTTAAGGTTTTTCTATCTCAGCCAGGTCCCATGTACTTTGCTGCACCCAAGTGCTCAAGACACATCCAAGGCAGAAATGCCTTGTTCTAGCTAAGCCAGGGACTGCATCTTTTCCTGCCATGTGGCAGAAAGATCAACTAACCTCCTCTTTGTCACCTTTGCATTAAATTACTGAGCATTACTGTAAGAAGAGTTGGTGGAGAACAAGATGAAGAGGATCCAGATGGTTCAACACATGGTGACCTGTCACATCAGCAACACAGATTTATAAGAGCTGATCACCCTTGGCTCCTTGTTCAGTACTGTGTTTTATTATTAAGATTTTTATTTTCATGGCTTTCCACTCTCTGGATCTTGACTGTTCCCTTGACCCCATTTCTCAGCGTGCTGATTACCTGTGTCAATAATCATCTACGGCAAGAAATTCTGTGGAACAATGGGTGGCAAGTATCAGAACAAGACTTCAGCAGAGATGACAGGACCTTTTAAATGGACCTTGAACCAGAATCAAGGCTAAACGTCAAATCAGCCATGCTCCTGATGACATCTAGAATAAAGTGTAGAACCATATAAAATACTTGTTTCAAGATGTGACTTCCAAAACTAACAGTCTGGAGGGAAATGAGGGAAAAAAATAGAATATTGGTGAAAGACAGGTACATAAAACCAAGAAAAATTCCAGTTCTTCCCAGGGGGAAAAAAATAAATTAAAAAACCAACCTATTTTTGCAGGAGTGTAAGAGAATCTGCTGCCTTCTAATATTAGCAGACTTAAAGCTCAAACAGTAACCCTGTGTAACACTGTCTGGGTAGGAAACAATTTGGTTAATTTGTCTTAATAAGGAGGATTAGGAAATGCCAAAAACATAAAATGTAAAAGCGTTATTAAATAGAAGTTTCCTAAAGATTCTTATGAGGATTTTGCTTTAACATTTTATTACTACAGTGCAGTGTTGTGTTGGGAAAGCATTTCATCATTTGCACGGCAAGAGGTTGTTGACTCAGACAAGTGTTGTTATCAGAGACAATTTTCACAATGCATTCAAAAGCTTCATTAAGTGCCTGTCCAACAATAGTATTGGCCTTGATATGTTCAGGTACTGGAACACAGATCCATAGCTGGCTACAGCTGCAGGCACAGGAGATGAATATCCATCTTCGTCCTAGAGATTTCTCTGAATCCATCATGTTGCTTGCAAGACACAGGTCAATGTGAGTAGGTCTGTGTGACAAGAACCTCCTAGTACTGAATGCTTTCTTGGTTAAAAACAAACACAAAATTGCATAAGAACTGGAAAGAAAAGTGATCATTTTGGTAAGACTTCTTCAATCAGAAGAAAGCAATAGGAGACAAGATAAGGGCAAAGCTGTTTAACGTTTAGTGTAACTCGATAAATCCTTTCCTCACCCCATCCCTCACCAAAGGATGACCAGAAATTACAGAACGTTATTTCCTCTATTGAAGTGAAAGTGACTGTTATATTTAGGGTTTATGTGAAATAAGAAAAGAACTAAACAAATAGCAAATGGAGAGAAACAGAAGGGGGTTATATATCCAAGTGCAAAACCATTTTGGAAGACTGAATACTGTGGAATTTGTGACTGTAAAACAAATTAAACACCTTTCTCTGAATACACATTTAGCTGGGACTGTGAAAAGTCACTTAATCTTGTGTCTCAGATAGGCTTCACAGTGTAAAAGCAAGTGGAGTTGTGTGGGCTGGGCTCGGCAGGGAGTTAAAACATCCAGACTTCTCGGGGGGCTGTGAATGGCAAAAAAAGAAACAAAAACATAGGAATGGGGGACAGGTTTGAGTGAAAGGGAATGGAGGATTACTTTTGAAGTTTCATGGAAAAGAAGTCTGGTTTAAATGCCAAAAATTTATTTGAGTAAGCCAAATTTGGGGCCTGATTCAAGTTCTGTGAGGTAGAAATGAACTTTACTGTCCTCAGTAAGACAGAGTGAATATCATGATTAGTCAAGAATTCATACATTGTGACATTAGATTGAGGAGTACTGGTATGACAGCCCTGGCTGAACCAAGGCGAGGACTGCTTCTGAACCCATTTGAAATCCGTCTTTCCCCAGCATTACAGGTTTCTACTGGATTTTTCTGGCAACATTGGTTCTGTTTGTTTCAGTGGTCTGGGAGCCAAGAACTCCCACTCTCCTGGCCTCAAGGCTGGGATGCCAAAATAGAATCACAGAATCATAGAATCATTAAGGTTGGAAAACACTTTTAAGATCATCAGGTCCAACCATCAACTCAACACCACCACGATGTTCACCATTAAACCATATCCTCAAGTGCCATATCCACACATCTTTTTAATATTTCCAGGGATGGTGACTCCCTGGGCAATCTGTTTCAATCCTTGAAAACCATTATTGTGCAGAAATGTTTCACAATATCTAATCTAAACCTCCCCTGGCACAACTTTTCCATTCCTCTCATTTCCATGAGAGGCCATTTCCTCTCATCCTGTTAAAAATTCTATCCCTTTATGTCAGTTTGTCCTGAAACAAGGCCAGGGAAATTCCTGGGAAGTATAGGTTATGTCTAAATAAAGTCTTCAGCAAAATAAATGGAAGCTCTTGTTTTCATATCTTAACAGTTTGCTACAAAAGTACTCATGTAGAAAGAGTCATTGTTTCTTCAAGTTTCCAAGCCCTATATGAAATGAGGTATTCCTACCTCTGTTCTGCAGCTCAAGGCTTGTTTTGGTAATAGGCTCTTCTCTATTCCAGCTCACTACAGTCAAAAGGGCAGTCTTCAAGGGCCATTTTCCTTCTAGCCCAAATACCATTGCAAGTCCATTTAGGCTGTAGATTATGTATTTTTGCTCAAATGTAAACTTCAAATGATTTTGTTTTATTTTAAGGCAACATAAATATGTGTAGGAATCACATCTCCTCCATATATATAAATTGCCCTTAATTTTATCATGCTATAGAAATAATAATTAGCATTCATTTAGTCCCTGTGCTCTGGAATCATAAAAGATAGATAAGAAGGACCCTTCTGCTGATACTGGGAGAGTCAAAACACATTGGAGGGATTTCAGTTGGATAATTAGCTCTTCTGAGAACCTGAAACTCCTCTATGAGTCATTCACATCTTTGGACAATTGACGCATAAAAAGCATGCCCAAGGCTGCACAGTGAGTCCCCTGGTATGATACAGGCCCCAGCTTAGAAAATATTAGTCATAAATACCATAGAAAATGGTTCATATTCTCCTACCTAGAAAGTGTCAGAAAGTTCATCTCACTCATCCTTCTAATGGTTTTAAGAAAGCTAAATTAGTTTCATATTTAGAAATTGGACACTTTGTTTTGATGCAAATAAGTTCATTTAAGAAAAAGTGTTCTAACACTTTGTAGCATTGATACTACCCAAATCCTATGAGTTTACGAGATCATGCCTCCTTTTTATAGTTCTAACTGCAGCATTCCCCTCTTTATTTTAGGATCCATTCAGAACATGTCTTGCCTTTGACTCCACCTTAAACTGTAAAGTCTGCAGCTATTGCAATGTGATGGAGGCAGAGAATGGCAGCAGCACAGTTGATGACATAGGTGGAAAGCTATGGCAGCTGATGTGACAGTACTAATCCACTAAAATGACACCAATTTAATGCCCTGTTTTTCACAGAGTATTACCAGAATAGCTTTTTCTACCATTTGTGAGTAAAAAAAACTGTGCTCAAAAAAATCTGCAGGAACAGTATGTTCATGGCCTTTGCAAATCTTTATAAGCCAAGTTTTGTTTTCTGGAGCTCAGGAATAAACCTACCAGAGCTTTAGTCATCTAAAGGTCATCTGTCAGCTAAAGGTGCTGGGCCTTAACTTTGCTGTCACACTGTCAGAAGTTAGCACTGAGGAGGCTAGTGGTTGCAGGGGAGTACAGTATTTCAGCATTTTATTGCTCAGACTGGCTGAGACACTGTAATATTTCTTCTCAGAACATATTTCCCTTTGGAATGCTTGAGCAAGTGTCACCTGTACTGAACCCAGCACCATAAGTCCTGGGGGACATTTCAGAGATGCTTGTTCAGGTCCCAGTCAGTGAAGGTAGGTCCTAGTGGTCACTCCAAGATGCTTCGAGATGACATTGGGTGAAAATCACTTTGGGTAGCCAGAAGAAATTTGGGCTCTTATCCCTATGCAATTGCACAGCAATGAACACTACATGTTTCACCTGAATTGAGATATCTGCCCTGGGAATGTCCAGAGCTGAGCTAGGGTCCCCTGAATTTTAGGTGACAGCTAGTCACCCACAGTTCCCTCTGTGGTCAGTGAAAAAGAATTTGCACTTTCTACACAGAGTTCATCCTGTCTATTTTAATTGCCTTCTTTGAAAGGAGACAAATCTTGTTTTGAATGTATTGCCTCTAGACAGTTGAGCCAATTGAGCATCCCAGGATGCTCAATTCATCTGTATGGGTTTATGCTGGGGATGAGGCAGGAAATACTGCAGTTCCCACAGTGACACTGGACACTTAAGTTTAGGACACTGCATCCCACCCAGTCTCACTTCTGCTGTGTGCTGACTGCACGACAGCATTGCTCTTTGTCAGGATTTACCAGTCAGAACACCAGCACGGCTGTCGGTCTGCCATGAGCAGCCAAGTAGTAACCACACTGGCCCAGAATTATCACTCCTATTCTTCATATTCTTCAGTAAGTTGTCTCTGACAATCTCCTTGTTGGATGTCTATGGAAGGGTGTAAAAATAGCTTAGTAAGAATAGTAAGAATATACTTCTGGTGATCTGCAGCTCAGCATAAGGAGTATCTCTATGACTTCAGTCACTTCAGTTAGAGTTTTCTTCCAATAACTCATTTTATTGGTTTTAGGAAGAACTTACTATGCACAGCATCCTAGTGTGAGAATTTCCAAAAGGTGTAAAAAGTGTCACTTTACCTTATATAGTGTCTGTCCTTTGACAAACCCAAGTCATTAGCTGTAAATAGTTGATGTTTTTCCCAAAGACTGAGCATTATGGGACCTCATCTACCTCTGGGAACTAGAACTGTCCTCCTGGTCATGCAACTAAGCAAAGAACTGCTTTTATTTACTCACTAATGAACAGGAGAGTGTGAGTGCTCCCTGGTGTTGCTATGGCTTCTCTGATGTCCTTGAAAATCATGGATTTCCAACACTGCTATCAGGGCATAATAACTGTGACTCCATTTGTTTTTGTGAAGACCTGAATTTGAGAACACCACATGTAAAATTCTTGGTACAACTACACATACTACAGAATATAAAAAGAATAGGAACACATCTATCTGTACACACACATTTGCATTTGTGCTTTTCTATCTCTGGTGAAAAAACATTCACTTTAAAGGGAAAAAAAAAAAAGGAAACATAGAGAGTCTTGGAAGGCAAGTAATGAATCGTAGATGCCCAGCATGCAGTGTTAGAGTGCTAGATTCAGGGAAACCAGCTTGCATCTCCAAGCATATGCTGCTGTAACAACAGCTACAGTACAGAGAGCTCTGCTCGGAGGCACTGTGGAGTGGCAACCTATAGGGCTGCCATCTGTCCCATTTCAGGCAAAGAAAGCTTGTCTTTCCATAGGAATGGAAGCTGCAAACTGATTGCAGTCATCTGGGGCTGGGGTTTCCTTGCTGGTTTATGTTTTTAAGAATGAGTGGGTAGATAACCCACTGTTTTGGCTCAAATTATAAATGTTCACAGTTTGACTACAATGTTCACATTCCAACCATCAGTGTCATGCAGGTACCCAAGGCCTTTTAGGACAGTTATGATCTATGTGGCATTATGAGAAAATCCTACACTGGCAACGGGCTCTGGCTTTTTGGATCAGTCTTTTTAAAGTAATTTAAGAAAAATACAATTTGCTCTGGAATAGTAGGAGGCAGAGAAATACACTAGGTGACCTCTTGAGGCCCATCTCTCCTACTCTGTGATTATACAATAGCTAGAGTTCAGGCTCAGGGCTTCTTCAGCCTTTTCTAAAAAAACTTCATGAGGCTCTGAATAAAAAATTATAGTGAATCAGAAAAGCAAAAGTAATGCTCAGAATATAGCTGACATGTCTTATGTTCCTATACCAGTACCCCGGTCACCACTTGTGATGAACCTTTGTATGTTTTCCCTGACTCCTTTGCAGAACCTTGGTGTGTTCAGCAATCATCAGTGACTTCCAGCACCCTTGTGGTTATAAACCCAGGATGCTGGTATCATAAATCACAGAAAAACAAAAGGAAGATTAAATAATGTATCTTCAATTTCTCCAGGAAAGTACCAGGAATACATTTAAAATAGGATTCAATTTCAGAGTTGTGATATTGTTGCTTTAACTGCAAACACTGTCTCCCTAACCAGGTCATTGGAATGTACAGAAACATGTTCTTCCTCATGGGACATTAGCAAATGGGTGAAATTAAGGCGCAAAGATAATACCATACACCAGGGAAAGAGAACTAAGCTTTTACTTCAAAAATGTTCTTCACAGAAGGGTCTAGTGGGAATTGAAGTTTTCTTCTGAAAGTAGGTAAAAGTTAGAGCTTTCATTTGAGTTTCACTTTATATTTTCAGTTCATTTCAACCCACAGCTCAAAGTGAAATTCTAGGATTTGGGAAAATGAGCAAAAACCTGAAGATGTGCATTAAAATGTCACATGCAGAAATATTCCATTTGGGGCCTTAAGGCACCATCTGTTTTAAATCCACAATAGAGTTTTGCAGTTTGACCTTCAAAGACTTCTTCAAAATTCCAGCCTTAAGCATCCTGTCCAGAACTGGGCCTCTGTGAAGCTGCAGGACTGTCTCCTTTCTTTTCTGCTGCATGTCTTTCCTATGCACAGTGAAACTGGAGCAGGAAATGCGATAAATGCAAAAATACCTGTCATCTCCTAAAAAAAAAAAGAAAAGGTTTTCAGTAGCAATACAAATGACATAAGGACATGACGGCTTGATTTTTTTTTTTTTATATATGTGTGTGTATCATGATACTGGTTACACTAGAAGCTTATTTGAGCATGAAATCCAGCCAAATGCTCAAAAATCATATGACATTGAATATGGATGTAGAGATAAAGGGAAGGAAGAAAAAATTCTGCGGGGGAGTATCACAGTTCAGCAGCAAGCAAAGAATACAAAGAGGAGAATAATGTTTTATGTGTGTTCTCTTAAAGAACATAATGGCCTAGTTCTAAAAGAAAAAAGCTCCAGTTCCAGCTCAGGAGCCCGAGTAACCACCTCCAGGAATGACTTGGGGCTGAGGCACTGCAAGGTGGGTTGTTGCTGAGGAGGACAGAGCGCCTTCGGGGATCTTGGGTGCTCGTCCTCTTCCCACGTGTTGATCTTCTCAAGGCAGCAGAGTTTTGTGTGGATAAACAGGAACTTCTTAGTCTTGGTCACATTCCTGGTTTTTGAAACATGCAGGTGTGAGAGAGATCTCTGTGCCTGTGGCAAGCGGAAGTTGAAATAGAGGAGTATTTTTCCTTACAGCTTAAAATTTCATGAGCTGTTATTGTCCCTTCAGTTAGGGGCTTTTAGGACTTCATACATCAAAAAGAGGGAAGGCTATTTCTTCTTAGGATGGAATTCAGATGATAATTTCCAATTTACCTTCTTTTTAAATTCACAAAAAAAATGTCCATAAACACACACACATTTTTTCTTTTTATTTCCAACTATTCAGAAGGTGGTAAGAGCTGGGATGATTTTTATTTACGTTTCCTCCCATCAGCTGAATTCAGAAACAATTGGAATTCTATCTACAGGTCTATTTTCATGCCATGAGGCTGAATGGGAGTTAAAGGTTACCAAACTTTCTTCAGAAAGAGTTCCTGAGCTCAAGGTGGGTGGTTCTCGTCAAAAGCAAAGGTGCTAAAATAATGCAGGAAGCAGAAGACACAGATCCTGCCATGCTGTCCTTGACAGATCTGTCCCATGTCTGAATAGATACACAAGCTACCCTGTGATAACAACTGTTTCCAGCAGAGCAGTGCAAGTCTATCTATGTTTTTGCCCTTCTTCCCTCATGGGTACTAAAGCTCCTTTTCTGATTTTACCCTAAACCTTTGTTTTCCCCCTCTTCCCCATCTGTTTCCTTCAAAGTACTCCCTCCTACAGTATTGGAAGTTCATTGCAGTTTACTGGTTCCTTTAGTCCTTTGATTTTTGGGGGTGTTTTTCTCCTTTTCTATTGTTTTTTTGTTCAGACAAATAAAGTAGTCCCAAATCAGTGGAGGTTTGGAAAAGCAGATTGTCACAGTAAAGAAGGCCCTGGGCTGCATCATTCCCACTGATAACCCCTCTCAGCACTCATAACATCTGAAACTCCCTCAGAATTATTCATTAAATAAATGTTAATTATTTCCCTGCTAACCTGAATCTAATGTTGTAAAAAGTGGACTGGAGACAAAAGAGATGGTTCAACACTTCAACCAGAAATAGGAAACCAACAGTGTCCCCTTCTTTAGTCATTAGACCAGAATTTTCCAGAGCAAAAGTCTGCAAATTAGACCACTACATCCTCTACCAGAAGCCTTAGTGTCTTTGGTGGAGCACAGTCCTGTTCACCTACGAGACCAGCTCCACTCAGTTTATAAACCTAAGACCTCTTGTTTGTGCAGTTACTTAATCACTGTGAAACAGCACATTACTGTTGTCACATGGCTATACTAAGAGGAATATTTAAAAGGAAAAAGAGCTTAAGGGTAAGCTAGCGTTTGGTGATCTGCCAAGCTGAAAATAGCATTTAACAGGCTTTTAATCTATTTCATAGGTTATTGTCCCCATGAGTGCTGTTATAGTCTGCAGATAAGAAAAATGAGAACAAAGGGTTATTTTCACTTACAATTCAGCAGCTGCTGGTATTATTACTGTGTCATTGGTAATCAAACAGAGGTACACTAATAATTGTATCCTTTAAAATGCAGTGTGCAGTAAATATTTGTTGATTTAAAAATAAGCAGGCTGTAGAAATTAGACTGCTCTTTCTGTCAAAGTTAGCAGATTAAATGCTCAGAGACAAGCACCACCACGAGAGAAATGCCTGGCATTTGTGGAAGATTTTGTTGATCTCTGCAAGATTGCTCAGGTCTGTTTGCACCAGGGAGAAAAATAGATGTTTGAAGTAAAAATGCAATTAAAATCAAAATTAAACACATGTTTTTTGCTTTTAAATCCTAATTTCTAGATAGTACGTAATATACTGGTTTATGCCTTAGAGATAGGTGATTACCAAAATAACCCCCTTCTTGAATCCATTTGACTTGCTGTAATTACCAGAATACACAAGGTATGAGCCAGAAAACTTTTTTATCTTCCTTTTCATCACTTTGCTCAGGATGGAGAGCAAGGCTTTCTTCACATGCTGCAGAAGACAGGCAGGTGGCCCAACAAGATGATTTTATCCACATTCAGCAGCACAGGAGAGCTGCTGGAGACTTTGTTTTACCTTGTAAGGACAGGTGAAGGGAAAAGAGAATTTCCTTTGCTTGCAATTTTGCCTCTTCTGCAGAAAAAGTCGTAGTGTAGGTTTAGACAGAAAGATATCTTATCCTTAGTCTCTGACAGTTGTCTCCTTGGGACTTGCTCATGCTGCTTTTGAGTATTGCACCCTGGAGAACCTGAAACAAGAGAGGTGCATGCTGTGTGCATAGTGCAGACTTAGAGGGTTGGACAGACCTGAGCAGAGAAGTGATGCTGAGTGTTTTATCTTTGTTGCACAGCAGGATACAAAGGGCATGAGAGAATTTAACTTAATGTTAGATGTCTGCTGTGCAGACTTCACCACTAGAGCTGTCTAGAGTCAACAAGAATCCGGCATTTCTAGTGCCTGTGTTGACTCTTTTTCATTCGGGAGGTGATGCAAAGAACTATCTCGAGGAACAGAGATGAGTTGTGCTTGTACTCTGTTTCTGTCCAGTAACAGCAAAGGAAACACATAATAACTAGCTCAGATGAGTTCATTCATTCTGGAAGTGTGAGAAATTTTTAGGAGACTTTATCTTATTTTCAGAAGTATGTTAAGCACATCTAAGCCTGTTTGTTGTTAGCAGTTATCAGGATTTAGGTTCTGAAAAGTACTGCACACTTACAAAAATGTTACCTAACGTGACTTGCACTGGTCAAATTGTAAAACAGGCATAGCTCTGAGCCACAGCACACTGCTTGAACAGTGGCTTGACTCTCCAAGCAGTATCACACTGTCCAAACAGTGTAATAGCAGTAAGTCTGGCTGTTTTGATTTATGTGGTTTCTTTTAAAGATCTTGAAATACTTAGGGAGGGGAGTCTTTGAAAATTTATAATAATAATAATATTTAGGGGGTCTTTGAAAATATTATTGTTGTTTTGTCGTCGTTATTGAGCAGCAGGCTCCAGACAGTGTTTCAGCTGTGCTCCAAGCTGTGTGCAACAGCCACTACAACTTTATGTAGCTAGGGATTTACGCCCTTAATCACCCTTTGATTTTGTAAGTGAGGAAGGTTCAGACAGTAATAAACTGAATCTGAGCTACACATCTGCTTTTTCAAGTAGTGTTTGGTGCAGAGGCAACACTGACAGATTTCATTACAGCCGCCGTTGCAGGCGTTGATGTATTAACACTGTCATCTCACATGCAGTCTGGATGAGAGAGCCCTTGAGTGAAGCTGAGAGCTCCTGATACCAGCGTGGCAAATGATTCAGCACAGATCATTATATGCATTGGCCTGTTATCTCCTCAACGATGTGTGAGGCTGCAAGTGAGCTGTCTCCTTGGTTCTTTATTTATTTTTCCTTAGCTCGGGGTTCTGCCAGTCGAGCATTCTGGAGCAGAGCTGAGGAGCTGTTTTGGATATAGCTCAGTGCGTGGAGGGAGCGACGTGAGATCACGACACTCACACTGTCTCCCCTCATGCTGGAGCCCTCACCCTCTGCCTCTGCAGTGGCAGGAGGGCAGGGATGTCACAGGACATCCCGCTGGGAAGAATGGATGACCGGCTATCTGTTGTTTCTGCCAAGGCTTTTACTGGGGCCATTTAGCAGGCTCTGCAGTCTAGTGTTTCAGGAAGATTGTGATCATCCTGAGCATCTATTGCATCTTGCATCTGAGCAAGTTTAAGCTCTTTGGCAAGCATTAGGCCTTTCCCTGCTCCCTGCAGATAAGCTAAATTAGCTCTGTTTTGTAGGTTGTGAAAGTATAACAGTAAGATGAGGTCATTTTCCTCAGGTCGTGTGTGAAAAGTGGTAGCAGAACTGGGAGAGAAATTGTCCCACCTGCCACAGTGTTCCAGCCACCCCAGGAATGAACCCCACCAGGCTGGAGGTTCTGGGATCTGCAGGTCAGTATTTAAGGAAAAACACAATGGTAAGAACTGTGAGCATAGGACGATAGAAGCATTTCATGCAAATTGCTTAGACAGGAGCTGGTGCTCCAAGTGCACTGTGTGGCGCATTGGGGGCCACCCGTGGGCTGGTGCCACCTGTGCCACCACTGTTGCAGCGCATCCCCGTGGGGACTGCAGCAGGGATCAGCCTTTGGGCAGCTCAGGCTCCTCTGTGTGGGCCATGCCCTCACCTGTGTGTGCCATTCCCTCACCTCCTGGACTTCAGCACTACCTGAAAACACGCAGTCCTTCTCAGTATGGCCAGTCCCTTGGCTCCTGCAAACTTACAGCACAGTCTTATTTCAGTGGAAATAGGCCATGTGAGTCTAGCCAAGAGTCTGGTTTGTACCTCTCACAATAGGCTTTAGCTTTTAAAAAGCCAGGGTTTTTCTGCTTGTCAAAAAAAGCAGACAAAAGCTCTGTCTCTGACAAGAGCTCTCTATAAGCTCCAGCAGCTATTTCATTTCAACTTTGCCCGTGAAGAAAGCTGTGTTGTAGAGCAGGGTGGGGATAACTTGTGTCAAAAGCTTTTTAAAAGTTACTTTGAAAGCATATTTCATCTTCAGAATTTAAGTGGCTTATCCAACTTGTGGCAACTAGAATCAGCTTTCTTTATATTGATGTGTGATCCTTCAGCTAGTCTCCAAAATCTTTTCTGCTGAGGCAGCAGTTTTGGGGACAGCAGAAGAGCCAGCCTGGAGCCAGTATTGCTGAGAATGTGTGTGTCGTGACATGCCACAGCCCCATGGAGGGTGTAGAGGTGCCAGCATTTCACTTTTTTTCCTGCTGTCTCTGGAGATCAAATCTGAGCCTGGATCTACAGCAGGAGGCTGGCAGCCTTACCTCAGCCTCTGTGCTACCAGAACACAAACCGCCAGGAGGTTTGGCAGTTTGTTTCAGGTGGAAGAAATAAGGATATCTGCCATCATAAGGACGTTGCAGCTGAGAATTCATAGTGAAACAGCCTGGAGACACGTGTGTGCATCCCACAGCATTCTGCACGGCTGTACCTACTGTTACAAACTCTTTATTGTGAGTAAGGTTAGTTTGCTTCCTAAGTGTTGTCTACAATCCTTTTCTTTCCCAGCCAAACCCACCCAGATGCCAGTGCGTGCTGGGGATGGGGGATTATTGATGAAAGCTGAGCAAGACACCACATGTAGTGAGCTAATTAGAGGGATCCCAAAACAGTGAATATCCATGAGCGTGGTAAAATATGGATGAATAGAGCCCAGGGGAGTATATTCTCAAATCAGACGTGCAGCTTGCATTGAAAGTGGAGGAGAAGCTGTGTAACTGAGCTGTGCACATCAAGTTGAAATCTCTTTCTGTACACATTAAGGCTGATTGTTTACTGAAAACAACACACAGCTCATTCGATAAAAGTGGCAAATAATCATTGTTTGTATAGAGTTGATGGGGAAATGTACATGTAGCACACTTCAACAACTCTCCTAGTGCTGTTAGGGCATTTGTCTATTTTTCCACCAATTTAAAAAGTGCAGTCCCTGAAGGTCACTCTTCAGGAAAGGCCTTAATTAAGATTTCTGCCTGCAGCAAATTGTATGAAGTATAATACATCACGCTGTAGCAACCCAGATACAGATCATTGGCTACCTTGATCCAGTCATGTGGTACGAGCAAATATTACCATTTTCTTATCATCAAGGATAATTTTACAACATCAATAAAAAATAAGCAGCATCCTGGTTTTCTTGAAATGTCCATGAAAAGACAGAAAAATATCTGCCATTCAGGCTAGATAAAGCATTCACTAAGGGAGTGAAGGTCAAATGGAGACATATACTTTACTGACAGAAAAATGCAAATCTTCTTTGCATCATAAATATTAAAAACAATACTGTTTAAAAGGTCTAATTTATTTTTATTGAATTAATTTCCTTCCATCTGTTTTTCTGCTCTTTCCCTCTGGAGCTCCAAGGGCTATTCTTCCCAAACCAAGGACAAATCCTCTCTGTCTGCCAAGCCTGAAAGTTCAGGTTGGATTCATTTCCAAATCAGAACTTTCAAGCCCTTTTATCCATAGCACCTAGATCTCTAGCTGTGGTCAAAGACAAAAGCACCTATGAAGTGCTGCATTCCTAAGTCCACCTCTTTAACCCCCTCCACTCTCACTTCAAACCTTCCCCTGCAGTTCTTTATGAGAGAGCCCCTGTGCATTCACAAGGCTGCAGGTACACACAAAAGCCACTCCTCCAGAGACAGCTGCAAGATCATTTGCTCTCTACAACTACCTGAAAAGAGGCTGTAGTGAGGTGTAGAGAGGTTGGGCTCTTCTTCCAGTTAACAGGATGAGAGGAAACGGCCTCAAGCTGCATTACTGGAAGTTTAGATTGGATATTAGAAAAAAGATTATTCACAGAAAGGGTGGTTAGACATTGGAACAGGAGATCCAGGGAAGTGGTGAAATCACCATCCCTGTAAGTGTTCAAAGTGCCTGTGAATGTGTTTTCTGGGGGCATGGTTTAGGACTGACACACAGTGGTGCTAGGTTAACAATTGGACTCAATGATCTTAGAGGTCTTTCCAGCCTTACCAATTCCATGATTCTATGAGCAGTGCCATAACAGCCACCTCTTTCAAGTTTTGAGATCTCCATTTCTTTTCAGCAGCAAATCTCTCAATTTTGCTTCTGTCTGTGCATCGTCATCCAAATAAATATTTTAGTTCCTGTCATAAATAAATTATTTTCATAGTGAAAATGAGTCTATTTTGGATGGCTCGTACTTCTAAAGAGGAATGCTCATTAGTTGGAAAAACATAGGTACTCACCTGTTGTTGATGGTGGTGCCTGTGAAACCACAATCCTTTTACAAGGAGTGAAGAACACGGAGGTGCTTATTAGTGAAAAGGGTGAGTGGTTTAATTAAACATGAATTAAACCCAGCTATTGCTCTCAAGTTTCATAGGTTGACTTATTAGGGACACTTGAGTCAGGGGCAGGGGACTAGAAAAATTCACACAACTACTGATCCTCTTTCTAACCTCCCACTCCTCACCCCCAAATTACAATCCCCTGTGGTGGGTTGATCAGGAAGTTTGTTTTCAGCTGGAATTAGCTGTCAGCAAGATACAAGGATCCCTGTCTACACACTTTGAAACCAGGCACCTTTCAAAGAGGGGGGAGGAGTGAAATCAAAGCCTTCCATAGCAGTAATCTGTTCCCCTCCACTCTCCTATGTTTGTTCTCAGCACTGCTGATGTCCAGCTTCATCCAAAAGCAGAATTTACTAAGAACTAAAGAAAAAAAATTTTTCTTGCAGATTTTCCTTTCTAGGCATAAATCTCCCTGAATAATCTTTTTCTTTGAAATCTTCCCACTGAGTAGTCTGATGATACTTCAGTAATACTTTTGCCCAAAGATTAGTATTTTCCAACTAACTGTCCTTCTTTCCTCTTCTGCATGGTTGCAATGTTTTGGGCTCTGTTTTCACTGTAACAGCTACAATTACAAGGAGTTGGCTCTTACAATATTCATGGGGCACTTCCTCAGAATGCCCCAAGAAAATATGTGGCAGATGCTGGAATATGCACACATCTCTCACAGATCACACCTCTTCCTAGTAAGATCAGAGATCACAACCGGCTAGATTTAGCTGAGTATACACCAGGAACACAATGTTCTGGAAGGTCAGCAGAAGCTGAGTTTGTTAGGAGTTCACCAGCAGGTCTTCTAAAACGTCTGGTATTCTTAGAATGACTGGGAAAGGCAAGGAGGAATAGGGATTGTTATCTGCATGGGGCTGTATCCTAAGCCCAAGCTCCATCACTTCTCTGAATTGCAGAGAGATTGCTACTTGCTCTGCATAATGTGAGCACTTGAAAGAAAAAGAAAAGGAAAAATGGGAAGAAAAATCTTCTTAGTCTTTAAAACTGTAACGTATTCTAATGTAGTTTTCCTTTTGAATTTGTTTTGGAGGAAAGGATTTCCTATTACCAGCTGACAAGTCAGTGAAGGGTAAGTTAGTGTTTTAGCCTTGTTCATCATAAGAGGCTGGTAATCAGCCACCCCTAGAGTCCTGGTAACATTTGCTATTGCATCTTTTTAAGGCGTGGAAGCATATGTGGCCTTGAGAAGGTGAGGGTGAATAATAGCAGTATTTAAAGCATGCCTGTCTTTAAACACAAAACAGTATTCTTCCTTTCTTGATACGCAAAATGCTCCTGTGATACAAAGCAGTTAGAAACAGATGGCAGTAGCATTTCAAAGCAGTCATCACAGCAGCCTAACTACTTTCCTGTCTTTCTTTCATTACTGCACTGTCATGTTGAAGGAGGGTTTTAGTAAATGACATGCTACCAGAAAGACAAATGACAGATAGATAGATAGATAGATAGATAGATAGATAGATAGATAGATAGATAGATAGATAGATAGACAGACAGACAAATAGGAAAGTCTTCACACGAGCAAGAGGCAGTTTACCTCTGACTTTCTTGCATGTCACTTTTCAAACAGATTTTCAAGGATTTTTTTCTCCCCTTTGCAGCCGAATGAGAGAAATATAGCCTGCACATGAGAGATAATATTGTCCTGGGAAATATCCAGTGGATTAATGTATTTCTACTGAAGCTAGCAGGAAATTGTGTTTCAGTTTGTGCTTATGCGCTTATTGTGAATACGCCATATTGAGAACAATTTGCTAAACAAGAAACATAGGGTGTTAAAAAAATCAAAAGGGACAATAAACTGGGAATGTCAGGTTCTATAAAAGGCTTGATGTGTATCTGTATTGTCAATAACCCCAATGCCAATGACTGACTCCCTTCATTCTTGTTTTATAACAAAACAAAGAAGACTGTGATTTTGGAAGTTATTTCTGGTCCATCTCTAAGGTTTTCTATATAAATTATTCCAGTGCTGTACTCTAGCAAACACCCTTTTGATGACATCATTATAGACAATTAGTTCTATAACTTAATTAAGTTACAAAGCTTTATCTGTGATGCAGTTACTCATGAACAAGATTTGTCTTTGGGGTGGGAAAACTGAGCATGAGCAGGAGCCATGAGAGTCAGGTCTGAGTCAGGGATGTTAGGGCACAAGGGATGGATGGCCAGAGTCAGTCAGACCCCAGGGAGACGGGATCACTAAGTTGAAATAAATGATGTACCCGGGGTGATCCACCTACATATGGCTGGGATTTTGTGGAAAATGGCTCCCTTTTTTTTATCATTTTTGATGAAGCTACAATGTTCATTCTCTAATTGTAGAACTTGCTTTTGTTGGGACCTCAGGCTTACTCACTGCTGCAGCTGGATCAGATGTTTCCATAGCCACCACCTGCCTCTGTGCAGGAGCCTTCTTAGGATTTTGTAAGCTTATTCAACATCAAGGGGCCTTGACAGCATGCAATTAAAGCCTCTCCTACTTACAAAAACAGTTCTTGCCCTCTGGTCTTAAATTGTGTGTGTGTGTGTGGTGTGTGTATATACACACATACAGACATATATATATATACACATAAATATAAAAATGTGAAGTCAAAGTAACCCAAAGTAACAAAAGGGCAGAGAGTCTGGTTCTCTTTCTTTTGAAAGTTAAATATTGTGCTTCAAACCACTGACAGCAGATCTGCATTGGCACTTTGAGCTCTCAGAGTGTTTATGCTGGGGTCTGTGTCAGTGTAGGATACCAGTTCCTCTCTGTAGGTGACACCTTTAAGTGAGAATTCTTCCTGCTACTGAAGTGTCTGATTCTGTTCCCATGGAAACCAAGGTCAAATTACAGAAGAAAAGGTTAGAGGCTGTTTTCCCCTAATTATTTTAAAATCTTACCTTATTTTCCTCTTTCTGCTGTCCATTTTCATAGAAGAGAAAGTAAACATGTTCTGTTTCTGCCTATTACTTATGTAGCACCACCTCTGTGTGGGTGTACACATACGCACACTCATATATGTATATGATGAGACCTCTCCAAAGTTTACATTTAGAAGGGAGAGTCTTAACTTCAGGTATTTTTTCTTCTTTGCCTATCTGTCTTCAGCTTTAGAAGCGTAATAAGAAATATGATTCAATGAAACATGAGCAGCTCCAACCACCCCAAGTTATAATAGTGCTTGTGCAGTTTTGACTGCTCAGCAGATGAGAAAATTACTTTGACATTGCAAGTGAACTAATTACTTCAGGCAAAGGTTGCTGCACCACACAGGGCAGTTGCTAGCACCCAACTTCCCAACTGCATCATCAGGTAAGTTCAACCTTTGATCATTCTTCCTTCCTTCGATGGGGAAAATGGCATATTTCTAAGAAGCCCAAGAAAAATAAACTCTGCCTGCTACTCAGCAGTTTGGGAATATAGCACTGAGAAAGTGGCCCATGTCACCACTGCAAAATAGACTGGAAAACTTGTCACTACAAGAAATAGTTTAATAGAGCTGATAGCACATGCAATTTTATGTAGTTGCAATGGGCTCTGTCTCAGCTGACGTTAGGCACAGGGTCCAAAGAACTTTCTGCAGTAAAATGATAAGGGAAGCAGATACTTCCAGAGGGAGTCTGCCCTGTCCTTAGACAGAGGCATTCCAGACAATTAGCTTAAAAATTGACCTTTCAGGTGGATAAGGCTAGACAGTAGGGTAGGATTTCAGAAATAGAAACTGAACAGTACATAAGAGGAATGGATAGAGATGGCATATACATTGAAAAATCCTCCTTGCAAATATATCTGTATTGGAACCAGTGTTAAACACCAGTGCTGGCCTTCATTACTGTAATGTCTCACATTAGCTTCATCTCTTATTTACTCTTCTCATATCCTTTTATGACAAAATGAAAATATTTTTATAGATCTGTCCATTCAGAATATTTCTCTGTCCTGAATAAAATGTAATTTCCTGTGTAAAATGCCTTTTCCATGAAAAAAATTAACTGATTTTTGGAAGTAAAAAAAAAAAAAAAAAAAAAAGATAAAGCTTTGCCTCTGCTTTTATGCTGGCTGGCAGGAATTTTTATACCTTGGCTTTTTATTTTATCCTGAAACTCATATTGCTATCAAGGGCACACTCTACACCACAGTCAGTGCATAAAAAAGCAATTAAATTCCTCCTGGGTGTCAAAAAGTAACCTGGCTGTCAGCACTGAATTTTCAGACAATCCCACATCAGTCAGTGATATGAGAGATGTGACCACGTGAACAGGGTAAGAAAAATGAATGTAAGGGGTTGACACTTGAACCCATGTAGGTTCCTTAAGTTTATATGCAACCAAGGGAATGGTTGTTTGGGTAAGAGTTTTGAGAGGGAGGATAGAGGCTGTGGGTGTTTTCACAGGCCAGGGTTCTAGTTGGTGTGAAGCAATGAGACAAGTAGTCATGGGCCCATCTACTCTGCCAGGTAAATGGTTCACCTCCGCAGCACAGAGTGTGTGAGCATGCAAGAGGCTTCCACTGTGCCTCAGGCCTTTATAGATCCAGGAGTAAATGGAGACAGTCACAGAAAACAGGTATGGGTCTTTAAGTGTCCATTAGGTGGCTGTGGACAAGGGTAGCCCATCCTCGATGTTCCTGGATAAGTGTGATGGACTGCCAGAATGTGTTGTGAGTCTGCCCTGGAGACCCCTCCTTGTGTTTCAGCTTCCTGCCTGAAAATGCTCAGTTGAGTCAATCTTTGATACAAGAAACTAGTTAAGGCAAGTGTCGTCAGATCACTGAGCTGGAAAAGCACAGAAAACCCTGTTGCCTGCTGAATGAGCATTAGGCTCAGCTGGAGCCAGACCATGGGAGCAGAGAGCTTTTCCTGAAACCTGTATCACTGGAATGTTCAGCTACTGTATTAATTAATTGGGTATGCAAGTCAGGGTTTTCCAGACACTAAATCAACTTGATAACAGGTTATTCATGAATAATTTCAACCTGTTTTTCATTAATAATAATTATTTGTACAATAATATGACATAGAAGGTCCTAATAAATGTAAGGTTTCATTGTGCTGGACACTCTACAAACAACATAATAAGGGGACACACTGGTAAGTCTTTTTTAGTGGGCTGAGTGAATTGATCAGCATTATCTGGAAAGACTCTCTTATCATAATAGGATTTTACTGTAAACTGTCTGAGAGTGGTGTCTCAACCCAGAAGATCCATAAGCTTCTTCAAGCTGCCCAGAAATGTCAAAGAAAGGGTCAGGACAACATGACACTACAGTGAGGGGGAAAGGCAGCTTTTGGTAAATCTGGGATCCCTAAGCTATCAGCTGTGGGTGCAAGCCTCAGTACAGACCAGGAAGGTCAGAATGCAACCTGAGGCAGGTATTTTATGATAGGGACATTACAGATAGCTTGCTCTTCTTCCATGTATTTTTTTTTCTCTTTTTGTTCATAAACTCTGCACTGAACACAAGAAAACTTCCCTGAAGAAAAGTTCAGTGTTGCCTAAACTCCTTAATCCCCACAGAAAGATATGCAGGTGATGGTTTTATCCCAGTGTGGTTTCTTACAGCCAAACTTTAAAAAAACCCAAAAGTATACATGGCTTTCTCTAGAGCTTAGAACTAACTGCCTATACTTCAGCTAGAGTCAGGAAAGGCTGGTGTTCTGGATAGCTGACAGGTGATCGGATCAGGAAAGATAATAAACCTATCTTTGAGACTCATTATTAGATTACTAATGTACCAGCGTAGCCAAAGTATTATATTTGAAGAAGAGAGTTAAAACAGCCATTTTTAATGAATGGAGTGGTCTGAATGCCTTGGGTTCGTAGACTGATCTTGAACTCAAACCTTTGTTTCATTACCCATCATTTGTTTTTTGTCATTTGTTTTGCTTGGGTTTTTTTTTGTTTGAGTTTTTTGGTTTCGTTGTCGTTGTTGGTTTGGTTTGGTTTTGGTTTTGGGGTTGTTTGTTTTTTTTAATGTACATATTTTATTCTGATGTTCCTTGTAACCATATTACAGAGGAAGGACCAAAACTAATACTTTCTAATTCTGATAAATTTCATAGGATCTTTTCTTTGAAAATACTGTAAGCTTTAAAAATAATTTGTATTTTTTTCAGCCATTTTAGGGAGCCTATCTTAAAAAAAAAAGAAAAAAGGCCTGTTTCTGACAACCATACCACCCCAACATATTAAAAACATATTGCCTGAGAAGTGATGGTTATAAATAGCTGGCATTGTAGCTCAATACATTAGTGTGCTAGTCTTTGATTCCTCTATAATTATAGAATGAAAGCTTCAATCCTTGCATTGGGTGAGCACTTAAAATTACAGCTGAGATAGTAAATTACTGGCCCTCAATGTCCTAGTCAGACAGATTGCTTTCAGTTCATAAAGAGAAATTCAGTGTTGTGTCAGAGGCAGATTTCCCAGTGAGCTTATTGTCTTCTGTTTAAAACTAGTAGGTGAACTAAAGGAAATAGTAGAATATTTTACAATTCACCAACATAAGAAACAGTTCTTATTTTCAAAAACAAGCAGCACCAGTGTTGCCTCAAAATGTTCACATTGTTCGTATTGATTTTCGTTTTACACATCCCCAGGAACAAAACGTACCAGATAATAGATTGTTTTTATTAGTTTCACTGGTTGCTGTATCAGTAATGGGTTTAACTCTTTCAGGAAGGTAATGTGTTGGGCCTTTTGATCTTCTTGATGGATATTTGATTCAAAGTGTCATTCAGTCAGTAGGAATACTAATTTGCACAAAAAAACAAAACAAAACAAAAAAAACAACAACAACAAACAAACAAAAAACCAACCAAACAAACAAAAAAAAACGACCAGAAAAACCCCACCAGGAGACACTGCAGTGAATTCTCATTCTAACGAGTTTCGTCTTCTAGCAAATTATCGTCTAAGGATTGTTTCTGAAACATAAAATAAAGCTAGGTATTAGGTCTAGAGGTTAACTTCACCCTTTTAAAGCACTGCAAAATACTCTGAATTAAATCCTTTTGCTCTTGTCTATGTCAATGTCTGACAGAAATCTAACTGCAGACTGAGAAAAGTCATATATATACTGTGTCCACTTAAGTAAGACAGACACAAAAGTGTATTCTTTTACACCTTTATTTAGTAGATATTTGGGTAGATAAGTGGTTATCTCATCCCAAACAGTAAATCCAATGGGCAATTTCTCATTGAACATCCTGGATCACAGTGTAAGATGGTCCTGATTTTCACATCAGCAGGAATTTGAGGCCAGCAGTGCTTCAAAAACCAGAGAACATGAGTAATGCAACCTTGACTTCCATTGTCAAGACTGGATGCTCCATCTGTGGCTCTTGGAAAGGTGATCACCAGGCTAAGCCTGTGCTCTTCTTCCTTGAGAGCACACAGACTTGAAATGATCATGAAAGGCAAACATGCTCTGTATGTATTTGCTGGGAAAGAAAAAAAAGTATTTCCACCATTTTTAATCGTATTTTGTCTCAGCAGAAAGGTAAAGAATTAACTGAGTGATGAGATATTTCAGGAACATCTAGGTTGATGTTGACAGGACATTTTTTTCACTGCTATGAGGAAATATATTCAAAAATTCTTAAAGGACACAGGAAACTTAAGTGCCAGTGGAGCTTGCCTATGAAAAAAGAAAGTTGTTTGGGAACTTTTGGCCAATATACCAGGACTTGCTTCTTGCTGTAACTCACAACCTTTGCTGTCCATACTTCCATCTTCTCTTTATTCAATCAAATATTTTCATCCCTTAAATAATACATAATAGAACATTCTTTACAGTCTGAGTAGCATTTTCATTATGCTTTTCTGAACCTGCTTAAGGTATCATCTCTGTTACACCGGATCTTATTGAAGTTCCCTGGCATTGGCTGTACCACATTGAATACCATATACTACAACTTTGCTATTCAGTGTTTGAGTATCCCCTGTAATTCTTTAACCCTTACTGGTTTGAAGCTCATACTGATGGCTTACACCAAATGTTTTCTTGACTCACAGTTCCTTTGGACAGAATCACCTATCCTGTTAGGAGAATTCCTTGTTTCTCCATGTTACATTTGAACAGCTTCATCAAAACAACTGTAGTTTTCCACAAATTACCTAAATTCCACTTCCAGTTGGTGGAACAGAATTAATAATTTTACGATGCAGTTCATCTCTTTATAAACTAGACATTTAATTGCTTGAGTGAATCACACATGCAAAATTCCTATATCTCCCCATTGGCTCTTCATATGGTTAATGTGTCCCTTTCCCCAAGGAGAACAAGAATCTGTTCCATTAATTCCTGTAGAATCTTTATATCCCTTAACTATAAATGTGAATGTGTGCACAGATACATAGGTGCACATATGACTACACAGACAGCTTTCTAACCATGTATGGGTTGAAAAGTGTTGGTATGTCACTTTGCTGAATGCAAAGATAAATAGTTGTTGTGCTGGAGAGCTTCTGTACAGCTTCCCTGGATGCACCAGCAGCACAATCTCATGAGATAAGTATTAGTTTCCCACCGACACTTACTGTCCTCTGAGCAGCCTGGGCTGATAAGATGCTGAAACAACTGATCCAAAAATATACCATAATCTTTCTGTCTCTCTTTTTCTTTTTTTTTTTTTAAATGACCCTTGGCTAGCAACTATTTAGTTCATTTTTTAACTTTAGTTAAAAAAATAGTAGGGGAAAAAATGACATTACTTTTAATCCAGGTCTTCTAATTTTGGAGAAATTAAGTTAATCTTCCATTATCATTCTTCAGTTCTGCACATCTCTTTCAGTTTGCTTAATTAGATCTCTGTAATTAAGCAGCATGTAGAATGAGCATTGGAATATTTGAATGAACATATAGAATGAAAATGCCTTCTCCTGTTTTCATTTTGCCAGAAGGCACCAAAGTTTCTCCTGCACTGTTTCAGTTTCAAATACTTGAAAGAAATACCCTCCAGTAACTAATTTACTACGTAGTTGATTTCATCTATTACTCCTTATGAGGACCAGTCCTGCTTTTCCTACTGATTTGTTCTTACTAGTGACTTTAGTGGTAGCAGAACCAAGCCCTGTAAATACAGAGAAGTGGTGATTATACAAGGACATTTTTAATAGGTATGTATGCGAGGAAAAAAATCTAATTTGAAAAAAGGTTAAGTGTAACTGCATGATCAGATTTTACAAGGAGAATTGTAGTCATTCATTCCTTAATCATTTATGTTTATCAATCTGAAATATAATGGTGCAGGTCATAGAACATACCTGAAAACTGAAAAACCCAACTATTTCTCTTAAAAAAGAATGAAATTATGGAAAAGGACACATGGGACTGTGCAATGCTGTAATCTTCAGTGGAGTTCTCAGTTATATGCTTAACATTTTATTGCTGATAGGTGTTTTATGTCTAGCAGCAGGTGAGTACAAAGTGCTTGATTTGCCCGTGGGATTTATTTCCAGGAAATCTTGAGTGTAGATGCACTCTGCTCTGATTATGGACAGTTGCAAAGTGTCATGGATATCTATTAAGAACATAACAGGGAATCTGAAAAGGCAGTGATATGTTACTGCCTTCCATTCTAAGGCCAGCTAATGTGTTTTGTAATGGTAGTATGTGAAATAAAGAAAATAGAAAAATGCCCTTAAAAAATCCTTGTTAATCTAAGCATGTCCCTGGCCTCTGCATTAGAAATGCTCTGAGTTCTGCTTTGCTGTTACAAGCATCAGTGTCAGTAGTCCCCAAATGTGCTGCCTCATGGACCCTGGTTTTGAGAAGAGCAAGCCATCCAGCAGCATGAGATTTTGGGCTTCCTCTTATCCTGAGCTTTAAATTCTTAATGTCTTCTGTCAGCATCTGCCTTTGGACAGGCTCATAGGCAGCATCCTCCTGGCACAGGAACTGGGAGTCACTAGCTCTCATGTTTGCTGCTTTAGCAAGCACTGACAGGTTGGAGAGGACCAGGGGCCAAGCAGCTCCTCTCCTCCGTCCCAGCTGGCACTGACCAGACTCCATATAGCCACGTGTTGCACAGCCACATCCACCTATCCAGACTGGATCTATAACCACTGTGTTACTGGGTTTTACAGCCTCAGCTTTCGTCAAGGAAAAAGTCTGAATTTCATCAGAAACCTTACCCTGATTTCACTTTTTCTGTGGATGTAAGATTATTTTTTTTTTCATTTTTTCAGAATACAACAGGACTAGGGGAATTTTGAAAGGAAAAATCTAGTTGGTGAGACATCATTTCCACAAAAAGATCGTGCTTGGAAATCCAGCAAACATCATGCGTTTTACTATGTCCCATACTCGTGAAAGAGTGTTCTCTCAGCACCTGCAAGAGGTGCTGCCTTATCCTCTTTGTGGTGTAACTGAGAAGATTGTGCTTTTTCTTGCATCAGGAAAGATTTAACAGGGGAAGGTTTGGTGTCTCTAGAAAACCTCAGGCAAACCTTTCCTTTTCAGTCTCCCTCAAGCTTTTTCCTTTACATCTTACCCAGGTGCCTGCTTGCATTGCCGTGATGCAAGAGCACTTCTAAAGACACATCTCTCTAACTTACAGGAGGTCTTGCTTCACCTTCAGGGGTCAGAATAAAGAGAAAGGAGAAAGGATCGATATATTTAAAGCTTCTCATGGGTTGAAGCCTGGAGCTACAGTGCTACTGTAAATAAGTGATAATAGAAAGTCTATGTGACTTTACCCACTTTACAGAGCACATATGGCATGGTTAGAAAATAAATGGACATAAAGGTATCTGTGGAGTATCAATTAAATAAAGAGAAGGTCAAACAAAAAAGTACTTCCTCTTTTTTCTAATGAACTTCCATTTCATAAAATACTAAGTCAATAAATTAGATTGAAACTCTTTGGACTTCTTGTAATTATACATTACAGATTATCCCATCTATTAATTATCCAGGAAGAGATCCAGTAATGTAATAATCAGAACTGAATTATGTTCTTTGGGAGCTGAGTCCCAGTCTTATAAATGAACTCTTTTCCTGAAATTCTCTTTTTTCACTGTTACTGATATATGGATTCAGATCAGCCCTGTGGGAGAGAGGATTGTTATATTTTTAAGAGGCAAAGGAAAGGAAAACTTAAACCATTAAGGAAGTTGCTCATTTATTCCATTTTGAATACCTTATACATTAAATACTTCACTTAAACCCAATTTTTTTTTATTTTAGATAATTCTCAATGATTGGGTTTTATAACTTGGATGAAATTTCCTTATGCTTTATGCTACAATACCCTTTTTTAACTGATAATAAACTGAGGAAAGGACAAGTTAGCCTCATTAAAAATACAACCCCAGGAAGGTAGAATGAAGGCATTGTGAGCAATTCCCTTAAGAGATCTTCAGACTGTCACATTATGGTGAGACAAAATGTTAATACAAAGAATATAGGGGCTTTCTCCAGATATCAGGAGCTTAACTTTCCATCAAAAGCCTAAGTTCAGCTGAATCTTTGTGACCTAGAATCCACCATGTCTTTTATTTACTAATAAATACGAGAAACGATTGTTGCTATTTTATTGTTTCAGAATGACAATGGTTGTTTCGTTTGCAAACCTAGCAGACTAATCAAACATTATAGCCACTAGCAATACCAGTCACACCAAATTAGCATTGTATTTCCTAATCAATGACCTAGTCCTTCAAACATTCCAAATTAACATTTTAAATGCATCACACTGCTGTTTTTTAAAGTAATATCTAATGAATAAATTCCTGCCAGGTGGTTGTCTGATATGCAGCTGGCAAAAAAATATGGAAGCAGCTGCACTTTAACAAGTAGCCTTCTTTTCACCTGCTAACAAGCATCTGTCAGCTGGCTGTATGGATAAGCAGGACGTGGATTTTGCTTGTAAATAAATTGTACCTGTGAAAATCATGCGGTGCAGCTCTTCCCTCTACAGGATAAAAAAGAAGGGGAAGGACCCCTTTGGGAAACTATTTTGAGAAGTGTTTCAACTTGGATGTAAACTAAAGTCCTGCTAACCCATATCTTCTACAGCCCCTCTAATAAGTGGACACCTTTCATGTCAAAGCTTTTAAAGGACAGAGGGCATTGGAGAACTTAGAAAAAGGGAAAATGGGAAAACACATATAACACAGGTTTTTGAGGGCAAGTAAGTGTTGTGGTTTAGGCAGAAGTTGTAGATATAAAAAGGGGCATTCTTTTAATAACTGCAAAAGCAAAAAACCTTAAGTAGAGAAAAATAGATTTGCCTCTTCCTGGAGATCATCTCAAAGCTTATTCCAGCCTGCACATTTTTAGGTATTTTTGCTGACTTTTAAATAGATTAGAAATTTTCTAGAAATTATTCAAGGTTCTATGTTTAATCAGTTGTTCCTGATGTAAGATCACTGTGTCCCAAACTCAGATCATCTGCTACCACTGTCAGTGTAGTCACCAAGCTTTTCCTCTCCCTCTTCTAATAAGAAGCAACCCTCCGTGCTCTTTGCCTTCTGCTGCTGCCTGCTAGTTTAGTTGGGGTGATGTGTGTAGTCCTAGAAACTGGTTCAGGTGCTGCCCTGAGTCCCCAGACTTCTGTATATTTTGAAGGGACAGAAGAAGATATTAAAGCAAGGACTGTGCTCCCTGTCTCCAAACGCTTTACTTGTAGTTAGGAAGGCCTAAATTCTGGAGAGAACTCAGAAACTTAGATAATGTCCACAGGAGGAAAGATTCAAGTCTTTCCTGCTTTTCTTTACCCAGCCAAAATCTGGGGAACATCAACTGCAAATGTGTACATCTAGGGAGAATGTGAGATAGAAAGCAGGGGCTGCTGGTACTGGTTGCCTTCAATAGCATCCCTCTCATGTAAGCCCTCCCTCTCCTCCCTTCACCCCAAAGTGCAGACAGGCACAGTCACCATTGGCATCCACCTGCCTTGGGAAGTCCTCCTCAAACCCCACAGAGGCAGCCCTGTCCTGGCTCATCTCATCTCATACCCCACCTGCCCCAGGGCTGCGACATCTCTCACAGCGTGATCTTGGGCAGAGGAGATGGTACAAGGCTGTTGAACTGACAAAACCTGTGTCATGGAGAACACGTATAAAACAGGAACAAAGTAGAAAATAAAAAATTCGTTGGACCACTGAAAGGTTTCCAAATAATGTTCAAGTCTGACAAAGAACTGAAAAAATCTGGCTGTGCGTTCCCATGTCATTAGTGCCACCATTTCCATCCTGGCACCTCCCCTTCCTTCTCCTTCAGCCCATACCATCACTCCAGACACCCTATAAATGAAGTTATGATTAAAAAACCAGGACAAAAGGTTTCCAGGTGGTGCTCCAGTGGGAAGTTTTCTGCCCAAGAACGGGATACTTCCATTGCAACTTAGGAAAATACAATCCCATCACAAATATCAAGGCTATCCCTGTGAGTCACTGCTGTGTGCTATCAGCATTAATTGTAAGGGCTGTTGCAACAACTCATGGCTGGCTGAGGGAAAAATGATTATATTCAGGGTTTTTTTTTATTTAAGGAGCTTTTCTTTTAGCAGATAGTGATCAGCTCTGCAAAGATAAAATGCTGTCAGTGTTATTGACAAAAGACAGATCTGAGGTCAGAAATCCAGCATAAGCTTTCTTGCCTTTTTGCATAATAAAATAGTCTGTGGCTTCTTCCTTGATGGCAAGTTGCTAGTCAACAAAGTAGATGGTAATAAAAATATTTACACTAATAAATAGGAAAAATAGCTAAATGTCCATGTATTCTCACTAACCATGCAACTTTCTTTCTCATGATAAATTATATTCAAGCAAAAGTAAATATCAGGTCTTGAAGGTTACTTTAAATAAATAGGTAATTTAAATGCAACAGTAACTTCCCCACTGCTCGGTGTTTTTAAAAAGACCGCTTATCAGGAGTATGAACTCTCTCTCCTCTTTCAGAGCATCTGAGGGCACAGATCAAGGTCGTTAACTTTTAACAATGCGATTCAAAGTCTCTCCAGCCTTTTCTAAATCTAACCTGAACCGAAGATTCACCAAAAGTTATTTCCCTTTTAAGGGAAGATCAGTTGAGTTTGAGAAGCTGGAAAGTGTTGATTTTTGCTTCCAGAATAAAAACCTCTAGTCTGCATCCATGAATGCATGGCTGAATATTCAAAATTCAGGTAGAGAATGGTGGAGATTTAGAACAGGCTTTGATAGACTGATGACCCTTACACATGATCCATCATCCTGAAAAACAGACACTCTCAATTTCAAGCTATTTTCTACCAAAAGTGGGAAGGCCAGCCTTCAACAGATCATATAATTTCTCTTGGGCTTGCATGGGCTATAAGTGTTATGGGTTTAATCCTACTTATTTACCCCAGGCATGACAAAATTTAATTCTCTTGTATTAAACAATATTTTATATAGATCAATAAATAAATACACAAACACAGAGCACCATGTATGTAACTTCATACAGAGAAACCAACGCAGTTTTGCCGTGGGTTCAGCAGGGTAAGATTTTCACCCATCATCCTTTGGAACTCCTTGTTAAAACTGTTGTGGAAATGAAGTAGCAAAAGTGTTTGTAGAAAGGAGGTGGGCTGTCTTGTGGAGGTACCAGTTTGAGATCAGTCTCTATTCTCAGCCAGGGGAAGCCTATTTCCTTTATCTCAACCATCGTTTGTCCTTTTCTTTTTCATTAAAAACAGATCTGTGTTCAGTAGTACAGTATATTTTCCATTCAGATATTCATTTAGAATCACTTATCAGCTCAAGAAGCTCAGTGAGCTATAGGTATAGTTTATCTGAAGCTTATTAGCAAAACACAGTGCTGATACCCAGATAAGACTTCTGCAGAATTTCTTTAACTCTCCCAGGCATATTAGTCTCAGAGTCATCAGAGCTGTACAGGAGGCAAGGTAGGAGAGCCATCCTTTGGCAGCAGCCAGGAGCAGAGCAGGGAGGGCTTCATCCCTTGCTGTGGCAGTTTGCAGTGTCCCTTGGGATAGGTGGGAGCAAAGCTCAGTTCAAAGTCACAAGGTAAAGGTGGCATTACCAGCCTCAGTCTTGCACTTGCCAGAGTTTGCACACTAGTGCTGCAATGTTAAAGAACAAGTACGGTGATGGATCCCCCCCTCACGAGTATCGGGATTCTGCAGAGACCAGCTGGTATTTGCAGCACGTGCTCTTTTGACCCAACAACATCATCTTACAAGAGTGCATTGCTTGGGTCATGCTTGGCCTTTTCTTACGGTTAGGGCTTCAGAGGCACCATTAAATTTTCATCGGACACTCTGAGGAGGTGCCATTTTTACCTTAGCAAGTGTGAAGTACCATATCCATGGCAGGTCAGATTCTCTGAGATCACTTGCAAGGGGAAACGGGGGCTTGTTTTCAAATGCAAGTTCACTTAGTTTTTTGTTTTATCAGCTATTCCAGAGTCCAGAGGCTTCCGGGGTTGACTTTTTCGTAGATGGTATTATCAGTGTCTCAGGGCTCCCACCACTTGCCTGTTAAGTTATATTTCAATTGTAGGGGACTCTGCCATTCCCCACATAGCCTGTGAATGGTAACTGCTGCTTTATCTGAGGCTGTGACCTCTTCACTCTGTCTTTCCTCTTTTTGAGCTCTTGTTCCATAAAAACTGAGCTTAAACTCTACAGTTGAAATATTACTTAGGTTGCCAACATAAAGCTTTGTTATTATTTATGAACTTATAACTCTACAACTTCACCTCAGATAATAATTCAACATCTTAGATAGGTTTTCTAATGCTGTTTTTGTATAACTTATTGCAGTCTTGACATTATTTTACCATTAAAATATAATATTATTCCTGACTTTGATTATAATGATTTATATTTCTGTTTCTAAAGGTGCCTGTCTGAGTAAGACCTGGAAAGACATGAGCAGAGGAACAAAATGTTTTATAGCTTCTAATTATCAAGAGTTTATCCCAAAGAAAATCAGTAGAGTTTCCTTTAAGGAGATTTTCCTGTTTATGATTTGCAGGAATGCTGTTGATGTAGTCAATTTTGATTCCCCCAGTGTCTCGGGAGATGAAATAGGAATCAGCACATGTCATTTCAACTCTTTTGAAGGAATTTACAACCCCTTCAAGCTCTTGTCTGCTACAGATTACTTCTGTGCTCAACTGGGAGATAATCGGCTACCCGGTTTCATGCCAGGATAAGTTTCTCACTGTAGGTAGCATATATAAATGCTCCTGCCCTTAATCTCCAGTCCCAGCTCAGAATTTGGGCAAGGGAGGTTAGGATGGGTCCTACATACCCTTCTTGGTCTGACTGGTCTTGCAAGGGAGCACTGCTAATGGCTTGAGAGCACTTGCATTATAAAAATTGCCCACAAGGGTTGATGACTTCATGCCGCCTGCACTTTGCACCTTTGTCCATGTCAAAAGCTGAACCGTGGTGCATCCCTGGGCAACTGCCTTACCTAATTTTTTAGTCTGAGTATTCAGACTGCTACCAACCCTCCTTTGTGCCTTGGGTGATTGTATCTGGCAGTATGTTCTTTCCTCTGTTTGCAGTGAAGGTTTTGTGGCAGCTGCTGGAGCAGAAGTGTTTCAGCATGAGCATTTTTTTACAACCTGTACAAGACACCCCTAGTCTGTCAGGAAAGGCGTGTTTGTGTTCAGAAAAGTGCATCCACCATTCTTAGCTCTTTTTGACATGAGTAGTTGTGTTAAAACATTTCAGGAGGATCTTTTCATCTGTGTTAGTGGAGCTGCTTCCCTTTTTGTCAAGGTTCTGGCCATGATACAACAAATATCCAGGCCCATATTCTGTCCAGATGGGACAGAAAGCTGTGGATGGAAGGTGCCTGTGAAAGCAGCAGGGCCATCTCTTCGAGCACAGCTCATGTCAGTGCCATGTCTGGAGGAGTTGCTGCTTCTTGTCAGGGCATGGTCCAGTATTTCCTCTGAAGGTAAACATAGAATGATGTCTTCCATAAAAGGAACTGCTCTGATATTAAGGCACTAAGCCATTTCAAGATTTCTTGTGGTTTTCTCTGATTATGAATGGAAACAGCCATAGAAATAAAAGAAAACAAAATGAACTTACTAGGCAAAGTGTGTAGGGTTCTGAGGGGTTTCTGTCACGGCTCCATATGATAACATCATGTAAGATCTGATTGAAGTAAAAATATCTGGTTAATTAATAACCTGTCCAGCTGCCAAATCATTCAGTTCTCTCTTCTGCATGTGGAAGGCAAATTAAATTTTCAGTGCCTACCTCTTTGAGATCCAAGTCCTCTACAATTTGTAATGCACATTTCTTTTCCTAATTATATCGTGGTTTTGAAAACAAGCCCAATCTCTGTTTGCAATCTAGGGCACCTGGAAGCCTTTCTTCTGGAGTTTCTGCTCCATGGGCTTTGCCAGAGTGCATCAAAATGTCCTGCCAGTGACCCAGCTGACTTCTGGCCTGTAACATGATAAGCACCTCCTGCCATTTGTCCTACTTAGCAATGGAAAGGAAGGCAAGGCACTTTTCTCAACAGTGGGAAGGAAGTAAAGGCACTTTCCTCAAAAATGGTGAAATTACAGTGATCAGAACTTGAGGACACATAAGATGAATGCAAAGGTCCAAGAGAGACACTCATCATCTCAACCAGTCCTGAGATTAAAATGCTTCTTCAAATCCAGAGACAGAGGGTATGAATGTAAATGAGGATTTATTATCTGAGATGCCTTATAAAAATAAGAATTGTATAATAACAATAAATTACAAGCAGCAGCGTCTTCTAAAATTACACATCTCATTTAACAGAAGTGCTAACTTGCTTTGCATGTGGCCTTTTAAGGAACCAGTAAAAAACCCCACCCATTAAAACAATTTATTGTAAGGGATATAGTAGGATTATTTGCTATGAAAGCAAATAATATAAACTGTGCACAAAAAGGGAGGAATGTCATTTTACAGCCTTTTGAATTTCTATAAACAGAGTCATTCCCTCTCCTACACACCTGGAAAAAGTGATGTATGAGACTGGTATTAACTAGTCTATAACAAATGGAAACCGAGTAACAACAATACAGAGTCTTATGCTTGTCTGCTAGACTTGACAGTTTGTGCTTAGCAGTGATTCAACTGACACCACCAAATAATCTTAAAAATCAGGCTGTCACACCATGTAGGGAGAAGTTTTATTCATTAAAGGTCTGTGCAGAGGCAGCATTTGTAACCAATCTGCTCTATTTAACATGTTTGGCAGTATTTGGCTTGTGCTCACCGCAATAAAAACCTCTTATTTCAGTGCATCATATTTTATTAATACTATGTATAAAGTATGTCCAATATTGACCCTAAAATAGCATGATTCAATATGTACTGAGCTAGAATTCTTCTTTTAGAGAAATATCCAATTAGAGACACAATTTTTTAAAACTATATCTCATATATTTTTTTTTCCTTTTTTTCCTATACAGGCAATAAAAGGAGACAATTTATCTTAGCACAGTGACGTAACAACATTTTATTTTAGAAATGGCCTGATCATATTCCAACAACACACTTGTGCAGGGAGATGTTAGGATTTTAAATTCAGATCTCCAGGTGAAAGAAGGGAAAAGATGATTTAGTGAGATTGTTAATCTGAAGTGGCAGCTATAAATCTAAGGTTTGTTTAAGCTGTGTTTCTCTCTCATGATTCATCTGCTTTTAAGCCAAAATAGACTGCCCTGTGAGCAGGGAACGCATTCTTTTTTAACATTGATCCTGCAGTAGCAATTGTTACATTCCAGACCATTATATTGCACAGACATATGCAAAACCCAAGTGAGCTCAGCTGCTGTATAGCACTGGAAAAGTCTTGCTATTTATTTAAACCAAGGCTCTTCTCTGAGGTTGCTGTTGGAAGCAGACCACACTGTGCTGATCTGCAGTGGTAAGAATGGCTCCCTGATTCAAGCCAAGCTGATGATGCTATTAATGGTCTGTATCCTGTCTTACCTTTCCTTATTATATATGAGCTTGAATTTCATGAATTTCAAACTGCCCTGTTTCAGAAAGACCTCAGGTCATTTATTTAACTGCATGAATTCTCCTCCCAGAGGAAAATGGGATCCAGCAATGAATCACATGCCTGCCCACTGTGAGAAGTCACACCCAGTCATCAGCCATCCCTTCTCATTTCTTTTGCACAAAGTGTTTTCTTCAAAACCAGATACAAGGAAAGAAGTGGTGTCCAAGGAGTGCTAGAATATTTTCCTTCTAAAACAGGTTCTATCTCCTGGTTCTGAGCAATACTAGGAGACACAATGGCAGCATCCTGCATGGAGTAGCGATCATATAGTTAGTACCCCAACCTGTACCTTGATTTTGGGTAGTACATTCTGTTTTGGAACAATTTTAGGCATTAGGGGTTATTAACCCAGTTCAGCTTCAGGTATTTATTTAGATGACTGTTGGTCTCAGCAGTCTATATCTCACTCATACTCAAGATCCTGTGGTTCATGGTCCTCCCCTGATGGCCAAGACATGTAAAAGTTCATGAGTCTGTGCAACCTTTGCTTCAGCATAGCTGGATCTTTTTGAGCAACGTATATTTATGATTTGATATAAAGCATCAGCCTTGTATCCATCATAGCAACATTGATTTTGTAAGTATATAGTCTTAGAAAACTTCCTACTTCTCTTCAGAGAGCCACACTCCTCCACCAGTACCCATTTCTGCTTTACTATTGGAGCTCAGTTCAATCAGACTTTGCCTGCACATTAGTAACAGTGGAACTGCTAGGACAGGCACTTCCATAGAAGTAAGATCCAGGTATGGCACTTACACTCATTCCTCTACAAAGGCAGGTTTTGCTGTGTGTGTGAGTGCTTGCTGGAATTTACGTAGCGCAGTTTGTGCATGAACAAAACCAGTCTTGGTGAAAAACAGCGTGAAATATCCTCGGGAGAGTTCATCTAATTTTACTGCATAATAATCCTTTTGAAGCCACGATCATACAAAGCTATATAACATTATAGCCTTCATTTTTTAATTTCATCGAAAAAGTGCAACTGGGAGGGTTTTTTTCATCACCTAAAAAGCAAATGTAAGTGAAGACTCTCAGCAAAAATAAATGTTTTTCCCCTTCAGAATTTTGTTTTGTTGTTTTTGTTTTTTTAAAGGTACGTCCTAAGCCTAGGTTTACTGACACCTAGATACAGTTTCAGAAAAATAGAAGTGGAAACTTTTCTCAATTTATGCAGCAAAATTCTTTTCAGATATATAACTTTTAACATCTCTAATAGGAGACAGCAGAGTAGTTTATTCATGTGAACACAGAACATTAAATCCTACAAATGAATTTACCCAAATATGTAATTACCTTATTTTCCATTTTTCCTCACAAATTTCATGGATGCAGATGTGGTGAGATTAATCTAAAGTGCTATGTAGCAAGAAATATGGAGCTAGATGTAGAATGTCTTCTTAAGGAATCTTCTTCTTGAAGGAGTATATAGTCAGTAATAAATCAACATGCTGCAGGGTTACTTGAAGCAGCTCCATTTCCATCGCAGAATATAGAACCTTTTTATTTAAATGAAATAGCTGATTTAAAGGAAGAATGTAAAACTTGAAATGGCAGTTAAGTTATCCCGTCCTCAGGGGAAATTTAGATGTACCTGGATGCGTTAAGAGTTCCAGCACTGATTTTTTTTACCCCCTCAAAACCACTGCAATTTAAGGTGTACAGTCTTGAAAGCTGCATATGAAGTGTTACTTCCCACCAGCACATTTGTCTTGAAAGATGGTAAAAGTCTGTCAATAACAAATTTCCTGTCAGCTCTGATATGGACACTGTTCCCTTGTAGCTGCTCCCATAAGAACCTTATATCTTAACAGTTTGACCATTTCCATAAAGACCATAGCAAAATTGCAGGGGAGAGCATGTGACGGTACTGAAGAAGTACATGGAAGCCATAGAAGCAGAATAGATTTAAGTGCCTGTGTGTTACATACCACATAAGGAATCACAGGATCTGTCCCCAGGTTTAAAGGTATCACTTAGCAAATGTGATATCAGCACGTAACCTTCCTCGGAAGACCTCTGCCCATGTTACACTGGTTAACAGAAGAGGCCAAGTGTTACCTGCTGTTGCTTATTTTTCTTCTGCCCTTACCAAATTGTAAATGGGATTTCAAAGGCCAGCCCTAGGTAGCTTGTAGGTCATCACTGAAGCAGGAAGAAAAATCCTCAACTATTAGAAGGCATAAAGCATCTTTCAAAACAGGTCTTGTGCTTTTCTCAAGAATAGAGAGCGTTGCTGTGAAAGCTGCTGGTGGCTTATTGTTGTGTCCTGGTGCTGCAAACCTTCAGGAAATTTATGGGTGTTTCATAAACTTGACTTCAGCAGAACAGCTCATATTTGCATAAAAGTATTCATTCTGTTCATAAAAGATGCCAAAAGTTTTTAAAGATTTATATGTGCCATAAACTGATGTTAGGTTAAAAGAGATTCTGATTGGTGCAGAGAACCTAACATATCCCCCTGCCTTTCCATGGTTTATAAATTATTTCAGCCAATTCAGCTAGCATTGATTTGGTCAACAGGACACATGCCCCCAAACAAGAAAGGAGATCCGGCAGCAGAGTGAAAACATGCAAACCACTGCCAAGAGCCTTTCTGGATGGCCATGCCAAAACAGGCAGGTAGAGCCAGCCTCTGCATCCCTCCTTGTTGATATATATGGCTGCCTCTTGCACCATGCATTCAAATGCCACTTCAGGGTAAAGCTGGGCATGACATTCAGGATATAATCCCCTCATAGGTCAGACTCAAGAGTTATGGATCGATTCTTGTTATTGTACGCTCTCCATTCATCTCCCAGGTCTCCCATCTCTTGCTTGGCCTTAAAGAATGAAGGTGGCAGTGAAGCTGGAAACTATAGAAACGTGGAGGTTTTGAAATGAAAATAAAAATCCTACCTTGAGTTCTCCCATCATGCACCTGTTTCAGCCTATGGTACTTTAGACTTTCGAAATTCACTGAAAACTGACAGAAGCAAAGGGCATAGTCATTTCCATAGGTGTTATAGCCCTTTTTCACAGCCAGCAGAGATTATGAAAAAACCCTAACACACAGAGTACCACCAGAATTAATCCCTGCAGGAAGAAAGGGTTTTCAGAAATCTCTGTCACATCAATTTTACACTAAGGCAAACAGAAGTAGACAAGTAAGGAATTTTCAAATAAAGTTTTATTTGTTTGACCCTGATGAAATCAGCGTACAACAGTGGAAAAAAAATGAAAATCTTTCCAGACTTGCAATGTCCTATGAAGTTTAAATCAAATGATACTAAAATTGGGTTGCCTCTAAGCTGCCTGTCTTGTGCTGTCTAGCTTTGGCTTTAATTTTAAGCAGTATCAATCAAATTCTCTCTAAATTGACTCTGATTTTCTCTTCCACTAAATATAAAACGCAGAAAATCTCCTGGTAAAAAGCTCGTCTCATCAGATTTCCTCTAAGGCTTTGCAGTTTTACAGGAATGGGATTTGTAATAGAAAGAGCTGCAGAGTAAGGAGTGAAGGAGGAAAGTGAAGTCTCTGAGTTCCTGGAGTCCCAGCTTCTCCACTGGGATTGTCAGATAAGATAAGAATTTATTTCTGCTGTATGTATCACCACCTGCTGAAAATCTGGGAAAAAGTAATCTTCAGTAATCTTCTCTGTGAATATCTCTCTGAAACTCGTGGGCAGGAATCAGAGACCCAAGGCAAAATTCTCCTGCACAGATGTTACTGGTCTTGTGCAGTCTTCCTCTCTCAGCTGTCTGCTAATGCTTCTGTCTCACACCCACAGTGTTTTTCCTGGGGACCTTCAGCTGCCACTGCTTGGACCAGCTGTACTTGTGGGGCCTAAATCCATGGAGATACTCAAATCCCAACTGGAGATGGTCCTGGGCCACCTGTTTTGTCTGCCTCTGCTTGAGCAGAGGAGTTGGACTAGATGACCTCCCTGTCAGCCTCCTTCAGTCTGTAATGAATCCTGACACCACAAAGATGATTTTCAAGCCAAGACCAAGAAGTGAGAGATTCAGTGTTACTGCCAGGGTGAAAGAGGAAATAGCAAAAGCAGTAGGTTTGTTTTGAATGTTACAAGAAATTAATTTTTATATAAATGCAAGGTGCAGCATCATACTGCTGCTCTCCACAACAGCTACGTGTTCATTGCAGCTGGTTTTTAGAACATAATCTCATTTGATGCACGCCACACCTCTGTGTTTAGCAACCATCTGAAAAGCCTAAATTGTGTGAGAACACTTCATTATCAAATTATACTTTATGTGAAACCAGCTACATTATGGGCTGTTTAGTCCTCAAATTATTCAGCTGAAAATGTGCTTTGCAGCCATGAAAAGCTGTCTTCATTTTTAAGGATTCCCTCAGCATATTTTACTAGTCTGCTTGATTTATGGTATTTTCCATTGGAAAATAAAAGTCTGTCACACACAATTTTTGCAAGTTTTACCCCACTAGAGACAGGAAATGGATTTAAAAAAACAAAACACACTGGAGCACTCTCATACGCTATAATCTAGGTGTTGGCAGGAGTGAGGAACATCCTCTTCCATCACATCCAAATGTCTATTCTGGCCCCAATTCGTGCAGTGTTCAGTCAGTGCAAGGAGCCTTTCTTGCAAATAGTCCTACTCAGGCTCATGATGCATCTTGGGTTTTGTTGGCTGTCACTCAATACCCTTCTGAGATATCCATCTGAGGGTGAGTTTCTGACACTGAGCCAACTTCAGTTTTCATTTTCTTCTCAGGCTTGCTGGTATTGTATCAGTTAGACTGAGCTGAACTTTGGTTTTAGTAAATTTAGTTGTTACTTTTCGTATTTCTGCAAATTGGATGCTCACAAACCAGAGGCAACCTAAAAATCCCAAGTCTTAAATAAACACAGCTTTCAAATATTGTAAATTGGTATTACCTAAACAGTGTGTTTGGATAAAAGGAGTGTGGTCATCTACTGATTGGGGCACAACTCATGCAAGACAATAAGAACTAAGAAAGCCAGTTGATGGTGTCATATGTTGGCTCAGACCATCTGAAACATCTGGCCCAAAAAGTCAGTAAACATTGCAGATTCACAGAAAATAAGGAAGATCTGCTCACCTTTTGTCAGTTAGTCAATATCTGTGTATATTGGAGAAGATAGCATTTTTTTAAAGGTGTTCAAACGACTAAGTTGATTTTGGTTTTAATCTTTCATATGTAATTCAGCTATTAGCAGAGAGAAAGAATAATCACAGTTATGGAGTACTGTGAATCACAACACACCATTAATTCTAGGCAGAACTCACGTGGGACTCATGTTCAAAGCTTAGGAGCTCAACCTGAGCACTTGAAGGAATCTTGTGAAAAGCCAGTAAACATATTTTGTCATTATTGTTCCCAGACAGGTAAGATGCTGGTTCTTCTTTCAGTAATACTGGAGAAACTAACATCTGTTAGTCAGATCAGTCGTTCCAAAAGATTATATGTCATTAAGTAGAAAAATCTTTTCATTATTTTGAAATGGCTGGCATTAAGTGCAAGTTATGCTGGTGTATTGCAGATCATTCAGATTAATTATAAAAATCCATGAGTACTTAATTAACTACAGGTAGTTCAATCCAGTATTTTTGGAAGTTACATGCCCATTGAATGGGCATAGGAATGATTCAGCTGTGTTTCATAAGGTTTCTCATATTTCTGAAAGTTCTTTATGTATATGTTGCCCAACCATTAATAGAACCTGAAATTCACACCTTCAATCAGATCTGCACTCTCATGTCAGAATAGCTCTTGACTGAAGAAAAATGGTTCAAATTATCCACACAATCAGAATCTAATGCAATAAAGCATTTTTAATAACAAAATAAAAAAATAAGACTGGAAAAGAAATGACATTTAACATTTTGATTCATTGGCAAGTAGATGAGGTAAAATAAACATAACAAACCATAAATCACAGAGCTGTCTTTCAAGATGATCAGCATGAAGAACTATGGGAAAAAACATTCTCAGCCTGTATTGATCAATCCATATAAACACCAAGGCTCCTTTAGATTCTTTACTTTTCCCTGACAAACCAATCTATTTATGGTCAGGTTCCTGACATAAAAGACCTAGCATCCCAAGGCGAGTGTTAAGATCACCCCATGCACACCACCAGCATGCACTTTTCCTGCCCCCAGCGTGACTCCCGTACAGGCAAAGAAAACTCACCCAGCTGTAGAAACAGATGGAAACGTGCACACAAGCAGTGAGGACAAACAGTCTCTTGCTCAAGCAATTTGGTTTCTTCTTGCAAATACAAAATGTCTGAGGAGAGATTACACTGAAATTTCCATTTATAAAAAATGCAAAAAAAGAAACAAATTCAGCACTGATGATCCTTGGAACAGCTGGTGGTTTCTACCAGTCAGTCCCCAGTGGCCAGCAGTTGCAATTTGTGACTAGTCTTGTCTTCAGACATCTCAGGGCAACCAAAATGCGACAGAATGACAGATAGTCCTTTCAATAGATACTGACAAACAAATTAATGCAAAGATGCTTTTCATAGCATACCAGATGTGTTGAGTTCTATCATATGGAACAAGGAATGAAAAACTGTCTACGTCCCATCTGTGCTGTTTCAGTAATCACTTATTGTGGAGTATAAGGTACAGTAAACATTTGGACATGTGAAATAAATAGAAAACCCCAGATATTGGCCTAATCATCGTTGCCTAAAGCTTTTATATTAGGAATAATACCTTAAATGCCTGGGAGAGGGATGTTCAGGAGTTAGAGTTTTGTCCTGGTGATTAATTGAAAAATTATGCAAATACCAAAAGAAAGGTTTATGCAAATGAGAATAGACTGCAAAAATGCACTTTGCTTCTGATCACATGCAGGGCTTCCATCCTGTCATAAAAAGCAATAGGTTAAAGAATTGCCATTTGGATTTACATCATTTCCTCTCTTGGGGCTTATCTGTCCTCAGACTGTTAACCCAGATTTAATTCAAAGAGGCTGCAATTGCAGCTGCAAGAGCAGTGTTAAAATGGAAACAATGAAAAGTGAGTGCTCTCGGCAGGTGATTGAAAGGCCCAGGGCATGGCAGCACATGCATTTCCAGCCCACTGTAAATGAAACCAATATCCCTCTGGAAAAAAAAAGGCCCTTTGTGAGGGCTGTCCTTCCATTCAGAACAAAAAGCCTCAGGCCCAGAGTCGAAGCAGGAGGTGGGGGGAAGAGGTGCAATAGCATATGCCAAATATCTATAATGAGAGAGTGCAAATATAAGGAGCAGGAGGTCTGGTCCAGACCTTCGGTATAGAGCTGAGCTTTACCTGTTTTTAGCTCCTTTACCTTAGATTGAAATGTTGCTTGTTTCCCCTGCAGTTTCCTACCAGAAAATCTTTTCCTAACAGTTTAAAGCTCAGGGGCCCACTTTTGACTCCCAATGTCACCATCCTCTCTGTCTGACCAGGCCTGGTCACTCTCATGGGGGTGTGATCTGGACCTCACTTGGGGATGTGAGAGAACACAGACACTCTGGACCACATCCCATCCCAGATGAGGCCCTGGCTGCAGGATCTCCACTCAGCACTGAGGGCTACACTGCAGCAGCTCCTTGTCCTGACCACCCTCTGGCCATGTCCAGGCACCCCAGGAGACAGCTTTGCTGAGGGGACACGTGGCCAAGTCTTGTGGCTCATTGACATCCTCCTTGCATAAGTCTAGGACACCAGAGGACCTCTTCTCTCACTGGTTCTATTAGCTGTGGCTACTGATTCATACTCATCCTTTTCTCTGCAGCCACACTCAGCCCTGCAGACACCCGAGCTCTCTTCTCTCTCCCACCATGAGGCTCAGTCTCCCTTTCTTGTCACTGCCCTTCCTTCCTCCTTCTGCTCTATTGCACAAGCCCTTTATTATTTCATGAGAAACACTCTCTGAAAAATCCATTTTGCTTTCTCTTTCCTTTTTGGTTGGTTAGACAATTATTAACCCACGTTCTTTTCATAAAATAGCCACAGCCATAATAATAAAGTCAAAATATGATTTCCCCATAATATAGTATAATCTCTTCCTTTTCTTTATTCCTTGCAGATGGTACACCTCTTAGCATAAACAGCATGTTAGCGTGCTGATTCCAGATGCATAAAATACGTTCAAATCTTCACATTTTCTCTCTCTCTCCCCCAGAACGAGTGTGTGTATATATATTATCCTTGCCATTTAATTTTTCCAGCTTTTCATTTTGATTTCTCTTTTGGGACGACTCAGACTTGTCATAATCCATCTGGGATTTTATTCTTCATCATACAAAAATGTTGCTTGAAGGCCAGTTTTTACTTGGCATTAAGAGACTAAAGATCAGCCTAAATCAGAGTATTATAAACCTCTTATAACAAAATCCCCTCAGTTGTAAATGTGTTGTCTCAATAATTAGATAAATAGACCAGACCACTTGTTACCAGACTAGCACAGGAACTAATTACATTATTTCCTGTGACTGCATGTGATTCACCAATTCACCAGCAAAGAAGAGGCTCCTGAATCTATCTTCTTCTGAGGTTGTTGTAAATAACTCTAGTACAAAAAAAGGTGTTACCACAAAGGCTCTGTTAGGATTAAAAGGCATTTAAACAAAGGAATCTAGGAGTATGCTGTGTGGATTGAAGGATAAACTGGATGTATTTTGCATTGGTAGGTGAGGGGGGTTTAAATTCTCATTTGATCATTTACAAAAAGCTTCTGACTTGATTGTGAAATGTTTTCTCTTGTGCTTAAATTTCATGCCACAGATTATTAAAAATTGACTTTGCAGTATTTATTTTACTTATCTACCCTAGCCAGGCTGTGCTAAACCATAGATTTTGTGAATTATTAAATTTTAAAAGCAATTTTTGTTGGATTTTATACTCCAGTTCTGTCTGAAGGGATGTGCACCTCCAATTCTATCCCTGAAGCTGAAGCGCTTTGATTCATCTTTAATCTGAACAGTTTTAAAAGTGTATGTTCGGAGATGTAAGACATAATGATAGTCTCCAGTGTAATGCTTAGCTAACTGCTTGTTAGTTTTAACATTTAACGTATCGTGAAAAATAACTAGTTTCAATAGGTTATCTGAGCCATAACAATGTTCGGCATAATTCATTCAGTCAGGTAACAAGAACTATTTTCAAACATAATGAGAAGCTAATAAAGGTCACTGTGCCTACAAACACATATACATCACTGTTAATTTAACAGTACCTTTGCTGAACACATGTATTTCAAGTAAAAATCTCTTTAGCTGAAACTGCTTCATGGTAGAAGAAGGGAGGCAACAGAATAAATCTTCAGTATTTAAATTAAAGCTTAAATTTAAATTTAAGCTTCAGTATTAAATTAAATTAGTGATAAAACTTAAATTTAAGTGAAGAATTAGACTGGTACCAGAATCAGACTAGACTCTGACTAAGAAGCTTGAATTACCCAGATGTAAGGTCTAAAGTTTGAAATAAGATCTGCATTTTCCCAAAGTTTGAAGTTGAAATCCATTTTCCCTGCTGCATTTCAGGGCAAAGGTTTGCATGTAAGTTTTGGTGCCTCTTAGTTTATGTAAATAGATTTACGGAAAAATATCAACACTTTTCCAGTATATTGCTATACTTCTCCTGTAAACGGACCCCGCTATATGAAGGTGGGAAATCTGAAATGCTAGTGTTGATATTGAGAACTGGTTTCGAAATTTCATTCTATCACGGCCTAGAGGACAACAGCAGCAAATCTCTTCAATGCTGTGTGCGTTGAATGCAAACACAAATTTGGGATTTACTTGGGGTTTGCCAGTACACTGGTATCAATGACTTTGTGATGAATTTTGCTGCCAAGTGAGATGCATTGTGGTGTTTCCTAAGTCATACAGGTGCAGCAACAGAAACAAGTGACCTCTGACATGCAGCAGATAGATTGCATAAAATAATTGCTAAATGGATCAGAAGCAAAAAGGCTAGAAAATATTTCATGTACAAATCTGTGTTCTAGCTAGGTCCATAAAAACAAACTAAAATGCTAAGGCCTGGAGGTGCTCCATATTGTAATTAATGCCAGATTTCAAGGTGAAATTGTTTTAATTATACAGAGCATTGGCAAGATTAGTACATTCAGTGTTGGCCTCATTGGATTTTGTTTGTTTGTTTTCTGGTTGATTGCAAAATTGATGCAATTATTTACATAAGGATTTTTTTTATTTTAATGCTTTTTTTGTGTGCCACAGAGCAAGCAGTAAATCCCCATCATCCTCCTCAGCAGCCTATCAGAACAGGGCAACATATAAGAAAGGGGAAAGAAGGGAAAGAAGCCTTCATTTTCCTGACTCTAAATTGTTTTGTGAGAAGCTGTGATGTTTTCTGGTCTTTCAGTAATAGTGTAGAGCAGACCTTCAAAAAGAAAATCATCCTTGTGAACCAGGAAATCCTATTCTTCTGATAGGCTTATAGGCAATGTCTGGGATAGTTGTTCATCTTAAATCAAAATGGTATTGCTTTCTAAACATGTATTCTGTACTGTTCCTTATAAAGCCACCATTCATCTAGATATACCTCCTTCCAGATCTCTGTATGGCCCTGATTTCTCTCCAAGCCTCATCATAGTGGCTTTAAAATTTAATCTGTGAGTCTTCCAAGTCTTACTCTTCAAAATGAGTATGACAATTTTCTCCTGGACATGAGGAACCCTGTTGCAATCATGAGTGTCTTACCTGGATCCCAAGAACTCTGAGGTGTAGCTGGGTCCAGGTGTTTGGAAGGTAGGATTTACAAACTCAATGCCTGTGTTTAAAAAAACCAGAAAGATTCCTGTAAATGTGCGGTGTGCCTGCATGCAAAGGGGGTCTATTTGTACTCTCTCTCATAGGTATCAGCCATAATAGAGATCCAGGGTTGTCCATAAGAGTTGGTAATCATTGTTGTCATGTGCTAGAATCCTTTTGGATGACCTTGACTGTTTTGTAGGTGGGAGGCAGTTTATGGAAGAGATTTGGCAAACTGTAGAGGACTGCATGCGTATCCACTCGAATTGAAGATACGCAACACGGCTTTGAAAATTTCAGAGCATCTTTTTGCCAGCTTTTTCTGAGTCACACCTTGAAACCAGCTTACAATACCTTTTCATTGACAACAGTGCACATTGAAAGGACAAATCTACACAAAGAGCTATAGATAGTAGCATTGAAATTAGAATGTTACAGAAAAGTCTCTGTCAGCAGAGTCCTCAAAATAGCAGTGCCAAATGACCTTCCTCTATGCTTAAAAATACATGCTGCCTATTTTAGGTCAGATATCTTTATTTTCTTTTAATTTTGCCACATGTAATGATGCTCCCACAAGGAGTCATGACAAGGTGTTTTGGGGTATGTTCAATCTGAACCAGAGTTTGTCATTTGCAAGAGGGTGGAAGCATTTGGGTGTGACCCCAGTCTGGCCATTAAAAAATGCAAAATATTCTGATACATATGTTTCTAACTAGGTTTTCAGAAATAAACACGTCCCCAAGAGGTGCCTGGGATTTCAATGAGAGTATAGTTGGAGCTATGGCAAATGATGCACGTTTGAGAGCCCTGCTCTGTTGAACTCTGAAAGCTGTGGCACCTTTCACTACAGAAGTGCCATTAGCTAGCAGTCAGATTACTTCTGCAGCTCATTCCTAAAATCCATGCTAACTAACAAAAAAACAACACCTTTGTTCCGTGGCAGTCTCTGCAGACAAATGCAGTTGTTACTTCTGCACTAACACACCAGGCTTTTATCAGTCTGGCACCAAGAGTTCTTGCAAATCAAAACAGTCAGAGTGGTGTTCGTCTCATCTAACCTTAACCATCACTGTGCTAAGCATCAAGCTGACCAGGTGAAAGACTCTGGAACAGCCAAGGGATTATGATTTAGTCTTGCAATGTTCTCTGTTTTTTTTCACTAGGAAACTACAGCCACTGCCATTCATCGGGAGCAGAAATCACATCTCTTTTTTCAGGGTTAAAAATGCAGGATATTTCCATAGCTTACCCAATGGATTCAAACTGTGGATGTAGTTGTGCGTTCCAGACCTTCAGATCTCTTCAGCAGCAGCCTGATTAGGGATATGCCAAGCAAACACCTAATATGCACCTGTATTAGAAATTTTATTGTACTTATTTTCAATTAAGAATTCCACACACTAGCATTTGCATTTGTTATTAGTTTATTAAGAGGTTTGGAAATAAGTTTTACATTTTGAATATGCCCAAGTTAAGAAGAATCATGAAAATATTCCTTTTCCAACTTATTTTCTGTGTATAAATCACTCCATCACTGTTTTCATTTCACTAAACATATCTGTGAAGGGACAACAGATAGTGATCCTTGTTATGTGACTGAAAAATAGCTTTTGGTAACCTTATTGGGTGACTGGAAACAGATTACAGTAGAGAATCGTGAAGCAGTTCAGGGCACTTCAGGATCAGTCATCTGCAAAAGCACTGGAAAACTGCAGTTTGCCTTAGGTGGCTGGTTGCACAGCATGAGGAGCTAACAGTCAAAACAAATAGTTTGCATAGGCTGAAATGTTTGCAAAGTGCATTTGAGCAAATTCTACTGACAAGCATATTTCGAAAAATCAAAGTTTGGTACAAACAGAAAAACTATTGAACAAATTAGGTACAAATTACTCTCAGCAGTAGATACTAGCAAGGCAGATCTTGAGCTCTACACATATCAATGACAGACCTCAATCTACAGCCTGAACCAACTTACATTATCAGGGCCATATGGAGCATAACTTTATGGTCTTCTTGTCCCTTTGGGGGTTGGGAGGTGGGGGAATATATGGATTTGTTTTCCTCCATTTCTTTTTGAATTGAAAAAGTTCATTTCTTGTTAGTAAGCCATTTGTGGAAGTGGCAGAGGTCACATTGCAGGTCTGAAGGTTTGTCATTCAGGGCCAAGGAAATGAATGATTGGAATGTTTTACCATTATTAGTAAATTACCAGTATTAGACAATTACCTTTGTCCTGATAACTGTCTATAAAGTCTGGAAGCTGAATAGTGGAAATGGATTTCTTCCAATAAAACTGGATATTTACTGTGTGGCTACTTCTGTAGACAAATTGTCACCTTTTCCTTCTCCCTCTCTCAGTCTCTTTTGTTAACAAATATGAAGCAAATCTATCTGCTGAAGCTCAGCCAAGGCCAAAGTGCTTCAGTTTTCTTAGTATGAATGCTCTTGGACAATCTGTATGGTCCTGGACAATCAAATGCCTTGGAAAAGTTTATTAATATAGTTGCAATGACTTGGTCTTTAGCCATGGCACTACAGATGTGACCCCCCATAACTCCAAATAAACCCCACTCTCCTGGATTCCAAATTTGAACAGTACTACACAACTGAACAAATCAGAGCTCAGCCTATTTCTAAGGGTGAAAATTGAGGTCATAAATATTGTTTTGCTACACTGACCTAGCATTTATATATGGCAGCATAACAAAGAACCATCCACCTGCAGGATGTGAGGCTGCATGCTGGCTCTGTCAGGGCTCAGATGAGCCCCATGGCAACACGAGCTCTTCCCTGTCCTGGCACGTGCTGCCAGCAGACATGTGCCAGCTCCTTGGGGGCCTGTTCACTGTCACCCATCAGCAAAGGAGTTGTGCTCAGAACTGTGACCTGGTGCTGGGGAAGGGGGATAGGTGTGTTCCTGTGTCACCATGTCTGCTGCAAGGTGGTCACAGGGGAAGTCACATGGTGGCAGTTCACAGTGTCTCTGCTGTGTATCAAAAACGAGCATATTTTAATCAATAGGCTTGGAAGGCAAGAGAGGCCTTGTCGAGCATTAAGTGTGTCGTTGCTGCAAGGACTGCTATTTTGGGTGGATTGGTGTATTCTGGTGGCAGTGGGGAAGACCAGGATTACTGTTGAATAGCTGTTATTACTTTTTCTACATTGAAAACTCACTAGTCTATTTAAAGATTAAAATGCATGTAGAAGAGCATTAAAATATACATAGAAGTGAAAGTGTATGTGCAGGTGGCCAGACTGTATTACCAGTCTTCTGTGAGGTGCCTGAGGGCTCTCCCAACCCTGCCCAAGCCTCCCCAGGCCACGAGTCCCAGCCCCAGGAGCCCCAGTCTCCAGTTCTGCTCTGGATAAATGCATTAACTGGGTCACACTGGGTATAAGGGTCTATTCTCATTGTCACCCCCAGCTACCCTTTCTTAAAAGATGTGATCGCTGCTTCCCTTTCCTCCTGGTTTGAAAGACAGGGCTTGGACATCGGTCCTCAGGAAAAAGTCCTAAACAGAAGGAGTTACTCCCAGTGACCTCGAGTGAGTCCCCAAGCCCTGAATGGGTGTAGATTTTGGATATACTCTAGTCTTCGGGTATGAGCCTCAACCAACTTCAGACATCATGTTGTGTCTACACTCTGCTGCCATTATTTTCCCCTCTTCTGACCCCTTGTGCCTGAGTTTTCACAGGAGGAAAACCCAGATGTTAGCCAAGGAGGTCATTTCTCAGAAGCAAGTGTGAGAGATCTGAGGATGACCAGATGCATGACATTGGTTTTGTGTGAACAAATGTTTACTTCTATATCTGAGCCAGGCACATCAGTTCCCCTTTGTAATCAATGGAGTTTAAGGCATGAGGCATCCTAAAATTCAACTCATGACTACTAAAGTTTGCCACCAGTGGCAGAACAAATGCTATATAGCTCTGAAAGAGTAAGGTTTTGCTGACAGCAAGCATACCCATGTCTCCAGCACTTTAAGTCTTGTAAAGACATATTTTATTTTTTGGTGGTTTAGGAGAGGACTGTAGTCATGTTGCCCAATCAGCACACCCCTAGTTTGTCAGGAGTTCATTAGCTGTGGCAGAGACTGCAGTCTTTTGAATCAGTGAAGTTCAAGTAATTCCTGCTTGACCAGAAAAGAGGATTTTCTTTGTTGTTGTGGAAGGAGGAAAGATGGAATAAAACATATTGAATTCACATGACTAATGAAGTTAGATACATTTGAAAAGTGTGAGCTATACATTTTCTAGTAAAGGGCCCCTTTCCTCACCAGGATTTCCTGTGCCAGAGGGAAGAAAGTTACAGATTGCTTTGCATTTTAAAATGAAAGAACAGAATATGGGAGCTGTTTTATAATCTCTTGCTGAGATCAAAGGAGAAGAGAGGTAAATGCGTATGTACTTCTTTCTCTGGTGCTGCACCAGCTATTAGTAGAACTAATGGAGCTTCCAGTGTAGAAGAGGCAGAGATTAGCCTCTTCATCTCCACTAACTGTAAAGAGTCCAAAAGGATTAATATTATTAGAGTGAATTTCAGCTAGAAAGTAGGAAGGAAATTCTCTCTCCCTTCTTCATCTTTTAATCTTTGTTTCCAGAAATAACTCTGAACCATGGTTTTCAGCCTCCCACCCCCTCCTCTTTTTTTTTTTTTCCCTTTATTATATTTTAGAATACAGACTTGGAAAGATTTAAGACCCCTGCGAACCTGCAAAGCTTTGGCTTCACTGAATTTTTGACCAGTTTGCATGAGAACTGGAAAGGCCTAACGAGACTGAATAGTCAGGACAAGTTTATGGGATCAGAACCTTAGCAGGTTTCAAACAGTGTTATTCCACTGACCTCAGCTGGCATGATTCCATGGATGTTTGTGGAGTTCAGTAAAGCCACAGATACTCACTCCAGCTGAGGATCTGACCCATGAAATTATAGAGTCTTATCCAAAGCAAATTGAACTTTTGTCATGAATTGGTCTTCAAGGGAAAATAATTGCTAATTCAGTGACTCCCACTGTTTTTATTGCAAGTGCTAGTCATTCTTCACTGCAGAAAATCTTTACTTTTAACTGGTAAATCAAGAGTTTCCCCAGCAGCTTCATTATCCAGAAGATCAGAGGTACAGAAGTGTATACCTAGTCCTCTAAATTTTATGTTTTAGAAGACAAACCCTAGGGTCAGTTTATTAAGAAAAAGTGAGATACTCAAGAGAAACCTTCCCAACTAGACATTGCCTTACTGTCGTACTAGCTTTTCCAGTAAATGGTGAAAAAAAAACTAAAATCCTGGTTTAGATGGGACTTTTGGACACATAGAGGATTGTCATAGCCAGGGTTAATTTTGTGTAGAAACAGCCTTAAAGAGCTCACTGGGACCTGTTTTCAGTACACCAGAGCAGTAACCCTAGCATCTGTATTGATGCTGCAGCACTATCCAGACAAATTAGGCCTCAGAATTGCAGACTTTGGAGTTGAAGAAAGTAAGAAACCTGCTCAGGAGGTTACAGCTCTTCTGTTCCTCTTGGCAGCCACCGAAGGGAGATGAGCAGAAAAGAAACACGATAAAAAGTAAATGGCACTTTCCTGCTAAGCTAATCAGTTCTGTTTGAGAACAGAGGGCTGTGCCAACTGCAAATCAATGCACTAAATCACTTTCATTCTTGTGTGAGTCCTGCTGCCATGGCAGCTGCTAACAAGGGAATAAAGAAAACTGTTATTGGATATTTAGTAGACATTTGAAGTGCTTGTGTAAAATAACATACTTAATTTAACGCAAAGTTATAAATGTAATTGGAGTTTATGGACATTATGGCAGGGAAGAGAAGAAAGACTGCTTTTCTTTCTGCATAAAGAGGTGGTTTATGTTCCCAGACTATACTTATCAAACTGTCCAGTGTTTAAGAGCAACTTTTCTGTTGGATTTTAACACTTCATGATTTTACTAAAGGGTAAACACTGAGGTCATAATATGTCTGGTACATGACATGACATGTTACATGACTTGTAACATGTTCAAGTTACAGAACAGGAGTAGCATATACTTACTTTAGGATGAAATTAATGCACTTTATTGTCATAGGCTATACTGACTAAGTCTTCACTGACTATAAAGAAAGTCTACAGTGACTTCTCCAGATGTATATTTATACAAAAGCATGTGTAGATTTAATCAGATAATCCCACTTATGACAACAACTGCACCCAGGGGATTTATCCAATGTCATATTATTTTTTTCTATTCCTTTTCAAATAATTCTGAAATAATAATCTTATTTGTCCCTAGCTGTGACTAGGACTATCCCTTTCTGTGACAAGTTTCTGCAAGTTATTTATATGATTGTTTGGACCGGATGGGACCTTAAAGATCATCTCGTTCCAAACCCCTTCCCACAGGCAAGGATACCTTTCCTTGTTAAATGTTTCATGAGGAGGTCACAGTTTTCCTAGAAAGCTGTTTCTGCAGCATTCTCAGAATTTTCAGCACAAAGGGGAGGACTCACATCCCTGAACTCATGGTTCAAATCACTGTTGCCCATACAGAGCAGCCAAACTTTGTCATCATTTAAATCATCAATCGTAGCTGTGCAGTGAAACGTTTAATATAAAATACCCACGGGCAAGCAGTAGACTGCCTTCTCTTTAATTACATCAATCCTCAATCACCCCAAAGCAATGCCATTGTTGGAAGTACTAACTCTGACAGGTAGTACTTCTGGGAATGCCATAAAAATGCCAGCAAAGCAGCAATGGCAGAGAAAATAAGCTGCCTCATCTTTGGAGAATTATTGGACTGTACTAACATTCAAGGGTACAATGTCAGCACAATGCAGAAAGAGTTAGATGCATAACCCCCATTACTATTGTTGATGGGAGTCAGGTGTCAAGTTCCCTTTGCATCACTCTGAAAACTTGGCCTTCTTTGTAAAGCTTTAGCAAACTTTTCCTTTGTCGCCAATCCTAAGGAAAAGATTTGAAGCCATTTGTGTTGGGTTTGAATAAAGGCTGAAAAGGTAAAAATAAAATACTAACGAAGTAGCAGTGATGAACCTGAGGCTATCAGACTCTCTGCAAGATGTGATGGAAAGCTTAATAAATATTGAAGGCTCATGCCTTAGCAGGTGAAACGAGCAGTTGCTTTGTAGTCAAAGGCACTGTAATACCAGCAATAGCCAGCACAGACCCAGGGCAGCCCCGAACTCCTTGTAGCTGTCTCAGCTCCCACGGGCTCAAATGAGAATTTAAGTGCCTAAATACTTATATATCTAGCTTAATTAGCAGACCTGAATTCTGTCAGTAGCATCTTGTCTGAGAAAGCACTGTAAATCTCAGTCCTCTTATATCACCTTGAGGTAATTGTTGCTCTCAATAAGCGCACGTATCTCAATAAGAACATCCCTAAATTGTAATGGTTGTGCCTTTAACTTTCTGCTCACAGACAGATTAGTTAACACAAGACTGCCTCATGTTACCAAGGATAAATTAGGGCAGGATTTAGGTTAAATATGCATTATTATTATGGCAGTACAAGAGAGAGAGAGGTCATACTTGGCTGCTTACAGTAGATGAGCAGAGAACACATTTTAAAAAGTCTTTCACCACTAATTGCTGACTGGACCTTTCTGATGCAGGCCATTCATTTCTTAATGTTTAAGCAGGCATTCAGTTTGGGAAGAAGGGGGTTACAGCTCAAAGGGAAGTGCTGACAGGCAGTGTCTGCACTTGGCTGGGGCTCTTTCACATCAGTCCCATAGTTTGGAAAGAAGATGGACAGCTATATCTGCATGTGCATTCATGGGCATTAGTGCAGGTTGGCAAATGAAATCTTAAAAGAGCTGTTTCTGCTGAGGTGAAGCACAATGTTATTATTGTTAGATGATCCAAACTTTATAGTGAAACTATCATCTCACAAAGTATAAAATAAATACTTACCTATGTAGTAACTTCTAGTGTTTGCAGTTCTTTGAGTGTCTTCAGTGGGAGCTCTGTGAGCATAAAGACGACGTCATCCCTCTTTAAGTAACACACCATTCAGTTCATTACCCAAACCTGTGTGAAGATCAAGGTCTGAAAATATCAAGCAAATGTGTCAATAGTAGAACCTTCTAGCTGGGGCTGCATTGCTCAGGGAAGCAGGACATCTGCCTGTGCACCACAGGCAGTGGTAACACCCACCAGAACAAAGGTCAAGATTTCCTGGCAAAGTAGAGTAGAAATCATGTCTCCTAACTTTGGACATCTACAAGTTAGTTTTTTAGTCTAAATCAATAGTCCAGGTCCCAAGTAAAATCAATAGGCACCTGCTGGAAGGGATTTATTGTACTTATCTCAGCAGGCATTTATTTGTACATGTTCATGCTGATGAGATCAGTCCCTCCTAGGGTTGTTCAGCCTTTCTTACAGCAGATGATCACTGAACTTGGAAACAGAGTTTGGAAAACTGAAGTTTGGTTTTAACAGCTCAGCCCCACCTTACTATTTATGTACCTGAGTGGACTGCTGGTTTCAGAAGGTGACAAAACCTTTGAAAATCAGGTAGTGCAGAACAAAGCTTTGTATCCTTCACGTCCTTCTGCATGCACAGTCTGTGAACTAGAACTAGTCTGTAGTGCTGCCTGCAGAGGCAGGCAGCTTTGCCTCCCCAGCCTCAGTTCCACTGGCTCCAGACATCCTTTTAAATACCATTACTAACTTTGGTGCTATGGCATAGACCCCTCATGTTTCGCATAGTCATAATTTAGTTGACATGTTTAAATTAGTAATAGGCAAACCTCTCTTATCCCAAATCTAGAATTTTCATATAGTTTTCCATCCCAGCTTAGCAAAGTCTCCTTAAGTAGTGCAGTGCTGTATGTAGTCACAGACTAATGAAAAACTAGTCTGTTCACCTTACTGGCCAAATTGTTACCCATAAGATTGAAGAGTTTTGGTCTTTGATAGTACTGCTTGATAATAGTTTGGCATACAATCGGATAGCCATAGTTAATCACGCAGATTTATTTTATGCTTAATAAATCCACTGGACATTTTTATGGTCTCCATTGCATCTCCATTCAGCACACATTGAGAACTGATGGGTTTTATGTAATTTATTCTCTCTGTGCTTCTCCTGCTTTCTTAAGTGATGACTTCCCAAAAAAAAATGGAGGTAAAAAAATAGAAAATAAATCCCTGTCAGAGTTTATAGAATACAAAAGAAAAATATTTCCAAAATGAATCTTCAAAAAGCATAAGAAATTTGCAAATATGTGGGTTTTAAACGGCCATCTCCGAGCCACAGCCAGATCACTTAGAAATACATAATATAGCACACTCCACAGGCAGACCGATGCACATAAACTGATAATAACTCAAGAGTTTTTATCTCTATGTGTCCTCAAGCAAAGCATCAGGAGAGAGAAACACTCTTGCAACAAAATTTAATAGTTTTAGATCTAATTTTACTAGGCTGAACTAGATTTCAAATTGATTTCCATGGAATCTAATAGAGAACAACACACATACACATTGCCTTTCTTATAAAAAATCCATCAACCACCTTGTGTTTTTACTTACTTTGCTCTTTACTGGAAGTAATAAGAAACCAATATTTTACAGCACAATGTGTTTCATTCTGTAAATGGTCTTTCATGGTGAAGGTGCTTGGAGTGTGCTGTTACAGAGCGCTGAAGTACAGCTCCTGCGGTTTGTCTATCCAAACGCCTATTTAGATTCATATGGTGAATCTGCAGCTAAACCAAATCATCTCCATTCTGGAAATGCAGAAGAAGAGAGCTGCAGGACCTGCCACTGTAAAAAGAAATAGTGTCCCAAACCATGATGCAATCAATTAAACAGATCCCCGTGTCTATCAGAACATATTGAATGGATCCATACAAATCTTTTTTGCTGATCTTTTCTGCTTTCTAAGTGCTAAACCAGAAGTTTGGCCTCAGAGTAAATGAGTGCAGTATGGGTAGAGACACAGGTGGGATGCAGAGCTGCAGAGTTGACAGAGCACAGGGCATGAACTTACTGCTGCCTGTTAGGAGTTGAATTGGCACTGGTTAAACGTTTCACATAGCTTCCCCAAAAGCTTTCCAAGGGTAGCAGTTCTAGGTCAGCAAACAGCTGGAACAGGATGCATAGAGAATTAGTCCAGCTGCCAGGCCCCTGAGCTAACCGATGTTTCACATTCAATGTTCTCTGCAGTATCGTAATACCATAAACTGTTATTGCTACTTAATATAATTGCATTTCAGAGCTCTCATCTTGGACACAGATCCCATTTTGCTAAGCACTGAACAAGAACAGAGCAGAAAGATATTCTGTGTCCCAAGAACCAGACAAATAAATTATAAAGGCAGCAAGTAGATCTATTTACAGAAGCCCTCTGCACTTGGCAGACCACGTTCAACTTGCAGGCAAGGCACAGGGACAGGTGCTTTTGCGCCTGGGTGCTGCATCGTACTGAACAGCTTGTTGCCCTGTTTCAGAGGAAGATTTCATGGCCTCAGGTTCACACCTCTGACTTCTAACTCAAGGCACAACCTGCTCCATGCAGCTGAAAACATTCGTTTGAAATGCTGAGTATCCAAATGTTCCCTGATTTTTTCTTGTCTTTGGTTATCAGTCTAAAAAAAATGTACTCTGATATTTCATGTCTTCATTTCAGGTCCTTGCTGAAGCAGATAACAAAAACAGTAATGCTGAAGATTTTTTTTCCTTATAAGAACCTAAATCCCTTAATCTATTACCTTTTCTCCCTGCTTTTAAGGAAAATGTTCTAGTCAAAAATTATATTACCTGGGAGGTTTTTCTGTCTTCATATTTTTCTGCTACCTTCAGGAAAAGCTTTCCTTTGTTCCCACATGGGCCGGACATGCCTTGGACTGAAACCAGTTACAAAAAGCAGACCTTTAGTAACTGCCCACATGAAAGCCACACTCTCAGGGGTGCCAAGGAGCACAGCTGCAGACAGGAACAGGCCCACCCATCTTAACCCTTTCATATCCTCCAGTCTACAGACTCTTTTTCCCCACCTTGGGCTGCTCAGCCAGATGTGTTGTTTGGGCTGCACTGACTGATGGCTCTCAAGGGTCTGTGATGCCAGCAAAGCTTCGCTGTTAGGCCTCATAGTGTAAGACTGAGAGAACAAAACAGAAACCAAGGAGGAATGGGAATGTGCCAGTAGCCCCTTGCAAATATATGCAGGCTTGAACTTACCCCATGCAAGGCACCAAACTGGAGCTCCTGCAGCAGACACGCAGCTGTGTCAAAGGTGCTGCTGTGTCTGTTCAGAAACATCAGCCCCCTTAAGGGGGCTCCAACTTAAACATGGTTGGAGTAGAGGAACAGAGACTGTCCTCCCAGCCCCACTGGTACTGCTGTGACACTCCAGCACAGCTTTGTCAATGTGGGTATAAAGGAGCATCACACAGAGCCTGCCTACTTACCTGTGAAGGAAAAAGCACTTGGGCAATGCTGCTGAAGCGCTGCACACTCAGACACTCATGATCAACAGCTAGTTGTCGAACTCAGCTGTAAAGGCTGATTCTGACACCACACAAGTAAATCCCTATCTAGAAACTGGCTGCTTAAACTAAATGATACAGCATGGTGGCTGTACAAGCCATAATTTAGAAGGCTGTGAGCCATTCTCAGTAAGTGCTGTGGTTAAAAGACATTGTTATTTTCCCCACAAATTTGACATTTTTTTCTTTTGAGTAAAGAATCTCTTCATTCTGTCAGTCACTGTCAGCCCAAGCCTGAACTGACTAACATATGAGAAGGAAGATAAAGAATCATCTCCTGATGTGCAGGCTCTCTTTCTCCCCGTATCCCCCATTTCAAAATAAATCAGAGCTAACACAACTGTAAAAATGTAACTATTCAAGTAGCTACAAATACTGCTTTAGAGAAATAAAAAATATGGGGGTTTTTTCAAGAGGTTTTGCAGCTGAGTTTACATTATTGCATCACATTTGTCCCTTCCTGAGGAACTGCACACTCCACACAAACCAAATGAATTACTTAGGACTGGTTTATAATGTCCACATTGTGTTTTTAAAAGAATACTATTGAAGAAACCTCTGACAAGTAAAGTAGCTTATGGTAATCAATTTGAATATGAGAATGAAAATAATTCAGTAAAACATTGTTAACACTGATCTGGCAAACCAATGGTATGCATCTGTCTAATCCCTCTTGTGTTTGGAAGTTGCATTTTTTTTAAAAAAACCAGCATTATTATTAGTGCTCATTAGCTGCCAAGCAAAAGAGCGTGTCACAAACTTCTGCTCAGAGATTAGCTAATATTAACAAAAACTACTTGCTTTTTCAAGTTTGAGCTAGAACCTGCTATGGGATCTCATAGTTAAGACAAGTTTTTCTACTGGGGTCCAAAGGGATAGGAGAGTATAAAGGATAGGCCCAAGGACAAGTACCAACCCCCTGCAGATGCCAAACCATCTCCCTACAGCCCTCCAGCACCAACACCTCCTCAACTTCCCCACCAGACAATCCATTCCAGCACTGCACTATCCTTACTGTTAGGAAGGGTTTTTTAATGTCTAAAGTGAATTTTCCTTGGTGCAATTTCAGTCCATTACTCCTAGTTGTGTTAATGCACATGGAATACAGTTTGCTTCTTTCTTCTATGCAGTAGCTTTTTATGTGCTTTCAGGCTGCTGTTATGACCCCACTCAGTCTGCTCTTCTTAAAGCTAAACAATTTGTCCAACATGTATAAGGGCTGATTTTTAAAAGTGTTGAGCTCCTGCTGTTCCCATTGCTTTTATTCTAGTGATTGAGAGTGAAAGAACTTCCTCAGAGTTGATGATCAAGCTGTATTGTCTGATGCCCTTTAAATACTGATAGGTATGAAGGGCACGAATGCTGTTTATAGCTGTATACGTGTATTCTTGTCTTCACAATAAAAGTGTATTTATGGGACCTGTGACCAGCCTTCTGACTGCATCTCCAGGGCAAGAGCAACTTCTCAAAAAGAGCAGATTTTAGTGGAAACTTGGCTGCCTGCCTTATATGACAGGCTTTGCTGAATCATTTGTACTAAACCATTTTCTGTACTTCATGCAAAATGTATCTTGGCCCATGGGGGTTTTTTATTTGTTTAAATTATTTATATGGCTACTGTCAAAACAGTGTTCGTGAATATTTTTTAACTATATGCTGTTGCTGGAAAATATATCCTTAAGAAGAAAGAACTGAAATCCTTTTCCATTCCAAAACAGGAGAGTGAGATTTCTTCCTATAACAGGCTTCTCATCAGAAGAAATGGTGATTTTTGTGCCTGGAGTACTGGAGCAGATTTCCACTTGGAAGGCTGGTTTCATAGTGAATGCACTACAAAATATGATACTATCATCTTGCGTTAGTGTTTCAGGGTGGCTAGAAATAAATTCCACTAAACCTGCTCTTTGTCTCTCAATTTCCATTGTAAACAAAGCTTCCTTTGTGTCCATGTAGGGCCTCATGAAATCTCTTTATCATGCCATCAGAGAGTTCTGTACAACTGTAATGCAAGCAATAATAGCTTCTTGTATGAGTTCCCATAAATGTAGGGTTATGTATTCTGCATTTCTGCAGAAAAGAGTCTTGCTTTCCTCTCTTAAACCCTTTCTCCTAGCCTTGAAACATAACTTCCTCAGAAACAAATACAGAGAACATTTACAATTATAAAATAAAAATAGCTGCTCTAATTTGGAGCTGTCATTGCTTCTTTTTGGGGAAAAAAAAAAGTCATGGAAGGAAAAGAGAATGAGAGAAGAAAGCAGGTTTAATGGTATTTCTCTCTATAGCTTTTTTGAATCCAGACTTGTTCTTTGTTTTTATTCATAAGATTTCATCAAACTACTAAGCAAATAAGATTAATTTTGATGGGCATTAACATACAGAGGGGCCATAAAGTGTGAATACAGAACTCTCCTATCCTGTTCTGAAATGGTAAACTAATTTAACATTGAATTTCATCATTGATAATAAAGCTGAAGTAGTGTCCCATGGTCTGTACATCAATAGGCAATAACGTGCAAAAGATGGAAGTGCACAATCATACCAGTAGTTTTATACCTAGCCATATTATTTCCCTATAAACACCTACATTTAATTATCCTGTCATGTATCTTCTCCTCCTTCACAGGCTCAATAATTCATCTGTGCAATGTGTATGCTACAGCTTTTCTCTTTCCACATAGCTCACTCAAAACCCTGCCCTCCTCCTTCCTGACACAGACTAAATCTTCCATTGCTCAATCAGTGGGTTGAAATACTAAATTATAATCTTTATCTTATCAACTGTATCGATGGAAGGATATTCTGCTATTGGGGCCTGCCTGAGTTTGCTTGACACAAACCCATCCATTGTTTCTCTGAGCGTGCAGCAAATTTTACATCCTGTTTCTCTGCCACACAAAGAAAAGGTCTTTGGGGACAGGTGAGAAACAGTAATAACAATAGCTTAAGATGGCTAAGCAGTCTCTTAAGATAAAAGGAAAATTAAATTGATAAATTTTCAATCCACACTGTAAATTTCACCTATCAATTGCACAAAGCTAAATCGTAAAATATCTATTTACCTAGTAATAGTATAGTATAAAACTAAATGATTTTACTTTTTGGTTGGTGGCAGGACTAAGCATTACTCACTGCAGCAAGAAAGCACGTCTTCATTGCTTGGTTAATAAATTCCACTTGATTAATAAATTGCTCACTTCTAAGTGAGAATATTTTCTCAACAAAAAAGATTCCAGTTTGTGTGCAACATCCAGTGTCTTGAGGGTTAGTTCTGAAGGTCTGACAGCTGTCAGCAGTCAGACCCAGGTGGAGTACCCACACTTCATCTCACTGCATCTCAGTATCCAGACACAACAGTCACTGCTGGTGCTGAAGCCAAGGTCTGCCCTGATCCTATGTCTATCATCTGGAGCATTCCCCTTACCAAATGTAGTTTTTGGATTAGGGCCCAAAAGCCTACGCTCTTTTCACTTTAATCAAAGAAACTAGTTGAGAAAGCCAGGAGCGAAACCAGCCTTTATTGTGATCACAACCCAACAGTCTCACATGTAGTGAGATGGTGTTGTACAGAGACACCACATTTCTCAGTGAGCAATACCTTAGCAAAAAAGTGTCAAAGGATTCACTTAGGAAAATCTTTTGGCTTTAGTGTTCATAAATAGGTTCATTCTTTTGGTTCCTGACATCACTGCAATCCCTTCATGAAATTGCAATTGAAGGAGGCTAATTTGTGCTCTAATTATATATTAGTCTGGGCTGAAAGGTTTCTGGACGGAAAAAGGTTTTCTTCAGGCAATCTTTTATTCTGCTTATTGTATTTACTTAACAAAGAGCAGTCAGCTTTTACTGTGAATTCCCGTAATAGAGTTGAGCTGTAGTGTTACCCGGCTAAGGGCAAACATATGCAGATATTTTTGATGGGTTCTGATAACAGTCTTTACCAAGAACAAGGATTATTTGCAAATGTAGGAAGAACCAGGCCAAAAAGCTAACAGATGTGCCGCTGAAAAAGTTTAAAAGTTCTTCAACTGGAATGCCTTCCAGACCCATAGTAAATTTGCATGTGCCAGCTGTAATAAATGTATCAAAGTTCAGTGAACTCTGGTGGGACTGTGGAGTCAGGAAAATTTTTTTAAAAAAAGGAACAGATTTGCCAAGATGTTTTGATCTGAATAAAAGTGTGAAGTGGATCTGAATGCACTGACTGAGTACTGATTTTACATGTATCTTTTTTACTTTTTTCTTCTAGAGAAACTAAGCATACTGTCAACCTTCATAGCACCCTTCAAGTACTTGAGTCCTGGCCCAACCACCATGGAGGATGAAGACAGTTTAAGTAAGCAATCTCTTTTCTCTATAGATGAATAATAAAGTTGAAAAATAAAAGCTCTACAGTGTAAGAATAATTGTAGAAAGGAGGTGGATTTGCAACTATTGACCAATAATATTGCAACTGGACCATAAGCCCAGTCCTCATGTAAAATGTAAAGTTCTGTGGTGCTGAGTGCAAGCATGTTCTCTAATCTCCTGCAAAGAAGAGGTTAATCTCAGCTCAGCTTCCCAGTTTTTCCCTGAGCAGACCCTGGCAAGAGGGAGATGTAAACAGTATGTCACAAATACAAAAGAAAAACTTCTTACAAAGATGAGATGTTTGCAGTCAGCTTTATAGGACTGTGGAACTCCTTTTCCTTTCCTGTTTATGCTACTTTGTCTTGCTCACTTGCTTTTCTCACAATCCCTAAAAAACAGGACATTTTGTGGTGTGTGTTCTCCCTGCTTTTATATCCTTGATTACAAAAGGACTTTTGCAAAAGTAAAGACTGCGGGATTGAGCCATCTACTTAAACTGTTTTCTCTTTACTTCTGTGATATGACCTGGAGAACAAAAGAAAGAGGGGAAAAAACCCAGAAAAGAAGGAAGGAAGGAAGGGAGGAAGGGAGGAAATCAAATTGAGAATTGATTAACCAAGCTTAAATAAACTAGATGTAACCTAAAAATTAGCCACTATATTCTCTTTGGCCTTTACTCCTCAACCAGTTGTCTCAGTTCATGACTGTGGAGCTGGAGGAAAGTGCTGTTGGGTTTGAAGGAACTGAGAAGTATTCCAAACACCAAGAAGTCTGAGAATGGGCAGTTAAGACTTAATAATCCTCAGTAAGCTCTGCCATTTTTCACCTAGAAGTAATTGCATGTTATCTAGCCCTGCTTATTGCAACACATCTTGGATCTTTAAATAAATTTAAAAAAAAAAAAATTGAAAGTTTTATGAACCAAATGAGCAACATTTTAGTATCACCTACCAGATGGGTTTCTTTTCCAGCCAGACACATGCTGACATGTTGCTCTATTAGAGTAAGTCACTGAGAGGAATTAGGAGTTTTTCCCCTGTTGTTGCTAAACTTCCATGGTTTAGTCGTGGTGCATCACCAAGGGGAAGAGCTGCTGGAGGACTGAAGGAGCACAGCCTGCTATTTTCTGCTGCTGAGCATCACATGGACATCACACCATTCTGCTCACAAGTGACTGGAAGGCTTTTACAGATCTTAGCAAAGGCAAAAAAATCCTGAAAATCCTTCAAAATTGCTCCCAGGAAGGCTACATTTTCAGGAAGACATATGAGAAGTATACACACACCCAGGAAGGATATTATGCACACGATAAGCTTGTGCAGGCACCTCCTGCGTAATAGTTCCCAAATGTGCTACTTAGTTATTTTTAGGTAATGTAGGAAGTTTGTACAAGCCAAACACTGTAACACCATTTTCTTATTGCTACTGTAATGCCAAGACAGCTTCCTGCCTGTGTGGGCTTTAAAATAGCTCACATGGACAGGGAAGGCTATGTTTTCTGAAAGAGAAATAGCAAATGTCAATGTTTTCAGGGTCATCCTACCCAGTCCTCCTTTAGGTCAAACATATGCTCAAGTGAAAAAGCAGCTATTTGTTTCTTGGTACACAGAACACATGTTAGGTGTTACTATTAGAATCTTAGGATGAAAAAAAATAATAAAAAGATGAATTAATTTAAAATCATCCATATTTCAGTGTTCACTTCTAGTATAGTGGTATAAATCCCACTAAAGCCTATAGCACACATGTACCTATGGAGTAATTCAGCATTTTAAAGAGCTTCAGTGATTTGCTCTGAACAAGCAGAGAAACCTTCTCTGTGTTAACAATTTAAAAGGAGCCCAGGAGAATGCCGAAAGGGTAGAGAAGTGGGTTGCTTATCCCTGTAGTTTTCTGCATGCTGAGCATCCTAAGAGTGCTGCTTCCCAGGCTGTGCTGTATCAATGGGCAGAGTTCCACGAGCTGAAGGGGATACAAATCCTGTTTCACATTCCTTTAGGCCTTCTTTACAAAGGGAGCCATGCGGGTTAACTACACCTGCATTTTCAACAGGTAATTATTAGCATATAGACACTATTTTTGTCATTTATGATCCATGAACTAGTACTAGAAAAATGCATCAAAGGCACTGTGCAGCTTTGGAATGGAATTTTGGATAAAGTAACCATCAATCTGTGAGGAAGACCTAATCTTGAACATGCAAGAAAACGACCACCCTATTCATCCCTGGAAGTCAGCTGTACCTAAGAATGTAAGCAGTGTCAGAGAGGATTAGAAATAGGAGTTTAGCTTTGTGCAGTGTCTTCAGCATTTGTTGTTAGTGATGCATTGAGAAAAAGGACATTGAAATGGGGATCCTCCCCTTGGTATATCTTTCTAGCACCTAGAAAAATGTACTCTGCTAGAGTCTGCACCTGAATCATCATATTTCTTAGACATCAACAGACCTGTCTAGTCCTCTCCAGAGCCCACTGATACTTCTGATCTCAACAACAGCCAGGAACAGGGAGTGATTTAGAGTGCTGTCAAAAAGTGCACCTTTTTATTGCTTCAAGTCTGCTGCCTCTGGTGCTGGGATTGCATGAAACAGTGAATAATCTTTCTCTCTTCACTGTCTGCCTGCCTGCCTTTCAGGATGTTACAAACCTATGCCTGTCCCTGATCTTTAATCGTTTCATCCACACTGTGTCATGAGATCAAGGCAGACTATCACCAGATACAGATACTTTTGAATCTAGGTTGTACCTCTAGTAGGACTGTATGATTCCTGGGGATCTCGCTATGGAATGCTGCCACAGGAACAGGCTCCATGCAGCATATAAGTCACCCCACTGTCTGCAGAGGGAGCTGATGGCAATGGTCCCCAACACATCGATTTCAACCACTGCAGCGGCCTTGTAAGAGCCCCAGATTCAATGTATTGAGGCATGTTCAGTTAAGGGCATGTTCATCAAATTCCTCTTCAGATAACACGAGGCCCCAGATCTTTTGCAGTCACAGCATGAGTTATAGCAGGGTCCCTGCCTCTAAGAAAACAGTGAATATCCCCTTCCAGCAGTCAGAGCCCCAAGTAATTCCCCATCAAAACAATCCCCTTATTTTTGCTTTGAAAACTGTGTCTATTGCCATCATTTGGTAATGCTTCCTTCCACAATATTGGTTACACACCAACAAAATATAATGATACTGGTTTTAACAGCCTGACCCTGTGAGGTGGAGAGGAGGGTTCAACAGCCACAGAGAAATCATGGCTTACCTAGACTTCTTACAGGAAGGTTTAAAAATAGATACGTGTGTTGTCATGTAAGAGAGGAAGGAGTTATTTCTGTTGTTAGCTACAAGTTAATTATTCCAAAGTCAAGAATATCAGCCTAAAAATCCCAGCAGAATAGTTCTCAATCCTCCATTGTGGATTCATTAAATGTATGAAAATGCCATCTTGCTTGCAAGAGGAGACTGCCCTACATTGCATTTGATGTAGTAGCTGACCTTGGACAAAGCTGTCATGACTCTGGCTGCCGGGTTCATACCTATTGCTTCTGATTTAAGATTTTTCACTTTCAAGTATGCCAGGAATTATGGAAGTCAGTCCTTCTAACCTCTGCAGTCAATGTGATATAGATGAACAGAAAAATGTACTCTACATAAGAAAGTCAAACAGGGGTTAGATATTAAAACACAGAAATACAAGAATTAAGTCCTACCTGTTATGTTAAAAATGCATTGATAGAAATACTAATGTTTACTAAACATTTCTGAAGACAGTAACTGCCTATGTCAGAGCTATCAGTGAATCAGGAGTTTACTATACAAAACAGATTGCAAATTCTCTCTTTCAATATGACAACTTTTCAATAATGTAGTGCCTACTGGAATTCAGTAGTAAAGATGCCAGCCAAAATGAAGATGCCACATACCACCTGTCCTTTCCCATCTTCCCTAGAAGTTGGCTTAGCAGCAGAATAACCTTCAACAGGAACAATATTATCTCTTCAAATGTAGCGTGGAGTATCGGATGGTTAGTTCTGCAGAGCCCTTACAACCCAGAGACATAGGCAGTGTCATTATTAGTGATGCATTGTAGTTCTGAAATGCTCTTGATGATGCAAACTCTTTAGGTTAACTCTACTGTGCATAATGACCAAAAGGAGAAAAACATGAAAGAGCAGACAGAAGATTGAGGAATGGTGCATAAATAAATATATTTCACTAACTGCTTTCCTCTCTCCCATTCAATTTCTGAGGCAAATACAAGATCTCAGTGTCTTCTGTTGCTTGTGAAACTGCAAAAATCAATGAATAAAGTTACCTGAGGACGTATTACAGAGCAAAGTTGTAGGACTTTTTAGAAAACTTACACAATAAATTAGAAACTATTACCAAAATTTATGATGCTTTTCTTCCTCCTTTTTTTTTTCTCCATCCCCTTACAGTGTTATTATTCTCCAACCTTTCATCATAGAAGAACCATAATTTATTATCTTTCTTTTTTCACCAAAATGTAAAGAATGTGTTTGGGAAACTCAAGAACAAAGACATTATGAGAGATAAGAGGACTGAAAATGATCCACAGTTTTGCATTTTCCCTGTGTGCATCCTGCGACTTATCCCTTTCCTTTTAGCGCTCTTCGTTTCTAAAATTGCTTGTGATTGTTCTATTACAGCTGCTTACAGTATTTATCTTGCGTAGTTTGGTGTCATTTGCCTGCTTTGTCTGACTTTCACAATACAAGTACATGTGCCACCATTAGAGAGGTAATCTTATGTCTGCTACACAGAGGTCTCATAAAAGACACATTTCAAAGACTTCTTATTTCAAAGATACCTGAAAGTATAAAGTAATTTCACATTTACTGGCTGCAGCCAGGTATCTCACAAAGTCCATCAGGGTCCCAGACTGTCCGAGGCACTCACTGAGTTTACACTGCCTCTGATTTACACGCCATGATAAGTTTTGGCTGCTGCTGAGGTTTGGAAAGAACTCAGTTGTTCCCTGGTGTTTCAGGATCAGGTCCTGTAAAGTCTGGCTGACTGTAAGGATACTTGCATGGATTTCCTTCACTGAGACTAGGCAAAAACACACCATAAATACAGGCATGTTGCCATCGTGTATGCCCAACTTTGTCCTTTGTGTCTGACCTCTGAATTTTTTTCACTGCATCAATGAAAACCCTCTGTAGGCCAAAACCTGGACTGGACAATTTCATAGACACAATTTAAGACAAACAAGAAATGTTTATTTTATGTTGTCATGTTTTTACTTAACCTCTGTGTTATTGAGGGTGGTTAAGGTAAGATGTTAAGGTCAGACATTCATGTTCACAAATCTCTGGTTCTCTGACCATGAAAGAAAAAAACAACTGGAATAAGACAATATGAATTATAAACACAAATCACCCCTTGAGTTTTCCTATTCAGTGGTGCATAATTAATACAAATTCTTTTCAAACCTGAATATTGTGTGAAGCAAGAGCTATCTTTCTTTTCATGCTTCCTGGCCACAATATCATTATGAACCATAATTGGCTCTGTAAAAACCTATTAGGTAAGACAAGAGAGGAGGTGTGAAATAAAGAACCAAACCTGCTTCCTGCTAAAAAATACACCTGCATCAAAATATTTTGCCTTTGTTTAAAAAAATGCACACAATTAAAGAGCCATCTTCTGAGTGGGATGGACACATGGGAAAGGGTCATGATAGAAAATGGCTAGTCAAAGCCAATGCCATGCTGAATAGAGGAAGGTAATGTTGATCCGTCCTTTCCCCTCAAATCAGAGTTTCTATAAAGAGAGTTGTGAACTCGGTGAGAAAACACCACATTATCCTTGTGCCTTAGTTATCATGACCTTTAAATGTCTTATTTCCAGAAAGGCTGGTTTAAAGATGCTATATTTTATACACTTGAATGCCATATGATAAAACCTTTTATATTATGTATTTCTTTTGCTTTCCCTCCTCATTTGTCTTCATTCTCTCCCCTTAGCTTCAGAAACTAAAAATTAACTAGTCAATAAAACCTTAATTTGTCAGTTCACGTTCTGCTTCAGCAAAGCACTGCAGAAGATATCTCTGCAAGTAACTTTGGTGAGACATAGGCACAGGCTGGAAGCTCATGGTGTGCTGAAGGGTTTTAAGGACAGGGGGACTAAAAACTCCCTTCTCCAAATGGGCCTCCACACGTGGTATTTGAGGCATGATTTTTACTCATGTTTAATTGGTGACCTGCTTTCTGTGGAACAGCTTTCACAAGTGTAGGCTTAGTGCTCTGATGGAAAAAATCTTTTGATATTTAATACAAGTACAGTGGGTCAGGATATAAAGGACATTTTTCATCACGATGGTTGGTTCGACATAGTCCTCTACAGGCGCCTGTGCATCTGTCAGCTCAGCCTCATACTGGGATACAGCAAAGACACACCGCTCCAGCAGAAGCTTCTCAAGGATTATCCAGGCAGCTCACTCCTTACATCCTTGCAACCAGCTTGTACATCAGGGTAGAGAGAATTAAATATGGCCATGGTTATGGCCCTTCCCAATGGGAGGACCATTCTCTGTCCTCTCTAAGGACCACAGGGACCTTCTCTATGTGTGGGGCTGATGCAGCCTGTGCAGGTGGCATGCTAGTATCTGACAATAACAAACCATGGGAAAGACTCCATGCCCAATGCTGGTTAAGCAGCCACACAGTGCTCTGCTTGGAGAGGGATCAGGTACATTGCTACAGGGATGGGTTGCCTCATAGGTTGGTTGGTTACACTCATATTTAATTCCTCTGCTTGTCTTTCCTCCAAGGAACTCACAGGAGGACTGAAGGATGTATCAGAAATTACAGAAGTGTTATAGGATGATTATTTAGGCAGCAGCACATTTTGTGTCTCATGCAGGACATCAGTGAGATGAATCTTTATCCTCAGTGATGTCTCTGCTGCAGCAGAGCACTGTCTCACAGCATGGACATTGCACAAGAGTAGTTCAGAGCAATGGGGGATTCATTGGCTCAACAACAACAGAGTACTCCCTCCATTTCATTGCCTTCCTGGTTCTCCTGGCAATCACTCTCTCCCATTGCTTTTCTTTGACAAAGATCATCCTTTACATCAGTAGTTGTTCCCATCATGATTCTTTGGTTTTTCCTCGTCTCATTTAGATTAGTTGCTGATGATGCAGGAACTATGAGTGTCTGCAATTGAATTTGACAGAAGGGGTTCACTTAGTAAACTGGGATATGAGTCCATGCCAAATTATTGATTCAAATGCTAGAAAGGTCTGTCAGATCATTTCCTAGGCTGGGATCATGACAACAAAAGAGCCTATGGTATGAGCAGAGATGGTCAATGCATTCAGTGCAAATAGATTATTCAATGCATTGGCCTGTTTTTCTGTTTGTGAATCATTTCTTATTTCTAATAATGTGTTCATAAGCATTCACCCACATGGATTGTAGAAAGCCTAAGGGAACTTTGGAAACTATTCACTTCTTGCTACTAATTATCCAGCAGTTCATTTAAGTCACATGGCATCCATTACACTTCATCTTTGAATGATGTAATCTTTTTTTAAAACAGAAGGCTAATTACTAATAGAAGTAGGCCTTTAGGAACAAGTAAACATCCAGAACATGCAAAAAATCTGTGCTATAAACAATAAACCAACCATTTTACAGATATTTGAGGAAAATTCATAGAAAGGGCTGTGCAAGGATATACATCGTTATTTTTTTTCCTTTTTTGGCTATTCTGCCAGCCCCGGGCATAACATCAGCTACTACGACGACAACTGTAATATGAGATTTTTTCTTTCTTTACTGACAGGTACCAGCAGTGCAGAAGTAAAGGAAAATCGAAACATTGGTAACCTGGAGGATCATCCAATAGCCTCTACTGAGAGGGCAAGAGGGGGAACACCTAGCAGTAAGAGAAAAAGACCCTTAGAGGAAGGCAATAATAGCCATTTCTGCAAACTCCAGCTCATCTGGAAAAAAGTTTCATGGTCAGTGACACCAAAGAACGCTCTGGTTCAGCTACACGAACTTAAACCAGGATTACAATATAAAATGGTTTCCCAGACAGGTCCAGTTCATGCTCCAGTCTTCGCTGTTGCTGTGGAAGTAAATGGACTTACATTTGAAGGCACGGGGCCCACGAAAAAGAAAGCCAAAATGCGTGCCGCGGAGCTAGCTCTGAAGTCATTTGTTCAGTTCCCCAACGCCTGCCAAGCTCACTTCGCCATGGGCAACTGCATCAACCCATCCACGGACTTTACTTCTGATCAGGCAGATTTTCCAGACACTCTGTTCAAGGAGTTTGAACCATCTACACACAGTGAGGACTTCTCTGTCTATAACCCCGTTAACAACGAGTTGCTTTCCACAGCTTATCGACATGGGCGCTTGCTCTGCCATACCCTGGACTTGATGGGCCACGGGAAGCAAAGCAAGCACAGAGTGGAATCCAAAGCGGAGAGCGAGAAGAACCCGGTGGTGCTGCTAAATGAGCTGCGGTCGGGCCTGCGGTATGTCTGCCTGTCAGAGACAGTGGAGAAGCAGCACATCAAGAGCTTTGTGATGGCCGTGCGAGTGGACGGGAGAACGTTTGAAGGCTCAGGACGCAGCAAGAAGCTGGCCAAGGGTCAAGCAGCACAGGCAGCCTTGCAGGCCCTCTTTAACATTCGGCTGCCCAGCCACATTCCCAGCAGGAGTAAATGTCACCACTTGCCACAGGTGAGAGCTCCTGGGTAACTACCACCACGCTGGAGGAACCCTTTTGATGAGCGGGATTGGTATTTGCCATAGTTGTTGCTGTTCTACCAGATGGTTCCTCTGATGTTACAGCAAGTGCCATGCCACAGTACAATTCTTTTGTCATAAAAAGAGCCAGATACCACAGGCAAAAGCTTGGAAATAGTATCCTGAAATCCCTGGGTACGATTTGCAGCCTTTTCCATAAGAGGCATAGGTGAGAGGCCAAAATGTGAGAGGCCAAAATGTAAGAGGAAATATCAACATTTCAGTGTAGCTAGAGGCAACAATAACATTCAGATAGGCAGAAAAATAAGGTCCTTCTGGGGCACTACATCTTTCTTTACAGAAAGAAGCCCATAAACCCCATCTCCTCCTTTTAGAGTTAATTGTTGATGAGGACCATGCTGTTCAGAGGAGACAGCAATGACAAGGAATGTGCCTGTGTCACAACAATTCTGCCATTGGAAAAGTTAAGGATTTTTATTTATTATAGGCTTACTTTTGGAGATGTTTTTTATTTTTTTTCTTTCTTTATATTGGATTTGGATTTTTTTTTTTGTTTTCATATATACATCCAACAGCACAAAGGATAGTGAAAGCTCTAAAGTTTTTCTGGAACAAATTTAGAGATTAGAGCTGTATTCATACAGAGAATATAGATCTGAGGTACATACTTCACACATCAAAATTCCATAGTTGGTCATATGCCAAAGGCTGTCTTAGCATTACTCAGACTTGTGTCAATTTTCTAAGTTCAAAGGAAGCCACTGGGAAGCACTACATGGGTTCAAGCAATTTATTGATTTTTTGCACTATCAGAAAGGATTTGATTCACCAGCACTGGGAGGTGATCTACCACTACAAAACTCCCTTTATGAAGGAAGCTGTTAATGTCCAGGATTTAATGCAGGGCACTAGGAGAACTAAGAGTCATTCTGCTGTTGGCTTGCTGTGAGACTCTAGGCAAGTAATTTAAATTCAACATGCCTGTAATAAAAATGAGCATATTATATGAAAAAAACCACTTCAATATCCTTAAGTAGTGTGTAAATGCAAATTATATGTAGCAATTCTCATTAGCATTAGTAAAGATGTGCATTATATGTTCAAGGAGTTTGATAGGAGATGAATCCTTTAGGTGACATGATTGCCTGCAGGACCCAGGAATTATATTTGTTGACCCATAAGTTTCCTTCCTAAGTTTTCAAAAAGGAAACATGACAAATTCTAAAATACACCATAATGCTTCACCTCTTTCTTTTAATACTGGTTTGCAAACTCCATGAACCAGCAGGATAATAACATAGTTGTAACATAGTAATAGCAGGTGATCTTCACACCATGCTTTTCAGGCATTTTGGAAGCCTTGGCCAACCTGGCTGTTTCATCCTTCCAGTGCTCCTTCAAATTACACATTGTTTTAAATGAGATACCTGTAGTGTTTCCTACCTGAATTAATTCTCATGAGAAGCAGTCCTATTCTACTCTCTGCTTTGCTGTCCCCAGGGAACTTTGCTGGGTCTGTCAGCAGGTAAATACCATGCATTTATTGACTGATGGTTTCTCACATCCTGAAACTGCACCACAAGTACCACTGATCAGTTCCTGAGCTCTCTGAAATATTCCCTGGTTGCTTGGCTTCACAATCACTTTCTACCTGACCATTACATTTTACCTCAGTGTCTAATTGTTCACTAGGCAACACATTCTTCAGTTTATGTTCCCTTCTCTATGGTCTTTTCTCCTTTCTGTAGACTGCGGACCTGCTTATCTTCTTCTCACTGTTCTGGAAGTGCAAATGTAAGTGAAAAGGTGTCTCTGAACTTTCTCTGTCAGTATTTTTTTTGAGCGGTTATGTATTGCCCAGCTAAAAGATTACTCAGGCACTTTTAATGCCAGCATTCATCACATTAAATCAGAGATAAGCCTTAACACTGATTTCTGCTGACCTCCTTACTAGCTGCTCTCATCAACAAATATAGCAGCTGTGACACAAAACCTCAGTTTGTGTTGTTCACTTAAGTCATAACCCAACTTCCATAGAAACCAACAGATGTATTTCCACTGACTTCATCTGGGCTACAGCTTGAGCATTAAATCCAGAAATATCTTTTCTTTTTTCCTCTTTGTTGTGCAAAATCTCCTCAAGTGACTGTCTTTGCTCACTGCTTCAGTCAGCCCATCTGGCTGTTTGGTCAAAGTGGTGTCATCATATTCGGGAGAGGGTAGCTGTCATTGAGTTGTGGCCAGAGCCTGCTGCTCCAAATGTTGTTTCAGCTCCTTCTTGTCTCCCTGATCTTATGTGAACCACATTTCAAGGACACGTTTCAAGCCAAGTTTTCAAAATTATTCCTACTTAGTAGACTTGGTTTATGTCCCTAAATATTTAAAAGCAGGAGAGCCCTCTGAAATCCAAACAGCTTAGGGGTAGAATTTGTTGGGAAGGATTAATTTCTTCACAGAATAAGGAGCAACTATTGTCCTATCTAATCGTTCACTCTTTTCATGTGCTTCATTGTATTTGTTAGAATACCAAACAGCTATCTCATTTGTTATGGCAGCAGGTAAACAAGATCCATTGTAAGAGTTTCACCTATATTTTGAGCATTTTGTATAATTCAGGAGTGTACTTATCTCTGTGTTTGTCACTTACAAAGAGTTTTCCAGCTTTGCATGTCTCTGCTCCTTTTCCCCTTACTTCCATCAGTGATGTTAGGAGGCCACAATTTGACTTTTTCTGATTACGGCCTGACTGGAAACAGGAAATAGCCAAAAATCTTGTACAACCAGTAGTCAGTTACCCTGAACTTTTGGATTTCACAGTATCCAAGAAAGTGTCAAAAAAAATCAGATGTCCTTTATGAGCTGGGCCTCCAAACCACTTATATTTCTACCCTGCTCACCAGGGCTCCCAGGGGATGTGGTGCCACTCAGCCTGGGCCTTGGGCATGCCCTCAGACTGACACTTTTCTGCTGACTAAGGGAGATTCAATGTAAAATATCCAAAGAGGCACCATAAGAGGAACTAACTGAAAGGAGGTTGTAGCCAGGTGGGGGTCAGCCTCTTCTCCCAGGCAACCAGCAACAGGATGAGAGGACATAGCCTGAAGCTATGCCGAGGATGTTCAGGCTGGACATCAAGAAGAATTTCTTCAGTGAAAGGGTGGTTAAGCATTGGAGGGGGATGCTCAGGGAGGTGGTGGAGTCACCATTCCTGGAGGCATTCAGGAAATGACTGGATGTGGCACTTAGTGCTTTGGTTTAGTTGGCATGGTGGTGTTTGGTCAAAGGTTGGACTCAATGATCTTGGAAGTCTTTTCCAACCTTAATCATTCTATGACTCTATGATTCTATATCCTCCAGTCTGTCCTGAGGCATGCTGTCTATGCAGGAGGATTCATGAACCACAAGGAAATGCAGAGCATGGATGTAAAATCCTGTCACCTTGATCTCTTCTGATCCAGGTGAAATGAAGAACTACAAAAATAGCAAGTCAGAAATAGATCAGCTCCCTAGGTCATCTGCAATCCAACTTGCTTCTTCAGCTGCCTCTCCTGCACCTCACCTGGTAATGCTGAAAACACACTGTGAACTTCTGAGCACTTTACAGAACATCACTATGCCTCTGACTTTTTTTCCTGTGATTGCTAATGTCTTCAGGCTCACTGCAAAATAATACCCAAAAAGTAAACAAAAGTATACTACAATTTACACCAGTAAAAAAAAAAATAAAAAACACCCTCATTATCTAAAGCCGAAATAATTGCAGTTATGCCTTCTTTACTCTCATCAGCAGTCCATTAATCCACTTCTGTGAGTCTCATACAGACGTAATGGTGACTGGAGACCTGAGCTCTTGCCCATCTCTAGGGTGAGTAGAAGGTAGCTGAGATAATCCAAAAACCAGCTGAAATGGTCACAAGATTGACTGATCAATCTGCCAGTTCTTCCTCAAACCAGATGTTTTATCTGTGCTGTGCACTGAAGTGCAAGATAAACACTCTTGATGGTTGGAGGCTAGGCACACCTTGTTGATCAGAGTAGCCAAAATAGGAGCCTGGAGATCTGCCCATGGCAGAGATAAAGTGGGTCAGGAGAATGGAACCTGCAGTGCATCGCTGCACCTTCTGTAAGTCACTAAATATTGTTCCTTGTTTCCTAACATGCTTGGTCTGAACTCTTATTGTCCATCAAATTCTATGCAATTTTTCAGTTATCAGCTTTTATAAAAGTCTTGACAATTGTTTCTCCCCACCTTTGAAGCTCATGTTCTTAGATTCCAAAACAGGAGGCAACATCAGAGAGTGCTGGCCTAACCAGCCCTAATGAGTCTGCACTGGTGGAAATTCATCCACACACTCCCGGGCTTTCCAAGTATAGTGTGTTCATTTCAAGAGATCAAGGTGATCCCCCACTGCATCTCACCAACTTGCAGATTGTTTTTCTAATCTTTAAATGCTTCTAATCTACCTCACTCAGTCTAAACAGCATTCTTACTGCTGTAGAGCAAAACCATTAATTAATATTGCCATAACAAATTAGTAAGAGAGGAGTGCTTGGATTTCAAATGGACCTAAATTAGAAAAAAATAGGTATGAAAATCACATTTACTCTGCTTTAAAATGACTTTATGCTGCTGGTACTAGTTCACACTCAGAGCCTCTGGAGCAGTGGTTGTCAATTTATTTATTTAAACAAAACCTCATTGTTTAAATAAATAAATCATCAAAAAGAAGCAAGGTTTTTTGCTTTGGCAAATACAGCTAACCTTTTGAATCCAGTTAAATCACCTATTTGCCAAAAGCTTCATTTGCAGACTGAAGCAACTTCAGTATCCCCTTTGCAATGATTCTTTACTTCAAGCCAGACTAGGATTTCTGCCAGTTAACTTCAGTGTCACCTTGGAGTGAAGGTATCCTGGGAAGGACAACCATACCCCACACCTCTCATCCACTTCCCTCCAGAAACCTGTTTCCCTGTGTTGCCAAACTGGTTCATTTTCATGATGCATCAGTTGTTTCTGCCTTCTTCACTTTATTTCTCTGACTATCCTCGTTTGCCACCTTCCTTGCAACCCTGCCCTTTCGCCTGTGTTGCAATTAAGCCAGGGCTGAGGTTGGCAGTGATAGATTTGACTCCAGCGTGAAGAGCTGCAGCACGCAGAGCAGGCACTGAGCTTTGAGAAGCAGTTCCAATATGTTTCTGTGAAAAGCTTTGTCTGGTCAAGTGAGCAGGTACATTGTTCTATAACCTTCTGTTTTCTGCACAAAGAGAAACAGCTGATAGGTGTGTGTGTAGCTCCTGACAGGGGGATGCTAGAAAGAGAAATGCTGGAGACCAGAGAGATGCCCCTGCAATAAAAATAATGTTTGATTTTCAGCCATCTATTTCTACTCTGTAGGTGGGGAAAGTTGCTTTTTATAATCAGAGCTACAGGCAATCAAGACATTTATAGGATTACAGTTTCTTAAGCAAAACAATGGCAAAAGAACCAATTTAGATGCACAGCACTAGTGTACTGGATACTGTTATTATCCTGGTTGCTAATAAGATTGTAGTTACTTTTAGGCTCACAGTTGAGGAACCAGGACCACTCCCTCACCCTTCATAGAAGTCCAACATAAAAGATGATTATTGCCCCAGAGAGATTACAGCTTGAGTCTTAGATGAGATGGCCATGTTCTAATGTATCTAATCTGTGCAAGATCAAAGGGAGATGCAGAACTACCTACATGGAATTACAGGAAACAAATTAACAGGGTGGAAAGGACTCTAGTCACTTGTTTTCATACTATTAGCACATATATGTGGACACATTAAGGGGTTTGCACATGAAAACCAGCCATCACTTCAAAACAACGCATTACTTTGCATCAGCTGGGCTACAGTAATGCTGCAGCTCTCTGCTGCAGATAGAAGTGTCTTGAGTTGGTGTATCCATCTCCATGCTCCATCCCTCTCTCTTTTGCTCCTCAGTTGCTGTAACTTCCAGCCACAGATAACTCCAACAGGATCCCCAAAGATTCCCCTGCACTTGTCTTTAAGTCGTGTGTGATATAGAGCTCTGAGACTTTTGGAGCATTAGGTATGCTAAACAAAACTCTTCCTACAGAGATGTTAAATTCTAAATGTACCACTCACCTAATTATTAATACTTAAGAGAACTGTAATAATCATGATAATTAGTTAATGAATAGCTGATCATCTTCTACAGAAGTGAAAAAATAATTGTAATATCTTTAAGGAAAAAAACCTTTAAGGCTGAAAGGCATTTTTCTCAAGTGTATATACACTGATGTAATTTAAGTTTATAAGCAATCCAAAACTCTTCTTCCTCTAGAAAAAAAAGAAAAGCAAAAATATTTTTCTTTATAGAGACTATGAAGGGTCCATGGTGATTACAGTGCATTTAGACTAGGGTATATCTGGTTTAACCATCTAACTTGGCTGCTGGTTGCTCTTTTAGCCCTTTAGTAGTTGAAAATACTTCATACCAACCATGCATCCACAGAAGCAGCATTTGATTTCTTCCCTTCAGAGTCTAGATTGCTTATTAAACATGGCTAGTGAGACACAGCATGGACTCTGTTGACTTTACTATTTACCACGATAAACCAGCCTTGCTTATCTGCGAAGCTGATGGTGTGGATCTGATTTGTGAAGAATTATTATTTGTGCAACCCATTAGGGTGAGACAGTTTGTGCAGAATTATTAGGGCTCCAGCAAGGAGCAGAGCTAGTTAGTACATGAAAGCTGAATTCCAGTCTGGTGTCATCCAGACATAAAACCTCCTTCTAAACCAGATATTCTCGCAGCTGTCAGAGTTGCCTTTGTTGTTTTCTGGCTTTGTAAGTGAGCTAGGGACACTTCAAAAAGCTCCTGGCAAGCTGGACCTCGTTAAAGCTCCCACTTAATCTCGGACTTGCATACTGACTTTGTTTATGATGCTTCATTATTACCTACTTAATACAAGGCATGATCGTTCCACTCTGCTAAATGGAGCTGTAATACAAGTGCCCGGAGTGAATTTTTCTTTGGTTGAGTTCCATGCAAAGCCTTCGCTGTTTGAGCTGGTGTGTTACAGTCATGCCAAAACCACTGCCTTTATCTGTTTTTATCTGTAGTCACATCTAGGAAGCCTTAATTATTCAAACAGACTTTTTCTCCTATGTACAGTGTATAAGAAGGAAGCTCCTACCATTTATTTTATGATGACTACCTCCCTCTTGTGGTTCTTGTGCCAGTCGTGTGGCAGGCAGACCATTGCTGTGAGAGGGAAAAAATAACAACACAAAATGCCAATGCACTTGGCAGGGCAGCAGCTCAGAGCCTCTAGTTTCCCCAGTGATGCTGCTGAGAATCCCAGTGCCGCATGCAGCTCACAGAGGGACCGCTCCCTTACCCCAAATAGCGGAGAACACCTTTGTCCATTTTATTTTATTGTATCTGTTAGATTTTAAATAGTGCATTTGTGTAGTAGTCATGGAGAAAAACAGCATTTCTCCTGGCCCTTCATCTCACCTAAACTGTTCATGCATGCTGCAACCTGAATACGCACACACACACAAAATAATATGCATGTCATAAAATTCAATAGGTAGAATATGTTTAGGGCTTAATCAGGATTGTTGAGAAGTAATGGACAGAACAGACTTTGGACATGTTATTCTGGATATAAAATGTGATTTATGTGTATAGACACTTATACAACCAAACAGAGAATTGGCTCAGGTTCTTTGAGATAGTAAAGTCCTTTGTTGTTCATGTAGTGCTTTCTTTATATGAACATCTTACAAGTGAGTTTGGATCTCTAATGGGAGCAAAATTTATTAGAGCCAGGGGTGTTTTGTTTTGGTTTTTTTCTTTTTGCTACATGGATGATGTGAACTTTTGTTAAGATAAAATATTTCTATAAACTCCTGAGAAATAGAAATGGGATGTAAATAGTCACTGGGAAAATGGGTAAATTATCCATTTCTTTAAGGCAATCAATATTGTCTATTTCTCATTATACCCATCAACTTCTTAGACTGAATTCTGAGTCACATAAAATATTAATGCACCCATAAAACTTTTTTTGTTGACCTTAAATACTGCAATATAGTGTTTTGAAAAAATCATGTCTCTTTTTCATCCTTTCTAGTTTTCTAATTGACAAGTCAAAGTCTACTTCTAGGCAAACTATTATTTACTGTTTGTCTTCTGAAGTAGTTATTTGATATGAAAACTCCTAGGAGTGATTGCTCTTAACCTACTTGTCATGACATCTGCTCCAGACACCAGACCCATAATCAGACCTGAATTCAGATGGCATTATCTTAAAATCAGTGCTACAATGAGATGTCTCCTAAATGAGTCCATTTACTGAAGCCACACCAATTTGCTGTATAAATTTCTTGTGTGCTGTTTCTTCTCATTCTCTTTATCCAGTTTACCTGTAAAAACTAGAGGTGGAGGGAGAACATTCACTGATCAGTCAATGAACAAAATGGACATGTTTTGGTTTGTTCAGAAAAATAGTCTAAGCACGCCATGATTTGAAGGTCTTCTGTTCTTGTCATTTCATTGTTGAGTTCCTATTTTGAGGCTATCTTCTATGAACTGGGCATTAATACTCACAGAAATAATTACAATAAACTCTTTTCCCTCCTATGTGGGTAATCATTTTAGTAGGGTAAACGCAGAGATACGTGTCCAAGGTCCGATGGGGAGGTTGGAAACAGCTACACTGGCTTCATTTCTTGTTTGATAATTAGTTCTTATCCAAATCTACTTTGCCCTATACTTTTAAGCAGTAATTCTCTCAGGGATATTGGAGAATAAACTCATTACTTCTGAATCAGACTCCTCTTTTCTTCTACTCTCCTTGACACAAGTCATTCTAACCCCAGGTGCCTAATGACCCTTGCACACTCATCGTAAGGAGAACAGCTCATAACAGCACCACAAAGATACTGTCAGGCCTTGGTTGTCATTGCAAAGAAACAGTGTCCAGGAGAGGTGTAGAAATTGCACATTCTTGTTTAAGCCTGACCTAGCTGCACAGAAACCCTCTGCAAACCAAGGCAGTGGCCATCAACATCAAGCTGCCAAAAAAAAAAAAAAAAGGAAAAAAAAAAAGGAAAAAAAAAAGGATAAAAAAAAAGGGAAAAAACCCAAACCACTGAGCTACGATAAAAAAGTACAGAGCAGTGTCTGGTAATACAACAGGCATAAAGTCAAGTTCTTTGAAGGCTCATGGTTGCGGCAGTAATGAAGGGCAGATGTGCTGACTGATGCACACCACAGGATACAAATCCGAGACACACTGAATTTTTTGTGTCTGAGTATCAGAAATACGCACAAGAAAAGAAGCATATCACAGAGCTGTTAAAACTGTTCTCTGAGCCAAAAATTAGCAGGCACCACTTGGAAAGCAGCATGAAAATAGTGTCCTATAACAACATTTATAGCGGCTCATAACACCATCACATGGAGAGACAGGGAATCACCCATGAGGGTCACCATCCTGGAAAACACGTTCACAGATGCTAAAGGTAGTTATCAGCTCTTACCCAAGAAAACCAAAAACAGCCATGGCACATTCATTCCTATGGATCATATGGATCATTGAGCTTGCAACTCAGCCCAAGGGGTTTGCTATTCCCAGCAAGGACTGACACCACATTAAAACACTGTCATATTTTGCGGCCTTTTGTGGCATTGCATGTTCTCCCTTCAGTTCTCAATTAAAGGCCAGTGAGGACATTTTTCCTGTAAAGAATTACATGGACATTACCAGAATAGCAGGCATGAGTTCTTGACACAAAGATATATTTGTCCAATCTGTGCTTGACTTCTTCAAAAATGTGCATTCACACATTCCTGCTGATCATAATTCATACACATCTATATGGTCTCTGGTTCTCTGATGGTTTGGGCATGGCCTAAACTATCCACATTTACTGTGGCAAGTATCTCGGCATGGCTGAAGCAGTCTGTG
>JAWWMP010000081.1:9984304-10037695 GCA_035047865.1 Dendrocincla tyrannina | reverse complement strand
AAGCAGTCTGTGGATTGTATTTGCCCTTCCACTTAGTGCTGGTTACTATTTAGACAAGACAGCAAGACATCCTAAAATTTATGTATTTGCTAAATAAACTTATCATTTTACTCAAATTCAAAAAAAATTCTGAAAAACAAAACACAAAACACTGCCATATGAACCCTCAAGTAGAAATTATTTTTCCCTTTTTTTTTTTAATTAAAATGCATGATATTTTTGGTCATATCATATTCCTAATTATAAAAGATGCCCTCTGCTTTTCCAGGACAAGAACCTTCAGCTTTATGTTTTATATTTTGACTTTGAGGGAGATCAAAGTGCAAGAGAGACTGCTGTCACCACATTCTGGAGAACACTGATGGGAAGAAAATAATAGCATTCCCCAAAACACTGACGAGCTCCAATACCATTTTCCTTTTAAATCCTATATTCCTTAAAAAAAGAAAGTCTGAAAAGTAGTATTCTCCTTTATATATCAACAATCAATCCATCACGCCAAACTAGATAGTCCTTACAGGCAGACTAACATCCTTGCCATGTAAAAGAGATGAAATTAAGCAGAGATCTGAGCAAAGCTTCTCCATGGCAGACAGGGAGCAACTTGTGCAAATCCAAGGGGTCTATTGGGGAGTTCTTAGGTCACCAGATGAACACCAATGAGGCTTAACTGGCCAGCAGGAGAGAAAGAAACATTGCAAAGACAAGCTGGAGAAAAATAAAAAAAGCTTCTAGGCTGCCTTTGACAGAAATTGATCTGAACAAATTAACCACTTATATTCTAGTGGTTAGAAGCAATTGGGGTTTTTTTCTCCCTTTCAGAGTGTGAGATGCCAAGGGGGAGATCAGCATGGGCCATTTGCCTTTCCTAGGCAGTGGTATCTGTCATGCCAGGAGCAGGGCTGCTCCCAGCTGCAGACATGAGGGGACTTTTTGGGTCAGGAATAGAAGGTTAAAATACAGAAATTACTCCATTGAGGTCCTGAGAACAGTTTTTTAGAGTGAGAGGCAGAACTGACCCCTTTGGTGAAAATCAAGCGAAACCCCCAAGTCTGGGAGGGAAACTGGTGGTGTTACAGCACAGTCCTGAAGTGAAATCCTTGCAAAGGCATGCATAGGAAAATGGTTTAACAGTAGCTGGGAGCTGTGTTTTGCTACCTGTGCCATGTACTGTAGTCTAGGAGCTTATTTTTTTGCACATATACTTGCTATCATTACAAATATTAAAAGTCCTTTTTTGTGCCTGGGAAATTAAGGTGAATGATTGAACCAACAGAAACTGAATTTGCTCTGATATACGTGGGCATGAAACCACAAAACAATGTGGGAAGCTAATACCTTTTTTCCATATTCCCACAGGCACAAACCAGAGCTGAATTCAAACCTGTGGATTTATAGTGAATAAAATATCAAGCTTAGCCTGAAACGTGTTGCAGCTGTTTCTCATTCCATCATGCAGCTGATAAATAGCTAATCTCCAGTTCAGGCCTCTCTATTTAAATAAGCACAGTAAAAAGTTTAGCTATCTCTGACTGAACTACTTCAGCTGAATATCCTTAGTTCACTGCTTCTGGCCCCTACTAAATGCAATTCAGATAAATTCTGCTTTCTAATAGTATTTGTTTCTCTCTTGACACAGTTGGTATCAGGTCCTGCTAAAAGCTTTCAGACTGGAAGAAAAATCTGAAAAATACATTATTTAGTAAGCATAACTAAGCATTACTAATACTAGGAGAAAAGGGTATTTCTTCTGTGTGAGCTGTTTACAAGTACGTTGCTCTCTATGGGCAGCCTCACCCCAGCCATTAAAACTGATGATTTTGCAGAGCTGTGACTAAAAAGGAAAAAAAAGGACCGCATCTTTCCCTGCAGCACAGCAGACAAGCAAGAGCTGTGAGACATCCTCTATTTGTTTCACATTCTGCTTACCTGCTCCTCTGTTTTAGGAGCTGCCTGTTTCCCTGATGGTGTCAGGCAGTGACCTGGCTGCAGGCAGGGAGTGGGCAGCTCTGCCACTGCCATGGCACAGCTTCCCACGGCACAGGGTCACACATGTCTTCCAAAGTACTCAGCCTTAATTCCCTTTCCTGGCTCTGGTTTTCCCATTACTTGTTTCCATTTTCTGACACTCCCATTATTAGGAGCTGTCTCCTCTCTCCTGGCACCCCTCAACCAGGAAGGAGCAGGCTGGAGCTGGAAGCAAGAGAGCAGCTGTGAGAACAATTCAGTACGATTTTAAGGTAAATGTTAGGTGCCCTGTCCTTGTGATAATCACTGACATTAGAGCACATTAACACAATTGCACTTGCAGCAAATTAATAGTGATCTATGCAAAGGCACAATATCAAGAGCAATAATAATACACATGTATGAAAAACAACATGATCACTACCTAATTAATTAATAACTGGTTACTGATTAAAAGGGGAGCATTTGGAGCTAAATGTGTCCTTGACAACACAAACAGGATTGCTTTAGCGCTGATTGTATTTTCCAATAAGACATATAAGTGCAAATAATTGCTTCCACTCTATCATGGAATTAGTTCCATGACAGTCCAGCTGATTACTTCAAGGTTTTATCTGTATTTTGTAGCTGCAAGTTCCACTACCGTTTTGCACCTTGCTAGGTGGTAGTGAAACACTCTTCTGTTTACATGTATTGCATGTAATGTAGCAAGAGAAGCAGAATCAATACTGTAGATATATACAGTACCTGCATCACAAAGGTTACCGTGCCTGGAAAATAGCTGATGAAAACTTGAGGTAATGAGCTGAAACATCCTGCAAGTAATTCCTAGCAGCACTAAAGACAATAATATAACTTTGTCTGACATGGGTAATCCTCCTCAGACTGAGGGAAGCATAATTTTTTCTGGAAGGGAGTTTTGTGATCCACTGAGAGGATGAGTGAGATATGGGATATACCTTATGAGTGAGAAACAGGTCGTAACTCAGGAAAGGCGGAACCTAAATGAAGTCACAGAGGTCATTCTTATTTTATCACTGGGGAAAATATGCCCTGTATATCACAGCCTTTTCATGCATTTGGTTAATGGGATAATTCTGGGTACAACAAATAGTTCATGTCTTTCTCGTCTTGTATTTCATGAAGAGGAAGCTTTAAAAATGACTAAAAGCAATTGCAGAAGGTCCATTTGTCCCGCAAGTCCAAAGCTAGGCTTCTTTACGTAAGTTCTATGAAATGCATGGGAACTCTGTGATTCTGTAGGGTATGGACCTATTGGCTAAACATTTTTGTACATTTTTCAATATATTTTTGCTGCAGTGCAGAATCTAGAAAGACCAGTGAAGCAGTCAGGGAAGTTTGCCCATCCTTTTATCTCCCTTCTTGATAGCAGCCATTCATGTGATGTGAATATTTTTGCAGAGATTTCTGTGCATGTTTTCAGACTGCCTTCCTAACAAAATTAGATTTTTGTGATCAGCTTTCTGCTGCTCCTAGCAATCCTAGAGACTGTGCAACTATATTTAATAGCAGCAGATACCTCAAGACATTTATTCATCTATACAGTATAAAAATGGGGACTTTGGAGAAGCAAGAGCAACCCAAACTAGTCCTGCGCAGGGGACAATGCAGTTACCCCTAAGGCAGCAGTCAGGGGGCCAGGAAACATACTGAGACATTCTAGTGTCTCCATTTGGTCTTGTTTCTTCTCAAAACAGGGGGCCTGTGCATTCTCTTTTTTTGAGGTATTAATGTATTTGAGGCTGCAGAATCACAGAGGGTGAAAGAGGTTGTTTGAGTTTAGTAAGTGCTTCCCTATTGCTGCAAGTTATCAAGCTATTTCTTAATTAAAACCTACACAATGAATCCAATTGGTGTAATCACGATATTTTTCTGGCTGTGACCTGAAACAAGTTTGATATGATGCATCTCAATCTGTTCCCTCTGGGACACAGATGGACTTTTTCACTTAAATTCTTCAGGATGGAGGGGGAGTTATGCAAATGTGTGGGCATCTGGCAGACTCATGGAGCACCTGGTTCTGATCTCAGCACCAGGCAGGAATCCTTCTTCTGACAGTACAACACTGACCTAGACTTTGAGGATGCCACAGGCTCATCCCCTCCACCAAACTCCACCTGTGCCAAGCACAGGAGCCCAGCATATACATATCCAACCCTTGTGCAAAACCCCCTTCTGCCATGTCTTGGCAGTCGCCTCCTCCCACGCCAGCCCTGACAAGTCCGGAAAACTGGCGTTTGCTGCAAACATGGTGTTGATGGGAAAGCAGAGGCATGGCACAACAGAGGCATGAAGCCTCTGCAGCTTCTCTTGGGGTCGCCTGGCTGCCATGGACATCTCATACTTTTTGTAGAGTGGTACAACACATCCAGAAGTCTTGTTTCTGTTACACATATGTGGGCACTCCAGCATCAGTTAGCTCTCAATGTAGCAATACACCATACAAGAAGGATGCAGATCTCTATTGTGTATACCCAGAGTGTACTAATTAATTATTTTCACATAAAAAAATTCCTCTCTTTTATGAAATCTTTGGGCTTTTTCTTGCTCTATACTGAACAGAACAAAGTAGCGGCTGACATTGCAGTAACTACTGGGGCATAGTCCTATTGAAAGAGAGAAAGCATGCTCTGGTGGATTCCCTGTGGATGGAGAGGCTGAGCGCGTTGGTTGGTCTGGGACAAAACTGGAAAGGGCAGATATGAGGACAGTCATCTCAGTGCTTCCTTGGTGAGGCCAAGGGAATAGGCAAGAAAAAAGCAGTGTTTATTTGGTTTATACCTATGTTGGTAACCCAAAAGTGATCATCAATTTATGGTGGTAACAGCTGTGAAAAGTTTCACTATTTTTCAATGCAGTGTGTTGCCAGTTCAAAGGACTATCAATAATCCGAACAAAGCTATTTCTCCTTCTCTCAAGCAGTAAGATAAACTCAGATGTAGAACGATTACATTCTCCTTTTTTTCTCACATACCTAGTTCTGATTGCTGATGGGCTTAATTAGGAAAAAGCAGGAGATTGGGAAATGGTTGATTAGAAGTTCAGCACTAAACTGGAAATATCCTCAGTCAGATGCCTGTTCATGAATCTGCTGTACATTGGTTATGGGATAGATGGGGCAGGTGCTAAAATCCTTACTTAGCAAAATTGAAGCCAATCAATGTTGACACTGGATTAAACAGGAGTATTTGGTGCTTTTGGCAGCTGTGAGCCTGTGGCAGCTGTGAAGGGGATTGCAGTTTGCTAGAGAAAGGGGACAGTCCACAATGCCTCTGAGGGGTTATGAGCAATGTATCACAAGATGAATGAGGCAGTGTTAGGAGGAAACTGAATGGTTGTCTGCTTTTGGCTGGCTAGAGTTAATTGTCTTCATAGCAGCTCATATGGTGCTGTGTTTTTGATTTGTGAACAAAACGGAGTTGATAAAATACCAGTGTCTTACCTGTTGTTGAGCAGGGCTTACACAGCATCAAGGATTCTCTGCGTCTCACCCCACCCCACCAGCGAGAAGGCTGGGGATGCACAAGAAATTGGAAGGGAACACAGCCAGGACAGCTGACCCCAACCAGCCAAAGGGGTATGCCACACCATATGGCATCATATTTAGCAATAACAGCTTGGGGAAGGATAAAGGGGAGACACTCAGAGTTAACGCATTAATAACAGACTTATTTAAACTGTCTTTATCTCAAGCCATGAGTTTTCTCACTTTTATCCTTCTGATTTTCTTCTACATCCAGCTGGAAGGGAGAAAGGAAGAGATCAGCTGCATAGGGCTGAGCTGCCTGCCACGGCAAACTCACAACAGTGACACTGGAAGACAACTGCGGGAAGTATATAAGGTCACTATTTATAAATCTACATTGACATACTGGTTTCCATTGAAGCCAGTGGCAAAATTTTGTTAGGCACGTGTTCCATGTTAGAAGACCACACTTAGGGAATATTTGGAAAGGAAAATGCTGAGATACTACAACTTAAAAACCACATTGATGGCTGTTCTTAAATAGCTGCCTGGTTTCCATTCATACCTTGAGGGGCTAATCAATAAAGGATAATTATCTCCTCTGTTTATAGGGTGATGCTTGTTCTCAGTTTGAATCAAGAACTATTGAAAGGGCATATGGGGAAGATCTGACTGTATGTGTCAGGATCAATTCAGAATTTAAATTGCTTATAATGGCTTTTTAATGTCAATGCAGATATCTCCGAGTGGCCTGAAGACAGGATGACAAACAGTAACTGGCTGTGTCACCAGCAAGTTTTGCTTTTTTAGTTTAAAGGGATATTGTCAACTGGAAACCTGGGCATGGAACTTAGTGTAGTAGTAAATACAGCACTTTGCATCTTGGTGACACAGCCTGTGACTGTTCTACCTATTTTAACTTTCTTTTCTCCCTGATTGCTGTTGAGAGATTCAAATTAAAAGATAATCAGTAATTATAGAGTTTGTTGAAAGTATGAAACTGATAGTAGAAGGTTTTGATAAATGGAATCACAGAACAGTTGAGGTCGGAACGAATCTGTGAAGGTCATGTAGTCTGGTCCCTGCTCAAGCAGGACCAGATTCAGCAGATTGTCCAGACCCATATCCAGTTGAGTTTTCGAGTATGAAAACAGATGGAGACTCCACAGCTTCTCTGCATAGCCTGTTCCAGAGTTTGACCATCCTCATAGAAGAGGAAAAAATAATTAAAAAAGGCATTTTCTTGCATTCAGATTGAATTTAAGATTTTAATTTGTGTCCATGGCCTTTATCCTGTCACTGGGAACTACAAAGAACAGTCTGACTGTCTGTCAAACAAGTCTGGCTCCCTTGTTTTCATTCCAGTCTCTTGATCAAGGCCCTTTGCTGGACTCAGTCCAGTATGTCCATCTCTCCCTTTTACTATGGGGGGCCCAACACTGGACCCACCACCCCAGATGTGCCTCATCAGTGCTGAGCAGAGGGAAAGGATCATCTCCTTCAGCCTGCTGGCAACGCTCTTTGTAATGCAGCTCAGGAGGGTTTTGTTCACCACCTTCCCAGGGGTGGAGGTGAGACTGTTTCCAGGTTCTTCCTTCTTGTACTTCTTGAAGATAGGAGTGACATTTGCTCTCCCCTAGTCTTTGGAAACCTCTATCAGTTACCATGAGCAGAGTAATTTTGATTTGGTTTTCTTCTAGTGAGCTAATTTCAAGAAAAACCATTACAACACTTCCATGGTCAGTGCTATGCTGGAAGCTGGATAAGGAAATAAAACAGCTCCTTCTGACTTTAAAATATTTTGGTTTGAGTTTAATCTTAATTCTGTCAAGTGAAATACAACAGATAAAAATACAACTACTCTTTTGTAAGTTGATCGTGTCCCTTTAGCACGATTATTCAATAGTCCTAAACACTCTTGTTAATAATGTGTGACAGGCAACTGTGATAGGAATGCTTCGTGATTGCTCCTTATGCAATATCATGCTGGGATTGTAGACCCATGCTCTGCTGTTTTGTTATCTGTACTTCACTTGAGACATGTTTTATTATAGTACTTTAAAAGGAAGAATGGAACATTTTATCATATTTTCCTGCCAACCCCCTTCTGTCTGTTTTTTTTTCTTAAAGAATTGTTTTTATCATCTATCTTTTGCTGTGTATCACATCATTATCTTCACCTGTTAAGGAAAAAAATGAATGGACTTACAGTGTACAACAGACTGACAGCAAATCATAGCATGGATGTTCCCTTCAGAATGACAGTTATACCCTAGATGGCATAGTGACTAAATAACTCATTGTGAGAAACTCCTTCTCACAGACAGTTGTTAAATTGAAGGTATTACCAAAACAGAATGTAAGACTTATTGCTTGTTCTCCAGTCATTTTTCTTTAGGTAAGGATATATGCCTCTTTTTTTTTCCCCTTCTATAAGAAACAAACTGAAAAGACCAATCCAGTCCTCAGCATCATTACAGCACCATTAGGGTTTATGCTGACCTAGTATTTTCACTATAAATCCTATTTTCCACATGAGTCTTGAGACCAGGGGTCATTTGCAGTCCAAGCTTGTTTAGGGGAAAATATTTTTTAATGCTCTTTGAGGGCTGAGCCTAGCCCTTTTAAAATTTACAGGAGAGTGGCATAAAAATAAAAATGAATTATTTCAGATGATTTCGAGTGTTGGTCTTTCATTCCTGTAGTAAAGAACCTAGATCTCAGGAAGCTGAGATTTTTCTAACATTTAATGGGAAATTTCTATAGCTCAGAATTATTAGAATCAACCCGATCAGATGAATAGGTTAATTTACTTAGAAAAGTGCCTAGTGCATGAATATTCAAAAACTTTATAAATACAATACAAAAACTCAGGTATCCCTGGTACTGCAAAGGCCATCTGCAAGGTGGCTTTTTTTTCATTAGTACATCATCAGCAGACCTGTAACACAGATGAGCAGATGTACCTATTTTAAACCCAGTACTGACACAATAGATTAACAAAACAGTGTCCACTCAAAAAGGAAAAAAAGAAAACATAGCTTATTCCTTCTGAGACACACAGCAGGAGCACACTGGAACCTACTGGATATGGTTATCCTTGCACCCGCAGTAGAGATTACTAAAGCCTGTGCGTTGGGACAAGGACTGGATCCTGCTGCCAGCAGAACTGGGTACTGCTGAGATGCTGCTGGGGATGGCCAGCTCCCATTACGGCCCACACAGTGTAGCTCCAGGGAGGAAAAATGTGCTTTTAAGCATATTTCCTACAGAGTCCATCATTTGCTCAGTCAGCTCTTTGGCACCGCATACAGCTCACTGGGAATGCAGTTCCCTCAGGGTCCCCGTGTCCAGGAGGTCCTGGCTGTGTGCCACTGTGATGGGCTGCACATGATGTCCTGGCTGCCGACATGGCAGCAGTCAGCTCCTCCGCAGGGACAGGCTCCTGCCATAAACACCACATTAATCAGACTCCAGCCCAGCTCATTCCTTTTAGGACAGTGATACAGGTTGCACAGGCTCTGCCAGGCCCCTAAGTCTGTCCCCGTTTCTAACTGAATGGAATGCCCTAGCTAAGGCTGTGCTGCATGGCATGAGCCATCTGGATTTAATCAGGGCTTGTTCCTATTGCTCAATAGTTTGCAGGAACAGAAATGGGACAGGGAGCAGTTTTGTGCCTGGAGGGTGCTCACTCCCCGTGTACTGGGAGAGCTCCCACTGGGCAGCAGGCTCTGCTGTACCCATCACATTAGTGCTCAAACACAGAGAAACCTGTCCAGCAGCATAACTGGAGTCATCCTCCGGGCTAACTGAGCCTTGTCAGCCCAGCTCCTGCTTTCCTGAGCCCCAAGGTGAAATTGGGATTGACTGTTGCTTAAAAATGAGATAGGGAAGGAGGAAAGAGCTTCCATTCCTGTCTCCCTGCTGGTTTGTAAGTACATGACAATAACATGGTCTTGCGTGGGCTTACACGGGTTTACCTTCATACAGAGATTAACCTCTAATTTAAATTCAGCAGGTGCGAGTTTCCTGTGTGAAAAAGACTCAAGTCGATAGGAAATCAATGGGTTTAGACATTTCTGAATTCTTCCCTGGCACCAGGCAGTATGAAATTCTCTAGCCCTGGGGTAAGTGACTACACGAGGTGCAGGTCAACACCAAGTCAGGTCAGCCGACTGATTCTGATAAAATCTGTTTTCTCCCTCCCATTTCACATCCCCTCTCATTTTATTTTCAGATACCAGTGTTAAAATTGCATCAGGATTCTAGTTTTATCTGGCAAAGATTAGGAACATAGAGAGATTGAGAGGGCTGTTTGCAAAACTGTCAAGAACACGGAGCACTCCAAGTGTAAAATCTATTCACCTTCACTTTATGCAGTTGATGGGTATAATAAAATATTTTTCATTCATCCATCAAAAAAGTTCGAGCTATTTACACATATATATGCAGAATGCACAGTGTGACTTGGCATGAATGCTTTAATCACATGCATTTCAGATGTAACCTACTTGTAGCTCCACAACTGAGAGTGTAAGACATCTGTCTTAAGTGCCGGCTAATAACAAGCATCATGAATCTTCCCTCCAGATCCCGCACCAGTTCCCAGTTTGATTTGGCCTGGGCTTTCATGCAAGGCTTTCACTGAAGGCGAAAGCAATTCCATGTGCAGAAGAGGCACTGCACCACACAAAGACAGCTACTTCTGGGGGGTGAAGCACTGTAGCTTGAGCCAGGGCTTTGTTGTCGGGAGAATAGTCCTTTTTCTCCACAAAAATACTTGAGCCAAGAAGTGATAACTGAGCATAGAGAGAGTCGTGATAGCATTAATATCCAAACAAAGACAGAGGGACATGTTCTGTGAGACTCCTCTGTAAAATTTCTATGGCTTTATCATGCTTCTACAGGAAAGAAAAAAAGGCACCTACCAGTCCAGCACACTGCAAAACACAACATGTGGAGGATGATAGAAATGCAGAGTAATCTTTTGTGATGTGTGGAATGGACAAAAAGTCAGTAAAGTAAGAAAAAATGCCCATTTGTAAATGGAGGATCATTTTATTTCCTTATCTTTATATCCATAAAATATTTTCTTTTCTATTTCAACACAGACAGGGAGAAATACCTTCAATCTAATATTATGGTGTTAACCATATGAAAAGCAGCTTTGTTGTAATTGATTTTTCTGAATTTCACATGTACACACACCCCCATACATATGCTTGTAATTGCAGAGGGAGACAACAGGGAAATTTGTGAGCTAAACTCATTTTAAAGATTTAAAATAATATTTGAATAAGATTTAAAATAAGTATTTTTAAACAGATTTTTTTAAAAATAAAATCTCAAACAGGAAAAATAGATGTTAAAGCTGTCTGGAAATAAAATTTTGAATTTCAAATACCTTCCAGAAATATTTGCAAAATTATCAGAAATGCTCCATGAGTCTGGTTAGATTAGTGGGAATTTTTTTGTTGCTGCCACTTGAATTTCATCTGGCCATATTTACATGAATGGATCACATTTGAAGAGGGAACAAATACATTTGGTTTCAAGATTGTCAAGTTTTGATTTTTTTGTCTTAATTTTACAGATATTTATGGATAAAGATTTTTTCCTTGAAAATTATGAATATAAAATTCAATATATTTACCCAATTTGAATGAAGGCTGGTTGAAATAAGTGCTACAAAGTAAAGTTCATATACAGTGAAAATCTCTAGCATTAATTACTCCTGAATGTTTGTGAGTACCCAAAATCCTGACATAAAAGCTGTAATTTCTATGCAAAGTAGATAGGATGATTGAGTTATAATTAAAATGGTAATTATACCCTTAATGCTCTGTATTTGACTTTTCAAAAAATGTTATGCTCCAAGAAAAGCTATTTAAAGATCAGAGAAAAATGTTTGAAAAATGAATGTATTCAAGACATTCTAGATCTTTTAAAAACCAGTTACTGATTTTTACATGCTTTCATGTATAGTCTGAAACATTTTCTTCATTTATTTTTGTCGATGGAAATAATAAAAAATCATTGGAACGTGAAAAGCTTAAACAAATGCAATATTCTTCAAGTTGATATTTAACATGATAAACATTTGAAATGTTGGAGAGCAGGCAGCAGTACTCACTTGCTTGACTAAAAGCCTGGCCTTCGTCCTCTTAACTGGGTGATGCCAAGGAAAGGGCCAGTGGGAATTTGGCTGCTCTGTAGTTTTTCTCTTGCTGGTTCGAGACATGTCACACTGCACCCCGCACAGGATAAATGCAACATTTCCTCTGGTCCCTCATTGACTCCTTAGAATTAAAGCAAGATCACCTAAAGCTATACATCAAATGTCAGGAGTGGCAGCCTGCTGGAACCGTGTCGATATTTGATGATGTATGGCTTGCTGGGAGGTGTAGGGAATGCTGGCCCTGGCAGCAGTGACACCCGGGATGCTTTGCACTCACCCAGCCATAGTGTGTGCCCAGATCTGCAGGAACGGGTAGGAGAACAGTGCCTACATGGTGGGATGTGGCTGCAGATCCAAGAGAATCTGTGCAGTCGAGCAGGGCCATTTCCCAACCGCTGCCAAATCTGTGTTATTCAGCACATATGCACTCACTTTCCTGTGCAATTAGTATGTCCATACTGGAATTCTCGGCATCTTTATTGACTTTGGAGTTGGTACAGTAGTCCCTCCTGCTGCTCAACTAAGCACTCCTCTGAGAAAAGTAAAAACAGGGTCTTAATAAGTTGAAAACCTTTGCAATAAAACTGGTAGAGTTGTGTAGTCTTAGATGCTTGGCTTTCTTTGCATCATTTCTCACCAAAAAAGTGCCTTCGCCTCCATCCATCTATTTAACCCATGTGCACATCAACTATCTAGGACTTCATGACTTTTCATTCTTATTAATCTTCAGATATGGTTGAAAGTTCGTCCTTGTGTTCCACAAACAGCATGATAGAAAAGTTTTAGGACAGAATTTTGCAACTTGTTAAATAGAGAGAAGTGATTTCCTAGTTTCTAGCTGGCTTTCTCTACCATGAAAAGATAAAAGAGCCAGGGACTTCATTGCTGCTGGTCTGTTTTTCTGCTCTTATTCCACCCGTGGGTGGTGGTGAGGAACTCTGGGCAAGCTCAGAAATTGGGGTAAAGCTGAAATGCCACTGAAGGAAATGAGCTTAATTCCTGTTATATGCTCTCCCTCTGAGCTCATGCAGTACCTGATCCAAAGCCAGGTTTTGCATTCATGTTGCTAAAGGACAGTCCTGCTGTGAGGGCCCACGATACCCACGATACTCATCTGCTTGCAAGTGTGTCCTGTCTGGTGGCAGGGATGATCACATTCTCCAGCATATGTACCGAGTATCGTCCTTGGCTCGATGTTGGCAGGTTGTGTCTCTGTCCAAAGCTAGGTCGTACCACCTGGGTGCAGCATCACACAGTCTTCCCTTCTCGTGCCCTTATGTCACATACCTGTAATGCTCAGGATCCTCTCTACTCCAAGCAGACTAGAAATGGTAGCAGGACTAAAAAGAAGAAATAAAAAAGCACATCTGTAGAGTACAAGGGGAAGAAGTTAGTGTGTGATAACCAGATAAACCTTTGTAAAGAGCATCAGTATTATTCAAAAAAAAAAAAAAAGTGAAAACCTGAAGAGGGAAATAAAGGGTAAACAAGCAAGCAGTGCATGAGAAAGAATGGAGAAATCTGGAAGGAAAGGCAGGGGACAAGGACTATTGGCTGTTATCTCCATTTGTTTTTTTGCAAGAGCCATTTGTGAAGTTTTTTTTTCTCGAGTGAGTCTGTTTCAATATCCCATCCCTTGTTTCATTTGGTGGTTTATAGTCTGTCTGCAATTTGTAATTGAGAGCTGCTATTTGCAATCCCCTGCAGTAAGTTCTGAGTGACTGATTTTTAGTCATTGAGATTTTCAGAAATAATACTAGTTAGCAAAAGACATGCTACAGGTATTCATCAATGCCAGTTGGCCCAGAAAAATGTGTTGGTAGGCACCAATGATAGCCATTAGCTATTCCAAATTTCTCCAGCTGTAGACTGAAATTAAATGCACAGGCAAAATTTTTTTTAAAGCTTTGCATAAAAAGCTGGACTCATAAAATAGCAGAAGCGTTCCACTTCTAAAAAATCAGTAAGTCCAAAACAAAGCCTGCTCAAGGAAATGTAAAAGTTTCTCTGGATTTTTCCAAGCTTTGGCTCAGATTCTGAATTCTTTCCATATGTAAAATAACTACACTCTGGCAGGAAGGGTTTGAGGGAGAGGGAAGGACAAAAAAAACCAGTTTTCTGAAACTATTGGTGACAGTGTATTTAGAAGTTGGTTTTAGAAGTGCTTTACCACTAAAATTAAAGCATGTTGGATGGCAGACTCCGCCATGTACAACTGGGCTTGCCACATGAAAATGAAAGTAGCTCACCCTGTTCTTACTAATTGAGCACCTCAGCAGCTGCAGTTCCTTTGCCAAGCTTGGCACAAACATGTGCCAGTCCTTAATAATTACTTATTTTTTCGTCATTTTATGCTAGACCTTGCCTTTTTGAGCTGGATTTTACAGCTGAGGCTTTCTAAACTAAAATTCTCAATGTAGACTGTGTTGTGTTTCTTGACTTTGCTAATCTCTTAAGAGATTTTTAGAAAGGTTTGTGTTATGAATGTTGCTGGATCCTCGGCTGTCCAGGGTTAAAAACAAGCTCACCAGATAAGACGGCTCCTTTCTTATTCTGCATTATGTAGAATTGTAGAATCAGAGAATGGTTTTGTTGGAAGAGACCTTAGAGACCATCTAATTTCAACTGTGGGCATGTATGCCACGCACTAGACCAGGTTGCTCAGAACTCCATCCAGCCTGGCCCTGAAACATTTCCGTATATACCTGTGAAGCCGCTGCAAGCTGCAAAAGCATTCAACTCTTGCCAGGCACTAAACCAGAAGCAAAATCAGCCTATGGTCTCCATAAGCCCAAGAAGGCCGTTTTCTCCGTAATACAAATAGCCCTTAATGGGACTGGTATTCCTGGCTGTGACGGAGGCCCATGCCCAAGAATTGACCAGTGATGTGCAAGTTGATTTCCACTGTATTTCTGGTAGGACAGCTGTGTAACGACCCAGAGAGCTCATGGCTGATGATTTTCTATCCGCCAGTATACAGAGCAAGTGGCTGCTGCTGGAGCTACATGGTGGAAAGTGGTTGTCCTCCTTCCTGTAAGGTGTGGCAGCCCATGCAACCTTCTGCCTTTCTGGCAACAAAGAAGGCAAAATTAGCACCATAACCCATTTATTTTAAAAACTGGGGGGGACAAAGATAGAAAAATGGGTTTGGGATATCATCTCCCATTGGTGCTGAACATGTTGTATTCTGGTTTTATACCTGAATTTCACCAGCAAAGGAAATAAATGTTCATTTTGTTTCTTTGATGCAGATGAGTTGTCCCATGTTGCTGATATGCCAACACTTCAATGACAATGTTTCTCTCTGCCACAAAAATTTACTTACTGAGCCCGTGAGAGAAGTGATCCTGCGGGTACTGCAGGCAGATCAATGCAGGTAGACAACCTGAGGCACAAGGATTCCATAGCTGTTTCAACAAAATGGTTGCAGCTTCTGTGCGGGTCTGCAATATCTATACCAAAAACCATTAGATGCTTAATGTCCTTGGCATCACATAACATAAAGGGACAACCTTACACTTAGTTTGGGCCTGCAGAGAGAATGAGCTCGTCAAGGCCTCCAACCATCTACCTATACAAGTCTGATACTTAAGAAAACTCCAGGAATGCTCAGGTTTTGTCCTTATCTGTCGTATGACAGTGCATTTTGGAATGATAATAATTTCCCCTCAAGTGTCTCCCAGTTTTGTAGCATGAGAGATTTGCCATCATCCTTGCCTTGAAAAACATCTTTGTGCCTCTTTGATGAGAGTTTGGTCTGTAGGGTTTTTTAGCTGGACAAAATATTAAAGACAAAATACAAATAGTAAAGTCTGAGATGGAAAAGTTTGATTAGAGAAAAAGAAACGATAACATCTCTGTTAGAAGCTGGTAAGTGTTAGTCTGCCAACAGTTAAAACTTATATATGCTAAAGAAACCATAAAATATGTGATACATGGCATAGATTTTAGCAAAACAGTTGCTGAGATGTGATGAAAATGTCATCTATAAAAAGCCTTCTTAACCACCTTAATATATATAAAATCGCAATGTACAATTTGGCATGAAATATGCATATATATATATATAAAGTGAGTGACAAAATACAGCTGCACCACATCATTTTAGCCAGCAAGGGTAAGCCTTTCTTATTCTGTTTTTCAGGTCACAGGGTCTCTGATAATTTCATTAGCTGCTAAAACATATTTTTACTGTGTTCCAAGGACAGTGTTAAGTGGACAGGACTCCCGTTTATGGCAATGAAAATTAGTATCTAGGACATTTCAATAGGATCTGAACATTTCACTACAAAAGCATGGCAATGTGATGAATGTAGAGCTAAATGGGCTTTAGGTGAGGGAATTTTATTCCATTTTCTGGTGTAAGGAAATCACTTTATTCTGATCTCTTACTACTGATACCTATTCACTAGAGCACTCAAACTGAAGGGATAGACAACCAATTTAATCTGCTGCTGAGCCAGTAGATTAGGGCTCTTCATACAGTCAGGGGAAGAAATACTCTTATGGAAAGAGATGACCAAAATAACAGCCATCAGTCAGGAGTCTTGCAGGACTCTGTGGGCTGACCACTGGAAATGAGGGTGACTACTGGAATGTTCACCTAGAAATAACAACCCCAAACATTCAAGAAAAGGTGAAGAGTGCTCAGTTTTTTAAATCCATCTCTCCTAACAAGCCCCTCCCAGCACAGACAAGAGCCTAGGGATCACTGCACCACTTCCATCAGGGTTTTCTTCCCCCTGAGACTAAAGCTTGTTATCCTCAACAGAGACATTGCATTTCACCACACTGTTTGTATTACTAATCAAGGAGACAAAAATGTGTGACATAAATTGCATCCTTTCACAGCACAATATGAATTGAACCATCTCTTCATTGCCCATGGAAACAGAGGAGTGCAGTACCCCAGGACGCAGCTAATATGCAGGTTAGGTTTTAAGAATATACTGGAGTATAAGAAGGAAGAAGAAAGCTAAGAGAGAAGGAATATAAGGAAGAAGAAATAAAGAAAGTCTGTGTTGGCTGGGGGGGACAGAAATGCTGAGGTACAATTGTGTTGTCCAGCCATGTATTACACAGCCATTTGTCAAGACAGATATTTTGGGGCACAATGTGGAAGTGGTGAAAAACCATCAAACAGAAGAAAGTGGCTCTGTGGAACTAAGGGATGGCTTGAAGGCGTATGGCTTTAGTGAAAGGATACTTTGGCACTTTGCACTAGACCCACAGAATCATGTTTCCCAGCTCAGTGACCTTGCAGTGCACTGTCTGCATTGCAAAAAAGAAAATGTGCTCATTTTAGCTGTCACTGCTGTATGGGCAAAATATTATTATTACTGCATTACTTCACAACTAACCAAATGTTAAAATGCAGTAGATCACCTCCCATTTCCTGGCCAAGAGATATGATGGCTTTTCTTTCTGTCTCTCATGGTCTCTTTCTCGTATTTTTAATCAGTTACATTTCTAAGCAGACACAGAAGTTGTTGTCAGATCGGTGGTGCTCAAGCTTGACAAAGGAATTCAGGCGTTTTAATATTTGGTCATTTGTAATCAATGACAGTAAGTCTGATGCTTTTAAATTCCTGTCTGAGATTTCCTTCCATTCACCCTGCAAAGCACAGGAGTTATACCAGCAGCATAAAACTCTGCAATGAGAAAAGAGCAAATGACTGGCCAGGTCTGAGAGTGTGTTTTGTGCCATATTCACACATAGGTACGTGCACATTTTCATACCCATGCTGCGCTGAATACAGGAAAAAAACAACCCACAAACCACTGCTAGAGGAGACTGTGCCAACCTGCTACTCACCTGTGAAAATGAACTACCCAGATTAATTACCTGACAAAGGCTGGACCACAGCTGTCAGCTCAGAACGAGAATAGTGTGTCAACGAGAAACAAAACTGAAGATGTGCTGGAAGGATTTGTGCACCAGCTTTCTTTTTTTCTTTTTTTTTCCTTTTTCTTTTTTTTTCTCCCTCTTTTCTTCTGAGAATTTTCCCACTATTGCTATCACTTATTATTTGTGTAGCAATCATGCCAAGATAGACTGTTCCTGAAGCATGCCTGTGTTGGGATAAACTCTGCACAGTCATGGAGCATGATTGCTGCCAACTGCAAGGCTAAGCAGTTCTGACAGCATCAGGAACACCATTGAAGTAGCTGCAGTGTTAACTATTGCCACCAGTATCACACAGGTGATGGTTAAAATGGCAACAGCCGCATGAGTTTCATATTAGTCAGAGCTTTTTATTCTCCCTGATTCCCTTGGAGGACTCTGAAGTGATACTAAGAACAGGCAGGAGAACTTGGTGTAGATCAGGCAGACACCTTCCATGCTCATGATGCTCAGAGCAGGATCCAGCTGCTGTCAGGGCTTGGCATGGCCACAGGGCCAGTGCTGGCCATAGCAGAGCTGGTTTTTCACTCACCCTCCTGTACTGCCTAGGTCTAAACGTAGGTGCAATGCGGAGTGGAGGGATGGGCAGGACAGAGCTGGGCCACAAATGGAAATAAAACAGTACTATGACCCACACATATATCAAAGAAGCCAGATGCATGACTTCCCCAAGGTGTTCCCATTTTACAGACTGGAAGCTGAGGCAGGGGCTGTTGGCATGCCTGGCATGATCAGGCTGCAGGGGAATGAGGCACAGGGGAAGAAACTCATCCCAAATCCCTGAGCCTTCACCCACTACCTTCACTGCCTTCCTGTCAGACTGATAAATGCTTCTTTGTGCTAATTTGACCACAGTGAAAACAACATGACAAGGTACTGCAGTTTGAAGCCTATATACAGACTCGGGAAGGGTCCTGATCCTGTAGTTGAAATATTTGCAATGCAGGCAAGGGCGAGCTAGAGCAGCAGTGAGTGTGTAAATCACTGCTCACCCTGGAGCTGCCTGGACTGCAACCCCATCCCTTATACCTTCTGTTGTTTGCTAAGCCTTTCTCCACCCAGGGGGAATTTTCAGTCAGATGTGTGTAGAAATTCTCAGATTAATTTGATTTTTGTGGGGAAGCAGGGGGATTAAAGTGAGGGGGATTTTTTTGTTTGTGTTTATTTCTCCCCTCAGAGCCGCCTTTCATTGCACATTTTCTAGTTCTGCAAGACAACACCCTGCTGACACTTAGAGAAGCATCAGTGAATAAAGTCTGTTGTACAGGCTGCAAAGCCATCTGGACTTTCTGCTGAAAAGGTTGGACATGGTTTTAGGCAAGATTTTATCACGTTTGAAAAAAAACTTCTGTATTCAGTACCTCTTCCAAGGTTGATGTCAGATATTTTTTTTCTTCTGTCAGTTGCAAAATAAAAAAAAAAAAATTGACAAACAGTGGGAAGGCAGTAAGGATAAAGATATAAATCTCTAGAGGAAGCTTTGTCAAAGGTAGTGGAGTATAAACAAAAAATAAATTAGTTTTGGTGTTATCAGAAACTGGACAGACTTCAATTTGTATAATAGTTTGTCTGCATTTCCAGACCACCTAGACAATGCTTCTGTGAGGCAAAGCAGAGATTCACTCAACAGAAGCGGGGAGACAAATGGTTAAATAACATAACAACAGGAGGAGAAGGGAAGAAGACAAGAAGACAAAGGTGTAATGGCAGACAACCTTGAAATCCTTCTCTTCTTTGCTCTTATCATTTTCAGGAACTCCAAGCAGAGTGTTTTACCTTGCTGTCCATATTCATCAGTTCTTGAGTCCAAGAATTTTGTGTATCCCCTGTGTGCTACACGTCCCTCTGTCTAGGTTTTGGCAGGACAGTTTTGTAGACTGAAAAGGGTAGCACAAGGTTTGCGTGCCAGCTCCTCCTGGCTGAGGATACCTATGAGCAGGGCAGGAGAGAGAAACATGCTGAAAGTAATTTATTAGAGTGCCCTTTAGGTTATGTGCAGCTTAACAAATGAGCTAACAACCAGCGATTACCTTAAAAACACAGATTGGTGAGACAGCTTTTTATATTCTGAGAGCTCCGTATGAAGTATTCCTCTTTTCTCTCTCAGACTGCTGTCTGAATTTTGGGAGATGTTTTTCCTACCCCATGGCTGTACAAAGGAGCCCAGATGTGTAATGCCGGACTCCTTAGAGATATTTGAGGTATCCTTCCCAAAGTACAGTGTGCTGGTAAGAGAAATATATTTGTATTTGTATTAGCCTCTTTTTTTTTCCTAATCTCTAAAGGAAGAATTGCACACTCCATTTCTTGTCTTTGACACTGACTTACCTGAGCGAAATATTGAATCAGGTTGCCTCTCAATTTAATTATCAATTATATAGGAATAAGTATATTTACTTATCTGACATAAATTTTACAGGGTTTGGTCAATTTTTAGGTAAACTGCTTTGAGATTTTTGTGTAAGTACTTAAAAAAATAGAAATACTAATTTTAATTACTGGGTTTATCCTTTTATTCCTTGTCTTTTTCCTCCCAAGAAGCTCTTATTTTACCACCCACAGAGAATAAATCACTTAGAACAACTTTCCCATGATGAGGATTTTTTTCTTGAGGATTTTGTTTGCTGTAAGAAATCTGAGCTGTAACTGAAAGCTGTGACATTGCACTTAACTGCAGGCAGATATTTTACACCCCTGTCACAGGTATGGTCCCAAGGGAGGGTCATCCTGGGGAGGACAGCCCATGCATTGCCAGTGCACAGTCTCCAGGCCTCAGGCTCAGCTGGGTTCTTGCTGAGGCAACAGGTTTTGTCCAAGAGTATTGTCACAAGGTTTAAAAAGGGCAGTCCCAGATTTTAGGTGTGGACACTTGGTCAGGAGTTCCTTGACTGGAGATGGAGGGAAAGGTGATGGGGCAGTGATATTTGGTTTTTAGAGCATGGGCTAAAAGGAATGCTGAATTTTTAGCTTCAGATGCAAGTTCTTGGCAGACCTAAAAAAAGATAACTCTTTCTTCATTTCAGCAATGTTATGTTAATTACTTTTGTTTGTTCAGTTAGGGACAATAAATCGGGGCGGGGGGGGGGGAGGGGGGTGCTGGTTTAACTCTGGCCCCAGGCATATACCTGTCCCAAATGGCTCTGTGGGTGCCTGAGTGGCAACAGAGATTCAGGTGAAATCATGGTGCTGCCTCTCCTAGCACAGAGCCACCACAGATGATGGGAACTGTCCCTGCTAATTACACATTTGAGAAGAAGCCCAGAGAAGGATGAGGTAACATGAAATGTAGTTTCCCTTACCACCCTTCTCAGACAAGGGGAAGGTTACAGCCAGATTTCAAGAATCATTACAGCAAATGACAGCAAGATCTTTAACAACGAGAAAGGAAAAATTCCAGTGTCTGTATAGTAATTGCCATGCAAAGTATTATATGCCTTGCTCTGCAGTGATTGAGAAAGTTGGGTTGTGCTGTGCTTTGCTGGGATCAGCAGTTCAGAATAGATTAAATTTGTTTTGGACACTGTCTGCACCCTGCTTTATCTAACAAAGCATATGTATGACGGGAAAGATGCTTAATAGTGCAGACCCTTAATGAGAACCATAAACACACAGGCATAGATTTTTCAAAGTGATGCTCAAAGGATTTGAGCAAGCACTGTTCTCTCCCTGCTTTGAACATTTGCCCAAGGGCCACTAACTGGTTAGGCTTTGAGAAGAGAGTGGACCTCGAACAGCCAAGAGAATTGTATGTGACAAGGGTTTTGCCTCCATCAGTTTCCAAAGGATATTCATTTTCATACACCTAAGAAAGATAAAGTAAGGAAACTGAAAACTGAAAAGACATTTCTCAGATAAAGGATTGATTTGATTAAAGAGAGATGACTCATAATATGAATCTAAACTCTAGTTTATTATAGAGACCGTAAAAGCCTTTTTTACAGAGTTAGCTTTTCCTAGACACTGGTGGCTTTATAGAGCTTTTATCTAGTTAAAGAAAACCCATTGGTGCTAATTTAATATCTGTAGTGTACAACAGCTTGACACCTGAGGCTTGTCCTAAAGCAGGCACAAGGCTGCAAAGCGAACACGACTTCATTTTTTGAATTATTCAGTACTTGCAGCCAACCTCATGTGTGCCTCTGTAGGAAGAAGGCTTTTGGATTAACGATCAGTAAAAGAAAAGAAAAAAGGCAAACAAACAGCCCCTCCTTTCTGGTGTTTGTTAGCAGGTGCAGTATTGACTTCAGGAATGATTCTGCAAAATTGGTATGGACATACTCCATTACCAGAGCGACAAATGCAGAGCTGTATGCAGGAGCAAAGCTGGAAACCTAGCATGGCCTCCTTTAGGGAGCAACTGTTCATGTTGGTGGAAAAGCTTGTTTACTCTAAATTCATTGAAATGGTACTTATTGGTAGCATCTTTTGAGAGCAAGATGAATGCAGAGAGAAGTAAATCAACCTCAAATAGAGGGGCTCATATGTTAGCATCCTAACATTAGCACACTAATGTGAATTTAAAGATTCTAATTAAACCTACATACAAAATGTTTTCCTACTAAATAGAAAACCATGCTTTTTGGAGGAGCTGGGGCATTTGGATTTGACAGCATTTCCTTTTTCAATGGTATGCTTATTTTATGTGTTCTATTTTCTTTCAGTCTCTCCAGGGGTTTGTGAAACAAATAAAAAGATACATTATATTGTTTGATTGATTCCCTGTAGTCAAAGGATATATTGAAAAAACAGACCAATTATTTTCACTGAGCTTGTAGAATAAATTTCTTTTTGTTCTTTGTGCTTCCTGCTGTGGCCACAAATTTCTTTTGAGATGTTTAACACTGATTAATCTCATTTACAGGATCCCCTAGTAGTACAGGTAAGAATTCAAAAACTCTTTCATTATAGCCAAACTTACACTATAGCTATTGATTTCTAAATTTGTCCCTTCCCCACTTCAAATGCCCCAATAAAAGTTGGAGAGTGTGTCTCCCATTTAAAACTTGATATTTTTATGTAAAAATTCAGTGTTTTAAGAAAAAAATTCTATAAACTTTGGCACAGTACCTTTTTGCCAGTCGTGGCTGAAAATCTCACTAAAAATATTTAAAACAAAGTTTACCAAGAGACTATTCGTGGTCCCTAGTAAAAATGTTTCAGATGCAGTGAAGGACTTTCAGCTGGCATTTAGCCACCCAAGAAACATCCCAAGTGAGAAGCCTACTGCAGCCTTTAAGCATTGCTGTAGCATATGCTTGGTATGTGAACAATTCGCCAAAATCTGATTCAATGTTGTTTAGCAGGCCTCACATTCATTAAAATAGGGCCTGCTAAATAATAGATTCATTAAAATCTAAAACCTAAAGAAGTGATTGGGAAATCTTATGCTGAGATTCACCAAAGATGGACCTTAACTAATCCTCCCGTTCCTACTTTGTCTCATCTTAATTTTTCAATGCATGCTGTATCCTCCAAGCTCCAACACAGGCAGTACTATCATTTTGATAAAGCCTTGAGTTTACTGTAAAACGCAAAAGACAAATGCTTGAGAGAAGGAATTTTCTATTCTGACCCCCATTCTTGGGTCTTCTGGGGCATTTTATCATTCAGCCTGCCACACAGGGACTGTGTTCTAAGTCTGCCTCACACAGAAGCCTCACACAGTGCTGATATTTAGTAAATGATCACTAATGACAGAAGCAACTGCGTGGAGGCGAATATGTTTTGTGGGGCCTGGGAAATTAGCAGAGCAATCAGCCTCCAGCCGGGGTGAGGGAGGAGAGGGAAGTAGGCAGCAAATAATCGTTCTGAGCCCAGAAGCCAATTGCACAGTCTGGACAAGCTGGCCAAGTCAGCCGAGGTCAGTTAAGCCACTGTGGAGCCTTCATGAATGCAGAGCAAATTTGGGACATTTGATGATCACATTAAAAAGGAATTCATTGAAGTAGCTCAGCATCTTATGTAGCTAAAACATTTGTAATAGGACTATGAACAGATGGGGGAGGGACGTGAAAGTGATTCTTTTGACTGAATCAATAGGACCAGTTGATCTTCCTCATCAATCTTGATAAGAAAAGTGTGAGGATATTCAGCGTCAGAAGGGTGTTATTGGAGTTTTCATTAGAAGCTCCATGTGGAAATTTGTACCCAGCTGCTGCCACATGCAGCCTGTGCACCATGCATCCCATCCCTTCTGAGAAGCATGAATGAGAATACATCTCTGAATCAGGATGTACACAGGATATATGAGCATGGTCAGCTAAAATGAAACATATAGCCAGACAAAATAAAACCACGTCCATCTAAGATAAAACAAAGCCCATATACGCTGACCCTGAGGGATAAGCCAAAACGAGACATAATGATCAATACGGTAGGAGTTATGATCAGAGAGCAATAATTACTGCACATCTCAAGGAAAGCACCATGATGAATTTCCTGGCAGTGCCTTGTTCTTTGAGTAATACTCTGCAAGTGCCTGCACATGCTGAAGGAAGGCTGAGTTATGATGGGCTGTGGACTGCAGCCTCCAGTCTGTGCCTGCGTGACTCTGCTTGGAGTGTCTTACCACTGACAATGCCATTCGCCTCAAAGTTTGCTGAAAGGTGGGTGAAAATTGCCCCCTTTTACCTCTGGAGGAGTGGGATTCATGGCAAAGCAAGTGATTTGCACCGAGGCTGCCAGGAAGCAGGGCAAGGAGTGAGTCCAGCCTGCAGCCCACTGCTTGGGACCCCCTGCCCTCCTTCCTTCCTCCCTGCCTTTCCATTCCTCTAGGTCCTCTTCAACCCTCTGCACCATGCTGGAGGAGCTCTTGGTGCTAAGCTGACGACAGAAGACTGATGGTGCAACCCACAACCTTTGGCTATTTCTCTTCTCAAGGCTACATCTTGAAGATGATGTAGTGCCTGGGAAGAGCCTGACTAATTCGTTGACTTGAGGGTACAATCACTTAGCAATGAGTCTCCAAATAGCTACAGCAAACTTATTTACAAGCCTGGGCAAAAATGTGTTGTGTAGCAACTTGCTGCACACCCTGACCAGAAACAGCTCTTCAGGATTGATCTCTGTGCATTGTTTTCCTCCCCTCCCATTTAGACAGAGTTCTATGCAGGAAAAAAATACAAACCCCTGCTGTCGATGAGTGTGTGTCCCCTCAGACAGTTAAAAGAACTCGGTGTGCATCTGCTTTTATCTGTGAAGAGAGTTGTGAACTTAATTCAACTTGATCCCCATTCATCGTGTTCAACATTTACCCCCCAAATGTCAGTGAGATCCTGGAAAATAAAGTACTAGGAAGACAGGAGAAACAGAGCCTTTGGTGATAGCTGTGTAGTAGAATATTTCTTCCCATCCATATGCAAATCTAACCTTTTTGATATTTCAACCCTATAAACCCTAAGACAGGATTTCAATAGGAAATGTTTACTAAAGGCTTTCTCCTTTATAATCTATTGATTTTAATATCCTTACTATTCCTGTTGAATGTCAGTCTTACCCTGAAGACTCCCTTTGCAAACTTGAACACATTTAATTATTTATAGCATTTGAAATATTAGTGCCAAGAAATCACTAAAAGTTTCTGGTTCTGTAAGGGTATGATCTAAAGTTTGATTTTCCTTTGTGAATAACAGAAATAATTTGATATGGTAATCAAGGACAGAGGAATACTTCAGACAACACAGTGCAGTTTTAATAGTAATGACATCTATTTTTAATTTTTCCAGCCTCCTTGTATATGTTAGAATATAGCTCATTAAGTACTGCGGGATCTCTCAGTCTTTTTTCACAGAGTACAGCTTAGCATTGTTTTCTTTCCTCTGCCAGCTGCCTGAACAAGAAACTCGCTTCCACCAGTGACAGTAGGCATTTAGGCAATGTGCAAGGTTTGAGTCCAACTGAGGGCAGATTTGCCCCTTGGTGGGGGTCCAGCAATCTCCTTTGCCTTACTTATGTCACTCACTGCAGTCACAAGACCAAGCAAAGTTTTGATCTCAAAGAAATTGTCTCCGAGACAAATACTGTTTGTATGGAAGAATCTACATGAGGACCTGTGAAAGGTAAGATTTTGATAGCAGGAAAACCAAAGCAAGGGATTTGAAAATAACTCAGCACCTGGAAGGTCAGTTCTTCCCCAGAGTTGTGGTTTTTACTCCCAGAACAACCCACCCCGCCCGCCCAAGCCATCATGGCTGAGCTCACCCTGCCTGCCCAGGGCATGGGAATTCTCGAGGTCCTATCCTTGCCACTTGGGACTTGTCTGGAAGATCTTAGAGCCAAGAATACTTCCCCTGGCTGCAGTGGCAATTTCGCCCAGATCGCAGTTTTCCAAGGGTTTTAAACCCCTAGGCAGAAGTCCCTCCTAGGTCCAGCGCTCAAGCAGTATTTGAGCAGCTATTCTCCCATGTATCCTGGAAAAAAATTTCAGAGTTCTAACTGTATCTTTTTGTTTTCTTCACCCCTGTCTCCCTGCCCCAAGCTGAGATTTCTCTGCCATTATGTGACCAGAGCAATTGCATGTGCCTCTATTAAATGCACTGAATTTCTCTTTCACAAGGAAAGTTCCTACTCTTCTTTTTCCCTCATCTTCAGAAATTTTCCCTTTTTCATCTATCAGCCTGATAGCTGTTCAAAAGCTGCCAACATGTATTTGGCTCTTGTATTTACTCCAGATGAAGACTTTGATTTTCACTCATATTCTGGCAGTAGGAACTGTGGTATCACCAAACACAACTTTTCTATGAGATTGTTTCAGTAGAACAAAAGAACCATTCCTTTTGCATATGGTTTATAAGTTATTTCTGATGGCAGATAACATAGTCTAGCCTGTATCCTGAAAGTTCAGTGAGGCTCACAATAACCATAAATATATGGATTTTTACAGTTTATATCACGTCAGGAATGACCATCTGGATAGGTGTCTTCTAGTAGCCTGGGATTCTTGTTTAAAAGCAAAGCTAGAAAATCTCTGGAATGAAATCTCTGGTTCTAAACTGAGCAGGGTAAATGTTCTAACTCTTATCTTCACCATATCTGTCCTGTGTGCATTAGCTGTGTTTGTAGCCAGTTTGGGTTTCACAGAAGCATTGAGAACCAGTTTAAAGGTTCTAAATAGGCAGAAATGCTGTCACTGATTTCATTACACAGAACTAGGTCAAGCCAAATAGCTGCTCTGGTATGCACTAGAGGGGAAGGCAGGGTGCTGCGTGTGTGGGTGTAGGTGAGGAACCTAACACCTCACCCAGCCCTGCCATCAGGCCAGCTTCAAGGGCCAGAGTATTCAAGGTCCTGAAGTTAATTCTGCACTACAAGGATCAATCTTCAGGGTATCAAATCTCTTCAGGGCTGAACTGTGTATCTCTTGACTTGTTATTTTGCTCCATCTGCAAAAATAAACTGCTCTTTTTCCCTCGTTCTGTTTTTCTTTGGAATGTCCATTTGAAAATTTAGGGCAATACGGTAGCCTGGAAATGACCGCTTAGATTCTGGTTGGTTTTCCAGCGTTCTACGTGTATTCATGTATGTCACTCCTTTGCTTTTATTAGTTTCACTGGCTTCCTTTTAGGCAATGGATTCAAGACAAAAAAATGTTCGCCTGACTTATTTTAGCTAAGAGGCTTCATATTTAATGGATTTGCTGTTCTTTAACGTCCCAGGTCACTCCTTGAGATCAGCAAATGCTAAATTTCTTATCGTCCTTAAATGTTATCTGAAGTTATGTCGTTATTTTGCCTTTAGCGAGTCTTTTTGCTCTCTGGCTTTGGAACCTACTGCCAAATGAAGTAAAGAAAGCTATGACTGTGGGGATTTCTAAATCCAAAGTTAAAAGTTATTTGTTCTGTTTAGCATTTTTAAAATTGTTCTTTTAGGAATTGTATGTGCCTCTAAGCTAATTAACTCTTAATGAGGGCAAAATGCCCAGGGATGCAGATTTGGAGGGTACACTAGAAATGCAGGCATGGATTAGACTGCAGTGTTGCAGAAGATGAAATTTATGATTTGATTCTTTTTTAAAATGATGGTGCAGATATTTTTATTGAGATAGTATTTTTTTTCCCTCATCTTTCTTTCTCATCTAAATAAAGCTGATCAGATTTTCAGTCCACCATATGGGGCCCAGTTATATCAGTTCTGGAAATACACTTTAGTTTTCTGGTATGGATGAAGTCACTCTTCAGTAGGGAAAACAAGTTGAGAAACAAACTTTCATATTATGAAAGACAGGCAGTGTTCCAGCACTGAGCACTTAACCAGAGCATCAGGAAATCAGAACACCTGTCTGTGCCCAGCTCCATGCTATTCCCCTGGACCAGTCCCTCACCCTTTTAGTGCCTTCACTCATTCATCTGTAAAGCAACTATAATTGCATTTATATCACAAGGGTGCCTTGATGCTTGACAAATGAGAATTGACCCAAAATTAATCCTTCAGAAGCACTGTATGAGAAATACCTTGCTCACACAGTGATTGTGGACAATTAGATTAGAAAAGGTATAAATGCAGTGAAAGTGAAATTCCATTTGAGAACTGTCAAACTGTTCTTGATAATTTTTCTTAGTTTTCATCTAATGCTAGTGTAGAATTTTGCATGAAGCTCCCAGAAAGGGTTTTTATGCTTCTCTTGTTCTTTCAAAACAAGCCAGCATATTTTATTCCATGTTATATTAAACTGGGTTTTGGGCAAAAGGTTTGTTCCCAGAACAATGCTTTGGAAAGCTAGATTTAGCAAAACTAAGAAAAATTATTGTGTCAGAGAAATACTATCCTCTATGTATTTGAGCAAATTGCAATCACAAGATTGTACACAGAAAAAATATTTCAGGTTTTATGAAAAGGGAGTTGCCTAATTGTTGTTGTATTTTATTTAATTAGATTTTTTTTATATTTGCCATAATAGTGTTTTAAAATTAAGCTGAATTTCCACAACAAACTGTAGAAACATATGGTGTACAGCCTGGAGAGGCACTTAATGATAGTAACGTTGCTGATATTTGTGAATTACAACCTGCTTTCCCCTGAAAAATAGCTGTGTGTTCTCCCAGTTTAACATACTGTGTTTTCACCAATATGTTTTCAGCACCATTAGTGGTTTGGGGAGAAAACGAAGGGATATGATCTTCTTAAATACATTTCCTTCTTTTCATCTGGCTGTGGATATTTTAGGATGAGGGAAGTTGTGTATCAGACTCAACCCCTCCTCCATGGATGCCATGAACCCACTTAGAGAAACCGGGTGAATTCAAGGTGGGCTGTTTTACCCGAACCTGCCCTCAGGTAGCATGTCCCAACACCATAAGAAAAACTGGAATTGCTGCTTGGTCAAGCCACTTGTCCAAACAAAGGTGTGATCACTTGAGGCTAACCAGATTTCAGAATGCCAGGAGGTCTCTGTTAGCACCCCAGAGTTCCAGTTCCCAAAAACTGCTGTCAGAATGATTTGCAGTTGTAGTTTGCTTCCCCACAAGAAATCATATGGCTTTAAAAAAAAAGAAAAAGTCTTTTGGATGTTACTTTTTTATGTTCAGGCTTGCAAAGCATTTTAAGAACAACTCATGCTCACAACGAACATTCCACTGACTTATCTCTAATGTATGCCTGAGAGGCTCAGTGCCAAACAAAGTGCAGAGATTAAATAAATGAAAAGATATGAAACATTGCGGCAGGGAATCAATCCAAGTAGTGGTGTTCTCAGGAGCACCAGAGCTGGTTGAGCTTTGCATTCATCCATACACAGTCCACAGAATTCACTTTTTAGACCTTTTTAACCTGCTTTGCTTTAGTAACCAGCTTCCCAAGACTCTCCCTGGTGATTGGACTCACTTATACCTAAGAGTTCAGACCACACGGTCTCTAGTGCCCAGTCCATGGGAAAATCTGACCTTTCAACAAAGCTGCTGTGCTCAGGAGGAGACATGGCAGACCCGTCCTTCAGCTCTACTACACACCTGTGAACTGTAAGCAACAACTTTGGCAGGATGTGTAAGCAGAGGTTCCCCTTCCCTTCTTCCCAGCCTTTGTCAAGTCAGAAGCAGAACAGACCACAGTACTGCTCTGACAAACTCCTGAGCTGATCGCTTTACCTTAGTAGTAGCTGTGAGTCATTAAAAACTCACCTTGAATGCAGGAATAGGTAGTCCTTACCTATAAACCAGTCCTTGTCAGTGGACTAATGGAAATTTTCAGTGGGTTCACAGAAATAAATGGTTTGGTAGGACACACATCCACCTCCTTAAGCTCACTATAATAAAGTGCTTTAAGTTCCTGTGAAATGACCCTGGACCAATGTCTTAAGAGACTGAAAAAAAGGTCAGCCTTGAAATCTTCTCCCTTTACCCCCAGTCCTAGTCTAGTGCAGTCCTAGCTTTAGTGCAGTTAATTTGGCCATTTCTGAGGGTGATGTAGGTAGTCAAAGGAGAGATATTCATTTTATCTTTGCTCAGGTAGGTGGTGTCTAACTCTAAAAGGGACCTCTCAGCTGCCGACAGCAGGTGACTAATCTGCAGAAACGCCCAGGTTCTTCAATCAAAGAAGTGAAAAAATTCTTTCTGACTGTGTCTTTCAGGATTTTGCTGACTCCATATACGAAATGGTTGCACAGAAGTTCCAGGAACTGACAGACAATTTCACTTCCATGCATGCACGCCACAAAACTCTTGCAGGCATTGTGATGACCAAAGGTAAGATATCCTCTCATTTATTTTCCGCTGGCATTTTTCATGACTAAGTAATACATTATTTACCTTTTTCTCAATACTGAAGGATGGCTTTACTCCCACACGGAAAAATAAATAGTAATGTAGTGAAAAGAAGCATTAAATATTTACCCCTCAAGTAATTTCATACAAAAAATATTGGCAACAGAGTTAAAGATTTATTCGTAAATACATTCCTACCTTGCTTTGTTTACAGGACAAAACGCAGACCTCTGATTTTGTGTTTCCTTTAGGTGGATGGGGGATATTTATCAATAAAAGTGGTATTATTTATTAACTGCCTCTTTTTAGAATTGGAAACACCAAGTTCCTGTTTTATAAGGCTACCATAAACCTTGTTTTATTTGTTATTGTTTCTACAACAGAAGTAGACCTCAGTCCATTTCCTTTCCAAGCAAAAGAAACAAGCCCAGAGCATGCATAATTTTAGTTCTGCTCTGCTCTCGTCATGGGAAATATTTATACTTATCAGCAGGGCCAAAATTTGATGTTCACTCCTCTTAGGACTTAACAGATTGACACATACTGTGTGGAAATCTTTAGTGCTTTCATGGAACAGTTGTAGATGGTCTTTCTTTCTCTTGCGAGCACACCTCGGTTGGGGCATCTCAGTATGCATGAGGATGTCAGCAGTGGAGATGCTTCCAGAAACTTTATTCTCACTCTGACACATGGAGCAGTGGATTGAGTATAGAAATGAGAGGATAAGCTCAGAGAGGGGAGGCATGTATAATTCATCCAGGCTTGTCTTACTCCTTCCTTTCAACAATTACATTAGTTAGATTCTGTAGGGACAGTTGTAAATATTGCAAGACAGCAGGATGGAGACAGGATTTTCTGATGGATCTTTTCCAACCACAGAGCCTAAATGCAGCTAAGATTTCTGTGCTGAGCAAATTGTTCTTCTCCTTTGTGATGTGAAAAGAATAAGTAATCATGTCCTGACACTAGAAGTTGAGAAGTTGACCTAAAAGTCTTTTAGACATCTACTTGCAACTAAACTGCTCCTCAACTAAATTTGTTACAATTTTTCTTAATCTGCTTTGGATATGGAATGATGGATAAATCTTCCATATTTCAGGTGCTGCACAGTCACAGTGTTGTATAAACACAAAGCATGGTTTATAAGTCCCCTACACCACAGCAGTCATATTCAGTATGAAGAAAAATAAAAGAGTGTGATTGACTTTGGGTTGTGAAAGATGCACACTAGACCCAGCATACCAGCTGCCTTGTCAGTCAGATTTCTTGACTCTGGCACTCATCAGATTTAAGCAAAGTGCTGTATTTATTTAGAGGAGCTCTTTCCAAGCAGAACCACACGGAAGAATGTTTAAATATACTTTTTATAAGAAACTAAGCTACAGAAGCCAAGAATTGTTGCCTTAACCACATTTTGGGGAGAGGGTGGGGGGGTGCATAGAGGAGCTGTACCCAGCTCAGTGTTCAGTTCAGTTTTCTTATACTCAGTGCAAGAAATGCCTGTACAAATTTCATCCCATTCTACCATGCCAAGAAACTGCTCCTGCATTCTTTAGCCCAGGCCTAGACCAGCTTTATAAAGCATGATAGCACTGCAGCCTTATTGCTACATGTCCAAAGAACCAGATTAAAACTCCACACCATATGAAAAAAGTGGCCACTGAAAGGACTGATAATTTTCAAAATCATGTCTGCTGAACGCTAGGGGAAAGAAAGGGCACTTCCAGACCCTGGTTAGCCTTGTTGGGCAGGTGGGGCCGTCTGTGTCTCTTATTTAGAGAAAGGTGAAAGTGTCCTTTGAAAGTGTCCTCATGCCTTTTGTTTTCTTGCCCTTAGTAGGATTTTACAAATTTGTGTTTCTTATTTCATCTTAGTCAGCATTAAGACAAAGTATAATTTTACTTATGTTCACAAACCATTTCCCTCAGGGCTTCTTTTTCAATTCTGAATTCCCTTTCGAGAATTTGTTCAATCTGTCAGCCATCCAATTTGTCAATATCTCACTGGTTTTATGGAGCCCAGAAAAGAAACTTGCAGATATGAAGTGATTTACAGAAAATGCAAAGCTAGAAACAGCCTTATCTTAGTAGATTCTCCAGGAAGATTTGAATTCTTTCCAGCACAAGAATCTCAGCCAACCATGGCAAGATGAATCATTTGCCATTTGTGGCATTATTTTCTGTACTAAAGTTGTAGATTTTTGGTCTGTTCTTCACCACCATTCCCAGAAGTAACAACGACCTCAACGCACTTTTAAAAGATAGCACATACAGATTTTCCACATCAAACACTCAAATGAGTACCAATGCCTAGTGTTTTTAGTATAAAATTTGGCAGAAACCCTCTTTGACCTCTGTGAACAATTTACTAATGACATCAACAAAACCAAATCTGGTAATGTCTTGTTGCATTTGTTACCATACACACCCGTAACAGACAAAAACTGATTTGGTTTTGCCATCTTTTCAATTTAATGTCATCCAGACCAGAAGCAGACTTATCTGTACTTGCAGAGTTTTCAGGCAAAGCTGGTAAAAAGCACGATGTGATTCTGTGATAACTGCTGTTAAGATAATGCAAAATCTCTACAGATGAAACAGAAGTGCGTTAGATTGGTTTTCTTTTTCTGAACTCTGACATTTTTTTCTGTCATTTCAATTTCCCAGGGAAACCAAAGAGAGTTACATTTTGGCAGTGTAATTGACTTATACTGTAGCACCCAGGGCAAATTTCAATGTATAAGAAAGAAAAAAATGTGGAAAATTATGTTATTGACTGACTGTGGAAGTTCTGCAGTAATAAATTGCTAGTCAGAAAAGCAGGCAGTCCAATGCATTTAGAAATGCTTTGCTTTGAATTGTGATGACACTTAAAATTTTCATGCATTTTTGTGAATGTAAGTTTTCAAAACATTTGATTTGTAGACATCAAGATAATCATGAAAAAATCTGCTTAGGCAGTAGCAAATTATTACACTAGATACCAGCTGATGTCATCTTATTTGATGTAATATAATAATTGAATAGAATAATAATTTAAAAACTCACATTAACAGATCTTGAACTAAATGTTTCAAAAGATGGAAGAGTTGAAGTAAATTATTTAAGAGCCCTTCACTTATAATGTATTTGAAATCTGCCAGTGCTCTAACATATTCTAATTTTATTGAAACACACTCAGAGAAGATTGTTCTATCAAAAATTGTTTGATTGACTCAGGAAAAATTGCCTAACAAGTAAGACAGTGCGTTCAAATCTTTCACCATCAGAAAGTTATAATCCATAGAATATCTCCAAGGAGAATAATAAGTATACTTGTTATTGTAGCATAGTATTAATATGAGGACCTAAGTTTTGCTGCACACTGAGTTCCCTGACTTCTCTGAAGGTATGATGGGTTCCCATATGGGAGATTAAGAACATCAGTTCACCTGAGGAAAAGACAGACTGGATAACACCAAGTCAAACACAAACCATCACCTCAGAACAGGCATCCAGGCATGTGATGCAAGGAGTTAACTTCCCTTGTCATGTTTTGCATTTGTGGCTAAAACACTGTTGATAAATCCAAAGTTAGTAAGCTAGAGGTGGGCGAGAGGCTGGAAGGGGACTCAGCCAGGACAGGTGTCCTCAGCTGATGGAGGGAGTATTTCTTGCCACAGGACACTGTGTTTAGCAGTAAAAGTTCAGAGAAAGAAGTAGAATGGGGAAACAGTTGAGCTTATGACATTTGTCTTGCCAAGCAACTATGAACTATCATTATCTCAATCCATTAGTTTTGCCTTCCATCTATTTCCTCACAGTCCCATGGGTGAGTGCAGTGAGCAAGATGCTGGGTGGGTATTTGGCTCTTGGCCAGGATCAACCAATATTTCATCTGAACAGTAGCTGTTTCTTGATGTTTCTTGTCATAGAAAGGTGACCCACCAGCTCCCTGTCTTTCTGTCTCTCAGGTGCAATTTGGATATCTTGCTTTGACCCACTGGTTGAAAAGCTTGCAGGAAAAAGTATTTTTATTATTATTGTTGTTGTTGCTATGACTGATATTAATGTTGTTATTACTATTAGGTCAGTTGATACATTTGAAAAAAAAATCAAGGGGAAGCAAGCTAATATTTTCTAACACAGGGCAACAAATGCAAAACTGCAGCACTCTCACGTACCTCCAGCCCTGATGCCCAGAGTCACAGATCATGGGGTGACAGGAGACTGAGGAGACGCTGGTCAGAAAGCAGCACTTGCCAGGTTTGGGGAAGAGTGTGGACACACCAGGGGTCACCAGGCAGGACAGCTGCCTTTCCCACTGCACAGGGCATTGAGGAGAGCATGGACAGCCTGTTCCCTGGGGCTGGGAGATGGGAAGTCCCAGGCAGGGCAGAGTGGGGTGGGAGGTGTAAGCCACACACAGAGTGCTGAGATCTAGAGGCTGGTGGCATTCAGACTATTTACAAGGAAGGAGTTTGGCCTTTGCCAGCTCTTAGCAGATATAGGCATACATTTGTGCTCTGCCTGAAATCACAAGGTGTAGTAAAGAATTCCTGTCACTCAGTGCAGAGATGATCTATTATTTCTGAGGTCCTTTTTGAAAAAAAAAAACCCTCCCATAATCATTAAGGACAAAATGAAACTGCTATTTAAACACTATTTTCCCATTTGTGTTTGACAAATCTTAGCAGTTTAAATACTGATGGGAATTTTTTGTCATGCTTTCTGTTAAAAATGAAGCATTAAGAAAGTTCAGTCCCTTTCATGGCAGTGTGGCATTCACAGAAAAAGGTTATGAGTTGATTTCTCACTTCAATTTTCTCTCTTCTATATTTTTTTTAAAGCTGACAATCATTTTGATGTTAAAAGCAAATTAGGAGGTCTTCTCAGTTATCTAGTACAAAATAAAGATGAACTGGACAAAAGAGCCCTAAATAGCAATTTCACGCTGTGATAAAAGATGGGAAATTATCATCTGTATCTCATGGAATGGATCTTAATCATTGCTAAGTGGAATAACAGAAAAAACTAAAGTTGACAATATGTCTCCATGGAACTTTACAGTCACACTAAGACTCATAAAGCCTGACATCTAAGCACAATCAAGAATAATGACATCCAATTTATTTCTGATCTTTAGTATAAATAGGAAAGTTGCAAAGTAGTAAGATACAGTAGAACATTCAGGCCTTCAGAGTATCAATCTGCTCCATCCCATGCTGCACCCAGGCAGCCAAAACAGTTAGAGAAACTGTGAGTGATCTACAGATCAGTGTCCAGACCAAATTCCTTCAAGAAGAGAGTCACAGAAGTAATTTAGGCTCTCAGGTCCCATTTGCATAGTTAGATGGTTGCTAAAAGCCTGGGTTCCAGAGGGATTCAGTGTTTCAATGGGACTCGAAACTTCTGAAATCAAAATTGGGTGCCCAAACTGCCGACATCCTTTTGATAATCTCATAAGGTCTCTTCACCTTCTGCTGCCCAATGCTTGTAAGGACATGGCACAAAGTGATTAGACATTCATGGAAACTTTGTTGACTTTTTATATGTCCCAAGGCTGACACATCACCACCAGATGATAGGTTTTCTCAAAATATTTTAAAATAGGTGAATAGATATTCAGTTAACAATCATATATCTCAGAAATCTGTTTTCCTCTGGTTATTAACCCTAAGGCAATAATCTTCAGATTCTCTCTTAATAATCTTGAACCCCATAAGGCCATCACTTTTCCACAGCGGCAACTCCATTCCTGGATTTTGCAATGTGGACCTATAATGGGCATACTAGGATTCCTGCAGCTCAACAGACTCAGGTTTCCAAATTCCAGCTCAGAGGGCATTTGAGATTTTGCAGTTAAAACTCTGGCTCCACCAGGTTCATGACTTCTATTAAAATGTGGGCTTAAGCATGTCACTGCAAGTACTCCCCCTACAAGTGCAACACTGCATGTTTCTTCATCTTTTCTGTTAAATCAGTGCTAAGGAGCAGAAAGTAATCTGAAGACAGATTACTTAGAAAATATGAGATGGGATACAGTTCTGTTGCCTTGCACAGAGAGAGAAAAACAGGTTCAGGGTCATTTCTCCAGGCCAAATGGTATATTTTGCACAAAAAGGCAAGAAATACATGCACCAGCTTGGAGTAATTACAGAACCAGAACTTCACTTTTGGAGGTGAACACCCCAACCAGAACATCACACAACCCCTCCTCGTTATTGTTGTCCAGCCTAATTCTGTCCTCTTAGCTGTTTTGTAGCACAGATTTCGCAAGAAGAGGAGAAAATGCCTCTCTCATATCAGCAGTTTTAGGCACTTCCACAGGAGAATTACCCAAATAATAAGGGAATGAAGTCCCTCATTTTCCACCAGCTGTCTCCAGCACAGCTTACTGGTGCCTTTTGGGCAGCTTCAGCAGCAAACATCTCCCCTTCTGTGCCCACTGGTTGCTCTGGTTTCCATCTCAGAGCAACCATCACTTCTCAGACATTGAGCCTTATCCCTGACCATTTACTGTCTCTGGCCTTAGCTTCCCATTCTTGATGTTTAAAGTACTTTTCTGATTGAAACAGTAACTGACACTTCTCAAAACCTGGATGCAGCTGCAGAGAAGGCCCTGGCTCTGTGTCACGTATAATTGCATTGGCCACAGGATGGGTATAATAATTAGCATAAAACATGGAAATTAGAAATAGGCACTTCTGTTTCCTAAGTGCATCAAACAAGGAGCTGGCAAGGTCAGACTTTCATTCTGCTCTGTGATAAGTAAAACTGGAAGTTGTCCCAGTCTCAATAACAAGAGTGCATCACATCTTAAAAACAGAAGTTTCTTTGGTGAATAAAGGCTTGGTGTCAGCAACCATTGCTTTTACCTTACTGACCTAGTAAAACATATATGAAGAGTTTTTTTGATACAAGGACACTTACAATTAAAAATAAAACAAATCAGAAAAACCCCAAACCAACCAACCAAGCAACAAAAAAACACACACACACATACATAAAATTAAGTTCCTCCTGCACTTATCTGCCAAAATCCACATTTAGGATTTCATCCTTTCTCCCTGCAATTAAAGATCTTACTAGTGTATAAGACAATCAATTTACTTAATGCTCACTTATCAGCAGCACAACACTTACTAGAGAAACACAGATATCTGCAGTCAGGACTTGGCAGGAAAAGTGCAGTTCAGTTTTGTTTTAAAATTAAGAATGATGTGTAAGCCCCTCCACAGCTCTCTTCCTGAGGAGGAAAACAATATTCAAATTCACATGGAAGGAAAGGACCCTCAAATAACTTGACTTTGCCACTATCAATTTAGGTTAAAAAAAAAATCCTCCAGGATTTGGTATCAGGATGAAGCATGCAAGGGCTTGGCCTGACTGTCCCTCCTCCCCCTCTGGATTTCCAAAGCCCACATTGAGGAAAGGAAGGGAAGGCAAAGGACACTGGTGCTTGCAAGTACAGCACTGTCTTCTTCCACACTCCTCAGAAGCAAAGCTGATGGGATTTTATCCTTTCCATCCACCAAGGGGAGGAAAGAAATGGACTGTAGAAATTAGAACTGGGAAAGACCACTAAGTCGTCCAGTCCATTTCCCTGCAAGCACAAGATTGTTCCCAGTGGTATGTTCCCGAGTGCTTTTTCCAGTTTAGATTTAAATGAATCAATTAGCAATGGGGCTTTCAACACTACCTTGGGAGGCCATTCCAGCCTAACAGATCTCATTGCTAATAATTTTCAACAGTTATTCAGCCTGACTTTTATTTTCTTTCATGCCATCTCAGGACCTCAGTTGTACTGCTCTAAATTTAGTACCCACCTCTCTTCCTGGGGTTTACACCTTTCAGCTACACTAACACCATGTTCATAGTTTGCATATCTAATTTTTTTACTCTCTCCTACTTTTCACTCCTCCCTGCAGCCCCCAGAAGTTTTCCCTCTATTTTCTGATTCACACCCTCTTTGACAATCTCTGTGCTATTCTCTTCCGAACTGGGAAATCCACTGTTTGAATGAGGCTTAATGGAAAGACCTGCATAGTAGTATCTTGCAAAATGGATTAGTGCAAGAATCCTTTTTCAGGCACCCATGTTGTGATCAAACAGTACAAAATGGGCTTTTGTCAGAAAGGGATTTTTCTTCCAGAGGAGCTGAATATGGAATTTGTTTGCAGACGAAATCCACCCTCCCCCACCTCATGTGGTTTGGGGAAAAATTTAATGTACCTGGCTGTGAAAGGAGAGCCATGACCACTCTCAAACAATACCTTGGCTCTTGCTTCCGGCACAGGGGTCAGAGATCAGGGCAGAGTGGAGTGTTACTCTGTCCCTGCTCCTTCATTGATGAAGATGAAGAGCACTGCAAAGAAAAGCCTTCCCTAGGCAGTGCAGTCAGAGGCAGGATTACTCAAGACATTAATAAGGGAAGAAAATATGAGGGTCTTAGAGGCTCCCTTTAAACCCTCACTTTCCGCAGGAATACAATATATTCAGTTCCACACAACTCAGTTTGATGTCAGGAGGAAAAATCCCTGTGCAACTGCAGCATTTCAAAGACTGTGTTACATTGATGACTCCAAATGTCTGTAACCTCACTGCTAGCCACTTCTTTATTCTTATTGTTTGCTAGCTGCTTATTTGCCTTTTGTTCAGACTTCTGCTATTACATTTCATAAGCCCTTAACATACTTCTTCACAGATTTTAGTCAGCCACTTCACATCACCTGCTTCCATCCACCTCAGGGCTATTCTTCAGGACACCCAGTTGCAAGCTGGGGGATGCAGACAGGGTGCTCGCTGCATCCTGAAGTCCCAGGCTCCTGTTTGTCACTGAAATGATCACAGTCACCACCACTGATACAAACAGAAAATGGAGAGAAAAAACTGAACTGCAGCAGAGTCTTTACAGCTGGCAGATAACAGCATATGGTTAATAGATATATACAGGCTGTTAATCCTGCCTGCTGTACACAATTCTTCTTATGGCTGCATATTCATTCTTTTTGGACTCAGGAGTTTGGTTTTGTTCTCCATGCAGAGCCGGGGACAGCAGAGCTCCCTGTGTCAGGAGAGCATATTCTACATCGAAACTGAAGGACAAGGTACACATGCGACACACCAATCTCTCAATTCTCAGCTCCCTCCTTGTACATACATCTTGATTTTGCTCCACTTGAAACCTCAGAATAGAAGGGGCTGTGGATGCATCACCAAGTTGCAGGGCAAATAGACTAATGGACATGGGTAAACACATCCTTCACTTCTAACTGTAGACCTACCCCCTGTGCAAACATTAGCATACAGGGACAATGGTTTCAACTTCCAGAAAAATGTGGAGGGGTTTCCTGATTTTTTTTTTTGAGGGAGAAGATGAGAAGAGCTCTTCGGCACTTTTGCAGAAGTATTTTCCATGGGACACTGCCCACTCCCAGGGTGTCCAGCAGTGCCCACAGCCTGGCAGCACAGTCCCTGCAGGGCTCTGCATGGGCTGGGGGACCTGCCTTGGGACAGTGGGGTACAGGACTGAGCCCACAGCATCTCCCTGCAGGCAGCTTTTCCAGCATCACTGCCCTTTCATGTCGTGACTATCTCTTATTACAAAATTAAAGCCATTCTAAGAATATGGTAGAGCTGCCAGGGAAGAAGGTAAGAGAAAATAATGCAGAACTTGTCAGTGCTATGTAACATCAAGAAATTTGCCTTCTCTAAACAAACCTGAAATGGAAACCTGAACTTACTCAGCTATGAGTAGAGGGTATTAAAAAAAAAAAAAAACCTCCTCTGTGATCAGAGCTCAATTAAGCTGCCTTGAAAATTATTCCAAATACACTTTTTTGCAGATAACAGTAAAAAATCCTTTTGAGTGATTTGTTAAAAAAGGTAAAGAAAGAGCATAAAATTATTGCTTATCAGAGAGAGAAACAGCACCATTTAAAATAACATGAAATTGTATCCCATGAATTATTCACGAGGGCTGATGTCACACTATCATTATTTCTGGCTTTCCTTTTTACCACATAGGATTTTGTGTTGTCTCCCATCCAGTGAAAGAGGTGGGTTTTTTTTAATTAATCAAACCTGATTTTTCTGATTATTTTTTTCTAATTTAAAATGAATATATTTCTAGCAGTGAGTTGTCTTCACGGTGTCATGTCGAAAAAGAAGGCAGATTTCACCTCCCACTAGCAGAGTTCAAAACATGCAGTGCAATAGTTGCTTGCACACTGACTGGTGGTTTTTCACATGCTGTGCCAGCTGCTGAGAAGCCAAAGCGTCATCCCAGGTGTATTCTCGTGTTAGCAGTTGTAAACTCCAGCCTGTTCAATGTGAATTAAGCTCACTGAATTTCACAGGAGTTCTCCAACACACAGCCAGTGTGATTCAGTTCTCTGACTGCATGCAATGGCCAACACCTCTTGCACGTACCTGGTAATTTTGATTTTCCTTTTCCGACATATAAATATGCAAGGCTACAAATTCTATATTATGGAAGGTCTTAATGATCATAGCACACTAGAAGTGAGGGTAACTCTATTAAAATCAGTGGAAACATTGACTAGAATAGCCAAAACTCACCTTTTTTTTCTTTTTTTTTTGTTTTTGTTTACAAGAAGATGAGTGTAGACATTTTGATTTCTTTTTTTTTTACTTACTGTCACTTCTGTCAGCATCTTTCTGAATGATTTCTTTTGCAAGCTCTGTGGTTGGAGGACTCATGTTTTTTGCTTTCTGTGTGTAATAGCTCATCTCAAGGCAATATGACCATCCGTGAATATATTAACATTGATACAATTATCCTTAACTGTTGCGGGGGAAAAGAGCTGAAAAAAGTACCTCAAAAAGTTTAAACATAAGGATAAAAAAGGTTTAAAGGCTGTGGATTGTTCTGCTTGCCCTCTTATGATTTGGGGAGTTTTGACTGGTATTTCATTACTTGTAATTAGAGGAATCTTAGTAAAACACTGCAGTGTAGAAAGCTGTACTTCTGCTAGCTGTCTACAGGTCTTCAAGGTTCATGAAGAGAAGCTGGCAATACTGAGGTGTATTGCAGACTATCCAAAAGCAAGTATCTAAACTAGGCCAGATGAATCACCTCTTAGGAAAGTTTCTCTCCTTTGACTATTAAGAGAGTCTACAGCAATTAGCTCAGCTATGGACATCTAAACTCTAGTTACCTAGGATAGCTGAAATGAGTCTCACTGATGGTGTCAGCAGACTGAAAATGGCTTATAATCAAACCCAATTTCTTTTCAACAACTCAACTATGATGTGAAAGTCTGCACTACCACAAAAAAAAAAATGAAGATTTGGGGGTTCAAGGTTCCCCCAGCCTGGTTGTGAGAGGAGACCCTGCCTCTAAACCTAAGGGTAGGCTCAGGATTGCAGCAAAGCACTAGAAAGACTCATTACCTCACCAGATCATTAGGCTGAATCTGTGATCAAAGGCAATGTGTCATTTTTGGATATATTTTTGTTCTATAGTGCAACCAATTAATTGGTAGAATTTGTGAAGCTAAAATGTGGTGAATTCCCTTCCTGCTCTCTCAGCTGTCCTTGACAACAGGGTGTTAGCTGGGACCCAGCCACTATGCTGACACAGCTCCCCAATTTCCTTTCCCCTGCTCCATTTCCTTTTCAAATTGAAAACTATTAGAAGTCTTTAGGCAAATAATAGAAACCTAATGCAGGTGCCTGTTATAAATCGTTCACTAGTTACTTTTAACCTAATGTCTCCTCAAACATTACTTTGCAGAAGGCAGTGAGGGTAGGAAATGCCTCATGAACTCTGACAATGAGTAGGTCAGGAGTTAAGGTCATAATAATGTAGCCCATTTCTCCTTGTTTGTCAAATAACCTGAATGCAGTTAAATCCCTGGATCTTTCTTCTGAGATTGACTTCCCTCAGTAAGAACGCAGGTCTTGCAGAGAGCAGTCTTTGTTTAGGGTCATACCGTGATGTACAACCCTAAGTGGGGAAGGTGCCATGTGGCTGGTGGTGCCAGGTACTGCTAGTGTAGGATTTTTGCACTCACAGAGCTTTAGCTTTCCTAGGCATGATTTGATGGTGTGCACAGTCTAGATCTGCTATATGGCTGAGGTTAAATCAATCAGTGTTTAGGAGGTAGCTTTACTTTCATAAATAGAAACAACTTGAGAAATTTGAGGTATTCTGCAGGCAAAATAAAATAGGAAGCAAACATTAATAACAAGAGTTAGTAATTACTGGGTTTAATGCAAAATAGACAAATGTACAGAAGTGCCTATTAATTCTGAATCACTGAAGCAAATATCCAGGCTCGAGTTGGAAATGCTGCCTAAAATGCCAACGTGATTAGTCAATGCTAAAATTTGCCTTCATCAGCTAGGCATCACGTGTCTTATTCTCAGAGAAAAATTCCTCCTATGTTCACTGAAAATAATACCAAGCATTTCACAGGGGAAAAACCTGCAACTCTGTATATGCACCAAACAAGGCATGCAAGAGGACAATCTGCTAGTATATATGCTCCTGAACACATTGGGCAACTGTCAGGTTGCTGGAAGTATTTCTCATCATGCTGGGTGCCCTCACAGGCAGCATTGAATGGTGCTACATTGGTCACAGATCACTTTCCCCATTTGGCTCCCCAGTGAGGTGTAAATATTTCAGAGCTAATGCATAAGTCATGTACACCTGTGTTTCTGAGTGCCATAGTAGTGAGACATAACTCTGGGGTATTTCTGAGCATAGAGGAACATGGATTATTTTCTGACACTGCAAATGGAAAATACATGGAGATTTTTAATGTTTAACACTCAGACTGGTTCTGCAAATTCTTGGAAACCATTGCCTCCAGCCCCCAGCAACATCTAAGTGATGTTCTGCAAACACCTGCGCCTTTGCCAGGACTGGCAGGGTCCCCAGGCTGTGTCCACACACTACGGGGGCCCCATATCACTGGAAGCTGACATATGGAGTTAATTCACTCCAAAATGAGCACCCCAAGCACGCTGGCTATTGCTGTGCAGGTGGACATTGTGATAGCAAACAACATTACAGGGTTTCCTATTATTGCTGCATCAAATAGGTGCTGGGTGCCTTTCTGTTTCATTTGTGAATAAGTCCAGATCTTACAGAAAATCCCAAGTGCATTCATGAACTTATCCTCATAGTAGAAGAGAAACAAGTTTATTTATGGATAAAATGTTTGAAATAATAAAAGGCTGTGTACTGGACTGATTGGGAGGGGTGAAGGTATACCTCCCAGAGGACACAAGAACAAGAGGGCTTCCCCAGATGGTTTGCTCTGTATTTGCAGAGCCTGGTGCTTTGACTGTGAGGTGAAGGGAGAGAGGAGGAGGCACACTAGGGGTATGCTAATGTAAGGAGAAGGAAGCAGTTGGTCTCACTGCCCTGAGAAGGATATTGACAGAGGTCCTCAGGGGTAAGCAGAGAGGCTCACAGATTTCTGTACAAGGGAGTTGCCTCCTGGTGTACTCCTGCTGCGCTGAGGAAAATAAGACTCTGTTTACAATGGTAAAACCTAAAAGTAAAATACAACCAATAAAAGAAAAAAGAAAAAGTTGATTTTGTGGACCTTGCAGTCAAGGAAAATACAATATACTGTTCAGAAAAGTATACTTCTTGAGATGCTGAATGGGACTCAAATGACTCTGTGGCAGGCAGTGTCTCATGAAATGTTTGATGTTAGTCCATGTGAAAGACACAGTTAACTAGATAGACGTGCGTTGATCTAAGATACCTATTTTTTTTCTCATTAAAGCAGTGACCCTGAAACAAAGGAATTTTAATGTACTAAGTATAGACACTTTTCTTTGTAGGGAAGAAGTCATTTATCCAAATCAACTTACACCTAGTAACAAAACAAATAAAAATTGCATTTCTCCTCTGCGTTTTTCCCATGTTCTCCCATCTTTACTTCTTGGATTTTAAGACGTCCAGCTCTTCTTTTTTTAGGGTCACATTCATAGTAAAAAGTAGAGATTAAACTTTGAGCACAGGCATACAATGATGTGTACTTTGTCATTAGGACCTATAACAACTTCCGTGTGAGATTATCACAACCAGAGGGTCGAGTGTGATTAACTGAATTTTTCACAATACTTATACCTCCCCTACAAATGTTAGGCCTGTCTTTGTCACTGACTTGTCACACTTTGAGGTCTTGGTTCAGTTTCTTAAACATAGGTATGCGTTTCCACCAAGTGTCTTTATGGATTTCCATGTGAAATTCATGGGGAGCAGGCAGAACCTCCCGGTCTTCACTAGACCAGCAACCAGGTGTTAGGCAGAACACCAAGGGCATCTCAGGTGACAGACACTACATGGGCACAACCATGCCAATACCAACAGTCTGACTTGCTGTGCTGTGCTGTACATGTGTTTGCCTATACGCAGCCATTGTGTCAAACACAGCATAACAGTCTTAGGCTATTTTGTCACACCTAAAGGATGCACCTGTCAACTAGAAAAGTTCTTTTTCCCAAGAGCTGCTCCCTTGTTTTTTGGTATTCAGAGAAATGCATCCTGAGATGTGTTTTTCAAAGTTAATTGCAGTTTGGGCTCAGTTCATTCTTAACTCTACTTTAAAATTTTCCACTGGGCTGAATGAGCTACATTTTAGAGTGAAACCCAAGTCTACCTGAAGTCTATAAGCATTTTGTGACTGACTCCAAAGAAATCAGGATTTAATCCTAGAAAGTGTCTATCTAGATCAGGAAAGGCACATCTTTCAGTTGCCATCACCACTATCTGAAGAGGCAGCAGAGGAACAAAGTTGATCTCAATGACGAATGCTCCATCCCTGAGGCCACAATGAAAAGGACACCAATGTAGCTGCTTTTGGAGAAACTAAAAGGAAACTGGACTGAAAGTCAGATCTGTTGTTTTTTTCTGGGTGATTTTTAAAGCTCCAGAAATGTTACTTGCATTTTATTTACTACTTATAGTGCAATAGCAATGAAACCTAACATTACAGGGAGTGTGTGCTCCCAACAGAAAATGTCTTCAACAGCTCATAAAAACCTGGTCATTTATCAGCACTGCAGGAGATCTTTGTTACCTCCCCACAGCATACACTCTCCTATGATGTAGTTTTTGATTTAACAAGTAAAGTTCATGGTGAGCTTTTATCTGGAATTAGCAGCAAGACTGAAATAGAGCCCTTATTATTCTAGTAACAGAGAGATGTGAGATTCCTGCATATTCCAAAGGCCATATCATCACCTTAACAAGCATCCTATTAGGGCTGTCTGACTACCACATCAGAGTTTGGGCTGGGAGAACTTTAACAATCATGGTATCATACTCACCCCTGGCAACTTCACAACCCTTTTGTTTTTCTTCCTACAGGTTTGGACATCAGGCAAGCTCAGGTTATTGTGCTGTCATCAGGTACCAAATGTATAAATGGGGAATACATTAACGACCAAGGGCTTGCGGTCAATGACTGCCATGCAGAAATTTTGGCAAGAAGGGCATTTGTTCACTTCCTCTACTCACAGCTGGAGCTACACTTAAGGTAACTGAATTCTGTTGATTCTTGAGGACTGTTGTACAGCCCTCAGTGGCACAGATCCATCCTCCAGACAGTTAAACTATTTGTTTCTGTATGTTGTTGTTTCTGAGTCTTTAGCTGATGAAGGACCAATGCACTGTGCAGAAAAAAAATGAGACTTAGATCTAGGTCTAAAGTGTTGGGTCATAAGCTCCTTTACTTCAGCTGATTTTCTTTCAGTAGCGATTAGATATGACTCATAAAGTACAGCTTTATGAAGCCTGATGATTCTGTACAAATCTTTACGTGCAGGCTTATTAGCATCATTCACTGGACAGAGACTGGAAGGGGGTCATTTTGCTCACTGCAACCATTTTCCCATCTTCCTTGCTGCTGCTGAAAGATCCCAAGGAAGTGATTTATTGATCATTAATGCCTTCATTGACTCACTAGAGAATCAGTGTGTGTTAATAGCACAGTAAACTTTGTGCCAAAGTGTAAGATGCAATCACTCACTACTTCTTTATGATGTTTTAAAATGTTATAGCATGTAGAATCATTACAGTGGAATTATTGTTCCTGCCTTAAGCCAAATCCACCTTGTTACCATTTAAATGGTTAATGGGTCATACACAGCCTGGAAGGTGGTAATAAGTGGGGTACCACAAAAGTCTGTTGGTACCTCACCAATCATGTCTATCAATAATCTGGAAAAGGCCATGTAGTGCTTGGTTTTAAGCTTTGCAGAGGACACCAAAATGTGGGGGGACCAACCAATGTGCTTGAGGGCTGGTCTGTCATCCAGGCAAACTGGAGGACTGGACCAGTGGGTACTTTGGCAGAAAGCTCAACAAGGATGAATGCAAAATCATACATCAAGGAGGGAAGAATGACCTGCAATGTTGCAGACTGGGGAGCAGCTCTGCTGAAAAAGACAGGGTTCATAACAAGCTGGATATCAGATAGTAGTGTTCCTGGCAGCAGAGAGGGTCAATGAAATCCTCTGAAGTATGACAAGTCAATCAAGGGATGTCATCCTCCACAACTAATCAGCACTTACTGGACTACATCTACAATACTAGTTTGGTACTACAATTCAGTTTTGGGTCCTCCAGTACAGAAAAAGACATCAACCATCTTACACAGACTCAGCAGGGGCCATCTGGATGCTCCGGAGCCAGAGCACTTGGGCTGTATGGAAGGGTTGATGGATTTGGACCTGGTCAACCTGGAGATGAGATGACAGACCCAGCAGAACATATGTCAGCATCACAGTGGAGCTGACATCTTTACCAAGGTGTGTGGTGGGAAGATGACAGACAAAGGGCACTTACTGAAAAAAGAGAACTTCAGTGCGAGTATGAGGATGCATTTTCCCCATGGGAATAGGCAAGCAGTGAGACAGGTCACTCAGCAGGGCTGTGCAGTCTACCTCCTGGTTTTGACATTTTCAAAACCTGAGTGGATAAAAGCTTGAGTGACCTGCCAAACTACTTTGCAAAGGAGGTCGGGCTAGAGACCTGAGGTCCTAACCAGACTGAATTGTTCTGTGATCCAATGGAAACTGAGCAGAAGTGAAGCTGAAGTGGCATTTATTATATAGAAGGAACTAAGGAATGAAGGAAGCAAGGAAAGAAAGCAAACCAAAAAACCGCTTCTCTATAGGTTATTCTTCTGCCTTCCATTCTTGCATGCATATTCGTGTGACTTTTTCTGAAGGCCATTAACCTCAGTGCAAAAACTTTCTTTGACTCCAGAAGGTTTTTGCATCAGGTCATAGATACAAGGATTAATCTGAGTAGGTTTGTGTGTTCTTGTAAGCACCTATGATATACTGTTGCACCAAAACAACAATAGTAGGAGTAATGGTTATTTTCACTTCAGGCTGGAGTGGAAAACAAGAGAGTATATTGAGTACATGGGTTTGGCTAACAAAGGGGGACAAGATCATTGAAAGGTTTAATCAAAAGCAATATTTTTTCTATTTCAGTCTGAATTGCTTTCAAGTTTACATTAAATTATTATGTTTTCAGCAGTGTAGCAGCCCTAGTGCTTGCTTCATGCTATGGTCTCTTGGGAAACAAGTGCTAACACTGTATCTTAAACTATTGTATTGATCCACCTACCTAACATGTTCAGTCATATTATTATTTTATTTGGATCAATGTTAACAGTTTTTTTTAACGGAATCCTCATTGCAACACAAGCTCTATTCACAATAACTTCAAATCACTCTTTGTTGAGCCAAGACCAGGCACATCGCTGCCCTGATCAGCCACACAATAAAAATCTCAACCAAAATTATGAAGGCTAAGCAGCTTTGAAAGACAGAGCTGGAGATATTGTCAAATCAGATTTCTCTTTCCTAAAGTCCGTCAGGAAACAAAACTGTGTGTTATGATATATTCTTCAGTTCTAATATTTATTGCTTCGTTCAGTCTTCTGCCATCATCGGGAGCTTTGTCATATGGTGAGAAAATGAGGGAGTTCAAAATGAAATAAAAAATGCATTTTCTGCACGTTGAAGTCACATTTACCCCTTTTTCTCTAGAAAAAGAGAGACATCTCCCACTGCCAGAGAAAACACTTGGGGCTGCCACATAGCTAAAAGACAGTTTTTTTAGGACAGACGTGTTAACTCAGCTCCACTGGGACTCCCTGCACACCATTTCAGGCTTGGGGGAAACACAAACATGGCTTCTGCATTGTAATATATTTGCATTAATCTAGCACAAATTAAAGTCTTCTCCCAGGCTAGGAACCTGTTATACAAAGTCATATGTGAACTAGGACCAAAAAGATGGTTCCCTAACCCAAAAAGAGAATGAAAGCATCGTTCTTGACTCAAAGAGCTTAAATTTTCCACTGCTCACTGTGGAGAGTATTTCCCATTTTCCACATAACGTCCTTCACCAAGTCTACCTGCTTAAAGTGGTTTCTGCACCTGGATTTCAAACTTCAGAAACTTCCAGTGCAAGAATTATTTTTCTATATTATGCTGTCTTTGAAAAGGAACCTCTTTTCTAGAATTTACTATATAAATACTACTATTGATTTCAGTGAAAGCAGAACACTTGGCTGAATGCACCATGAAGGCTTCTAAGATTAGGGACCAGGGTATAAAAATAATGGCCAGGAGACATGAATTCACTGAACTGAACCTACTTCTTGGCAGTCAAGTGTGACCCAGATCCCCAGGGCTCCTTTTATCACCAGTGGAAAGACATGGGCATCTCTGAGGTGGGACTCAACAGTTCTGATCAAGTATCTGTTGTGGGTGAGATGAATTGCCATGTACTGGGGCAATTTTTTTTTCCCATTTCTATAAAGAGAGAATAGGGCAACTTCTTCACATATTTAAGCTGCAGGACAATTCCATCTAAAAGCCAAAGTTACAGCAATATGTAAATTACTTTTTTCTCCTTCTCTTCTTATTGCTAAATGTTAGAGGTGTGACTTTTCTTGGGAAAGAGTTCCAGAATGGGAACTTTATCCTCTCTAAGAAGCATGAGTGACAAAAACTTCAAAAAGAAACTTTCTTTCAACAATTCATTGTCTAGAGCTTGAGTTAAATAAAAGCTAAAAGCACAACTAAAACCTGACAGCTTCTAACCTGTCTGATTAAAACCCTTAGCCCTCCCAGATTTCATTTTTATGACAACCATAATCCTCCTGTTCTCAAGACTTTCACGAAAGAGATGAGAAGTAAGACGTAAATTTTCTGATGTACAAAAGAAGGACAAGAAAGACCTTTTGAGAAGCTTTTTCTAAAAATCACCATCAAAAAGCATACAAATACCACAGCCTTGCAATGAAGGTAGAAAAAATTCACATTGATTTTAGTGGTATTATTTATACCAACTGTCCAATAGAGAAGAAAAGAAAATCCAACTCCTCTTTTTTAAAGGGAACTAAAATTAAAAGAGTATTCTTAAAATAAATCAGCACTATAGTAGGCTTGCTGCTGTAGTGGCCCTGCATGTGCTGGAAGCATGATTTTACCAGAAGGTAAACTCTTCCAGCAAGTCAGATGCAAACCACTGTTTATTTTATACCTAAAAAGCAAGGAATAGTCTTAATTCATTACAGTTAAGGGGTTTTCTCCCAGGAAAACCAGCTCCTTTTTATAACTCTACTATTTCTTTATGGGCACAGCTCCTTCCTTTTAAGCCTGCTGTTAGTTTCTCTTGGATGCTGTCTTGTAGCATGTGGTACTAGAAACTTCCCATACATATAGGTACCTACTAAGAACAGCTCCTCTGCTTCTTCTTAGATCTTGTTTCACCAAAATGCTTCATATATATTAAACTGTAAATATGTACTTATCTTCCTGAAGTCAGCTTGAAACATTGATGTGTTATGGTATATAATGGACTTCAGCACAAGCTTAGAATTGCACACATTTTTAAATGTCTTTCTTGAATCAGCCTCAAATCCTAACTCTCCCACAGGAATTCATAACAGGCAAAGGTTTGGGGACAAATTCTCCTCTTTTAGTCACTTCCAGCATGCAGAAATGACACTTTAATGCTACCCTCTGAATGAGTGGGACCTGGGGGGTCTCTGGGGCTTCTTTCCCCATTGCTTTGTGCAGGTGTGTATGGCTGCACAAAGGGCATTGCGAAGGACTGCTGCTGCAAAGTCCTCTGCCCCCTCACAGCTCCAAACAACTATCTCAGAGGGAAGGCAGAATTGTACTGGTGCTGAAGTAGTGACTTGGCAGAAGTGCATCTCATGCTTCACCTGGACTATTTTTACAAGATCCCTGGGTCCTCCTGGGCTTTGAAATACCCTAAATATCCCATGCACAAGAATCTTCACTAAGCCATGCAGATGGCATTGCAATACAAACTCTTTTACAACAACACTCTCAGAGTTTTGTTATTAAACCTATTTAGCCACAGTGTGGGAATGAATCTCATGCTGAGTTCAGCTCCCTGAAAACCATCCTGAAGGCAGGTCAGGACCATATGTGATATAAAGAATCTCAGCCTCCTGGAGGAAAGAGTCCTCCAGCCCTGCCATCTATTTTTAGAGCAGCTGTCTATCACCCAGCCTGTCAGCCACACTGGCTGCAGACCCTTCTTGGTACTCCAGGAGAGGTAAGAGGACAAGGTTAATCAGTGAAAAACAATAATGAGTGAAACAGGATGAGAGCTGATCACTGTGAACTCCTGAAATCCAGCCCAAAGCATGACTGCTCCAACCCTACATAGCAACTGTCTCTAAGTACTGCAAGCTGCCCATCCCTCCCCCCAGCTCTGGTGAGGTTTAACGTAATAATAGCAGGCATTTGGACTGCACAGATTTGTATTCTCCCAGATGATTTTGTAGTGAATTATTTAAAACTACCTGCAATTGCTCTAAAGTCCAAGCAGCAGGACTTAAAGATATTTTATTCTTTCGGAGGCTTGTATCAGGGTGATAATATAATTAGTGCAGTTGGGAAATTCCACCGCAGCCAGCAGAAAATGAAGGAGCTGCATGTGGCAGCCCCAGCTCGGCAGCCGGTGCGCCTCCCTGTCCCTGACAGGCGAGCTAATGTGCCTGTAAATTCCTCCTGACAGCAAACGCATCCTGGCATCAAAAAATGACAAAACACCCAAACCATGGAAGAGTGACAGCCAAACAGCTTCAATAGCACAGAGGCTGCACTGGGAGGAAACAGGCAGAGGCAGCTGGGATTAAAGCCAAGAACTCACTCAAAGACTGAGTAGAAAGCACCCCTGTTTGCACTAACAGGAGGCAGAGAAGCCATGAGAAATCGCCTTGGTTAATGGGCTGTCCTATACTGAATTAAATGGGTAGGATTCCACTTATGAGGAGCATCCTAGGAAAATCATTACCTGCAGGTGCTGTTCTGTTCAGAGGTATTCTTACAAAAAGACCCTTGCATTCTTAAGGGAATGACCAGGCCATCAGAAGGAAAGGACTCTGATCATAATTTCACTAATCACATTTTCACCTTCAAAATTACAATCATGACCATCACCCAAACGTACATATTAGAGGCAGCTGTCTGTCAGAGAAATCACCCATATCTTCCCAAATGTAACCCATCGGAGGAGCCGCACAGCAGCAAAGGCTGCCTTAATGCTGTGCTATTGCTGCAAACGACAGGACTGGGAGGGTTTGGCCTCCCGGGCAGCTGTTGCTAATGGAATATGTGCACTGCGTCCCCATCTAGCTGCTGAACCACTGCAAAGATAAAAGCTTCAGCTTAATAAGTATCTTTTTCAACACAGCTGAGAAAAGCCCACTCAAGTTTTGTCCTCAGTTCTCAAGGATGGCTTCTGATTTCCAAAAATGCCAAGTGACCAAGAGGACACTGCTGGCCTAAGTGGAGCACTTGTAGGTGGCTCTGGTTGAATGGGAGAAGAGAGCAACACCTGGGGAGCAGGGAGGGCTGGTAGTGGTCATAAAATCTGGGCGCTTCATTAGAGGCCCTTTTCAGTGGAACATATGAACACACATCTCAGCTGCAGTGATTGATGTTAATGGGATTTAAACACATGCCTAGGCATTGTGATGAGCAGAGCCGGTGTGTTCACATGAGAGCCTAGGAGAACTTTTCCTTCTTTCATGCACCAGAACCACTTTAAAATCAATATTTTTATGCATCCCACACATGTGAGAAGGAGGGTTATCCTTTAAAAGTCCACGTTTTATCATTTGAATATATTCTAGGAAAGCAAGCCAAAAGCACTTTGGCAGTTTTGACCCCCTTCACATATTTCTTCACTTGGAGAAGCTTACTGTTTTGCTCTTCTTGTCACTAGGCAAAATATATGATGCCAGGTGCTAATAAAAACAAACAAACAAGCAGAAGGAAAAAAGGGAAGAGAGAGAGAGAGACAGAGCACAGAAATGTTTCTGATTTGGCATGTAACAAATGACCTGGAACCTCTTTTGTGATCATAGCAAACGGCGAGAAGACTGGGAGCGATCAATCTTTGTGCGATTAAAAGAAGGAGGCTACAGGCTGCGGGAGAACATCCTGTTCCATCTGTACGTGAGCACCTCACCCTGCGGAGACGCGCGCCTCAACTCCCCCTACGAAATCACAACTGACTGTAAGGAAAAAACACCTTCCTTTTCATGTGGGGGTTTTTTTTGGTTGGCTGGGTTTTTTGTGTTGTTTTTTAAGATCAGTCCTTCTTTCTCTCTTTATTTGCTGGCAGAAAGCATTTCACTTCAGAGGAGAAAACTACAAGTTTGGTGCAGGGGAGATATCTGTACAACCACTGCTTGGTCCCATGTGCTGGGGAAACTAGGATGTGGAGGGGAAATCAGAACTGGGCAAGGAAGCAAGAGACTGCTCTGCAGACCTGAGGCTCAGTGTCTCTTCTAGGGAATACATCCCCAGTAGCCTGCATTTTCTGCTAGGAGATGCAACCCTAACAGTAGATAAATACCTTGGGAAGGGTCCCCATGATCAAAGAGATTCTTGAAGCCATGACCATAGGCTGGACCAGAAGATCAGGACTCTAGCTGGAGATGCATACACTCTTCTCAGGGTTCACACAGGTGTTGAATTGCTGCATTTACATTAAACCAGTGCTGTCCAGGCTGCAGCTGCTGGAGTAGAGCAATGAGATGGTAGGATAGGATAGGATAGGATAGGATAGGATAGGATAGGATAGGATAGGATAGGATAGGATAGGATAGGATAGGATA